>CM035433.1:137895334-138380334 GCA_020310875.1 Ceratopteris richardii | reverse complement strand
TCATGCTCCCTATGTACTATGTTTTCTGCATATTCTTCAGCCTCTCTTTGGAGTAGGATGTGCAGCCCTAGGAGGTTGGTCTTCTACTCTGATCCCTATGGCTTTCTTGAGAAGGAGAGCACATTCATTCTCATGCATCGCCATCAAAACACTTCAGAGATAAGTATTGGTCTTGTACATCTCGATGAAGAAGAAAAACAAGGCTATCATTTGAGCAAATCGCCAACAAATGGGATTATGGTATGAGGAAGACATACTCCTAAGGTAAGATCAAATTCTCATTACAGTGAGGTTAGGAAAAAGTAAAAAACGAGAAGGAAGCACCCTCAAAATGCAAAAGTTCATTGGAGGACAAAGAATCACGTGCAAGATACTCCAACCAAGGAAAAATAGAGGTATAGATATAGAAGAGGTTATGAAAAAGGAAAAAACGAGAAGGAAGCACCCTCAAAATGCAAAAGTTCATTGGAGGACAAAGAATCAGGTGCAAGATACTCCAACCAAGGAAAAATATAGGTATAGATCTAGAAGCATCCAGGAAGATTGCATCTATTGCTAGGAAGAGGATTAGGAGGAAGGACACTAAGGCTTTCAAAAGGATTGATGAGAGGAGAAAGGAATAAAAAACAAGGACTTATCGCCAAAATGGAAGATTTTGGTCACGGTAGGAAACCCATGGATGATGCTTCCAAGGTAGACTCAAATTCAGTTTGATTTTATGTGATAGAACCAATGCACTCATTGTGGATACCGTTGTTTAGTTCATTTTCGTTCTTGATTTTGGTTAATTTAATAAGCAAATAAAAGAGCATTTGCACTTTCCTTCGGTTTCATTATTTCTAATCTTGGTTAAGCTTCAATCACCTTTTGTGTGATGAAATCCAAGTACACCTCAATTTGCTTTGATCTTGCACGGAACAAAGGATTCTCTACTACGTGGAGACTCCTCAATTGTGCATAGGTATTTTCAGGTTTAGTGCATAAATGGAGATTTTTTGCATTCCATTTAGAGCAGACGTAAAGGATTCTTCGATCACAAGGCGGGCACTGCAATACAAGCATTTGTACTGGTCTTGCTATGTCCATTCATTTGTTATATGAAGCGTGTGTTTGGCTGCCTCAGTTTAGCATTTGAGCTCGTTATCTTCATGCACATGGCGGGTATCCGGCTATCTGACGGGGACTTGCTGTGGTGCCTCTACGGAGTGCCTCTATGGCAATCAGGGGGGAAATGTGGGTGGCGGGGAGGGATTATAGATATGCGGGAGCAGATGGTGGTAGGGGAGAATTAGGTGGGCATTGCGGAGCTGCCTGCGGGTGGTGGGCATTGCGGAGGTGAAGCGCATGGCGGTGTCGGGAAGAAGGAGGTTGTGGCAGGAAGCCGGCGCGTGGGGTTGGATCAGGCCCCGCTCTGGTGCGCCGTTCCCGCTGTCCTGCGAGCGGCGTCTGCGCGCTGGGCGCCTCGCCTGTGCTCTCCGGAGCGTGCGCGATCCTCGTCGGTGTGGGACCCTCGCCGCTCGGAAGTGTCGAGACGTGGGACCGTGGGCGTCGGGAAGAGACGATCGGATACCGCAGTGAAACACGTGATGCAGATCAAGCTCAATGATACAACGGAAATGAAACTGAAGTACTCCAATAAAAATGAATGATACAAAGAGGCCGCTACAGTGCGGGCCGCTGGTACAATAAAACCGCTACAGTGCGGTGCGATGATACAATATAAACGCCGCCGCTACAGTGCGGGTCGGCTAGTGTATTCTAGATCCCTCGCTACAGTGCGAGAAATCACCCACGGGATTCCGCTTCGATCTTCACGTCCAAGCTTTTCTTCAGGTCTTCGATCCGCTCTTTATTTCAGGTATCTTCAGCAAATGATTTTCTTCACTTCATAAATCGCAATAGCCTCCAATCACACAGTAAGTAACCTGGAGGAGACGATCCACAAGGCAGTCCACGGGATGATGTACTCTTTATCTTCAGTCTTCAATGCTTTCACTTCTCTTCATATAATCAGAAACTTGCATGAACCTGGAAAAGACGTTCCGTAAGAGCAATCCACGGGGTGGGGTCACAAAACATGTTAGTACTATAGAACAAAATCATCTTCTCAATCATTTTAATGTTCTTCTTACAAACAAAACAATAGTACTCAAAAGAAAAAAAATTCCTTTGTCTTTGAGTATTTTATAGATTTGCAATAACTCGGATGATGGTTCTCTCATGTTAAAATTGCATGTCCAATAGTATGGCACTCACATTTACTAGAATGATTCAAGCTTTAATGGATTTGCTCAATCTCCATGAAAAGATGGTAATCATGACATAATGTGAAACCTTCCCATAATACACTTTCATCTCGAAATCGTCATAGTTATACAATGGAAGTGTTTGTAAAGTAGGGCATGTCAATAAAACAAAGATATACAAAATGCTAACATCATTTTATCCGTTGAATTGCAATTTCACCCGTAAATTACAACGTCCAATTATTCTCATTTTGTCGCGGCTTTGAATCCTTGTCTCTTTATGAACACATCATTATATATGACATATCTGGCTTCGTTTCTATTTGGGACACCCCTCAAGCTCATCATTCGGATTTCTTCACATCGCATTAGTGTTATCTTATATTTGCTCTCGAACATTAGACAAATGCTATGAATACAATCCCATTCGATCATAAAATAATGACGCTGATCTCCGATTGTCTCTGTGTTCCTTTCTCTATCTTTCTCTCTCTCTCTCTTTCTCTCTCTCTCTCCTTCCTACCGTGCACTTCCCCCCTCCCTCTCTCTCTCTCTTTCTCTCTCAGTCTCTTTCTCTCTCTATCTGTCTCTCTTCCACGTATTCTATCAAATTATGCCGCCACCTAACTCCATCTAACTCTCTCTCTGAAGCGGGCATAGAATCTCTCTCCTTATCCCCCGCCTGGGCGCACTCCAGCCTCTCTCTCTCTCTCTACGCGATCCTTGCGCATGCGCTATCTGTGCACCGCCTCTCTCTCCCTATCGTGGTGACACAGCAACGTGCGTAAGCTTCTGGATCTCTCTCTATTATGACGCTCGATTTTCTCTCTGGCAAACCCATCCACCGACTATTATCCCTTTCTCGCTCTCTCAGCCTGAAGCCACAACAGTGCTATTCTCGCTCGGGGTATCACGCTATCTACAGATGCATGTTTTTGCATGCGCCTCCATTGGTTGACTACAGATATTCTGTTACTGCAGCAGCAATGACTCTCTCTCAGATGTCAGATGACACGCACACACCAATTGGTTCACTCTCAGCGCTCGACAACGGCTACAAAGTTCTACGGCCATCTACGTGCCCAATAGTCGGCAAGGCTCTCTCTCCTATCAACGACGGTCTATATCATATATGCATGTCTCTCTACATTTTTCTTCGCCCGACATCTGTGCACCGCCGAATCTCTCTCTCTCTTTGACTCCCTGCGTCAATAGGCATGCCTTCACGGCCGGCTTCTCTCTCTCTAAGTTCCAGGCCACCAGAGCTCTCTTTGTATATCATTCAATCAGCCAATCAACAGGCGTTGGTGTACGCAGTGTGCATATCTCTCTAATGCGCAGCCAGACAGGCCCGTCTCTCTCTCTTCCTACCTGTGCTAGTGCCTCGAATCGCTCATATCTCTCTACCATATCCGCATCTGTATGTCAGCACTGTACGCATCCATCTCTCTCTAAGTCAGCGAGGTCGCCGCCAATCTCTCCGAGTCCTCCATGTCTAGCGTGGGTCAAGCACAGGTGACATCAGTGCTTCTGCCCCCCTAGCTCTTCCTCTCTCTCTTCAAGTCTATGTGTTGCACCTCTCCTCACAGTAAGCACAGACCGGAGCTTTCTCTCTCCCTCTGTTCTTCATCCACATAATCTGGAGCGTCGCCATATCTCACCGCCCTTTCACCACATCACGCACCGCTATTCTCTCTCTCTGCTATCACTACTCGATCCCTCATTCTTGGATATAGATGAATCGAACAAGGACTGTCAGCCAGACGACTCGAATAAGGAAAATCTTCCAAACAATCACCCCTCAGAAGGTAATATGGTGGAATCAAAAGATAAACAAGGTTTTATAGAACATAGCAATGCTAATGAGTGGAGGTTAGTAGGAAAGAAAAAGGCTCATAATGTCAGGTATTCAGATCTTGATGAAGATGTTTTAATGGATGAGATTAACAAAACTGATGATATATTAATGTCTCAAATGTCTAATGAGGTGCAGGTGGATTTTGAACTCCCTACTGCTCTGAATAAGGTCAATGACATTGTTGTTAAGTTACAAGGTAAAACTAAGAGGAAGGATGGGATTAGAACTTCTAACTCTAATCTTCAACCTAGTAAAGCATCAAAATGTTAAGTTCCTTTGGTTTTCTTTTTCTCTATCTTTTTTTATGGATTCTCTGAGCATTGTTTCTCTTAACTGCAAAGGATTGACTGATCCGGTTAGAGCTAAAGTCATTTGCAATCGGAAAAAAAATCTTTCTAAGCCCCCTGATGTGGTCTGTCTTCAGGAGCTCAAAATTGGCGGCAATAAATTAGTCCACCAGCTGAAAATCATTGATAGTCACTTCACTTGGTTTTTCACTGACCATAACCAGGGTAAAGGTGGTTCTGCCATAGGTGTTAACCCTAAAATTTCTCATCTCATTAAAAGTGCTTATAAAAGCCCTTCTCTTCAATGGGTTGCTGTTTCTCTTGATGTGCCGATTGATGTTTGTCTTGTCAGTTTGTATGCCTCTAATTGTAGGAGTACTAGAACTGCTTGTTGGGATGAATTAAAACTTTTTCAAGGTAATATATGCATCATTGGAGACTTTAATATGGTTACCAACATTAATGACAGATTTAACATGAAAGGTGATTGCATTTATGGCTCTGAAAAGTCTGCTTGGTATTCTCTTTGTCTTCATCTTGATTTTTTTGATCATTCTGAGCACACTGGTATCACTTGGCACAACAATCAAACTAACTCTAATGCTCTTGGTGCCAGACTTGATAGGTGTTATGTTAACTCTGCGTATAGTAATAACTTTTGGGAAATTAGTGCTAATACTGATCAATCTTTGTTGCTGTCTGATCATGTTCCCCTTTGTATGTGCTTTAAGAGAAATCACAAGCCCTTTAGAGCGGGATGGCCCCACCTGGATTCTAGACTTCTTAAGATTCCCTCGCTCATTAACCAAATTAAGTCTGCCATTTCGTGGCATTTTTCCCAGAACATCCCTGCTTTCAAAAGTTGGGATAATTCTGTCAAAGATATCCAGAATATCTTTTGCTTTTATAAAGCCAAAGTTGCCAAGGCTAGAACCCTCAGGAAAGAGAAAATCCTTGAAGCTCTCAAGGTGTATGATTCTAATAACCCCTGTAAGGATTTCATTGAATTACAGCATAAGCTCAGATGTGAGGAATACCTGGATGCTAGCTGGTCCCTTTCCAACTCCAGAAAGTTTTGGGAAAAGAATATTGGCAGACCCAACACTCATATGTATGAGATGCTCAAACAAAAGAAAAGCAAGGACTTCATTCCCCTAATTGCTAAAAGTAATGGGGACATTGCTGTGGATATGGAAGAGTGTTTACATGAAACTGCTTCTTTCTTTAAGAATGTCTTCTCTAGTCCTCCCAAGAGGGGGGAAGATATCCAGAGAGCCAGGGCCCATATAGCTTCTATTAGGGTGAAAACGCTCCCTCATGGTCTGGCTGCTCTTATGGACTTGCCCCTCTCTGCTGGTGATGTTAAAGAACCCATTGTTAAAATGAAAAGTGGTAAGTCTCCTGGAATTGATGGCATTCCTAACGAACTTTTTAAAGAGCTAAAAGACTTCATCACTCCCTACCTTCTGGAGATTTGGAAAGAGGCCACTAGGAAAGGATCCTTGTCTGCTTCCATGAATATGGGTGTTATTAGACTCATCCACAAAAGGGGTCCTAAGGAAGATCTCAATAATTGGAGACCCATTTCTTGTCTCAATTCTGTCTATAAAATTTTTGCCTCTGCCCTTGCTAGAAGGCTTAGTCCTATCATGAATTCTATCATTCTCCCCATGCAAAAAGGTTTTATTAAGGGCAGATACATTCTGGATGCTATTATTTCTTTGTGGGAAGGTTTTGAATTTGCTAATGAAGCTGATCTTAACTACTATTTTTTCAAGGTTGACTTTGACAAGGCCTATGACAGAATTGAATGGGACTTTATCCTCCAATCTCTTCATGATATTGGTTTGGGAAATAAATTTATTAAGTATGTTAGTACCCTCTTTGGGAATGCTTGGTCCAGAGTTGCCTTTAATGGTCATCTTTCCCCCCCTTTTAAGATTGCTAGATCCATTAGGCAGGGATGTCCCTTGGCCCCCCTTTTCTTTGCCATTTCTAGTGATGCCCTAGGCTGGCTTGTGAATAATGATCTTTCTAATGGGAAAATCAAAGGCATACCCATCCCCAACTCTAATTATCAACTTGGGCTTCAAATGTTTGCTGATGATACTAATATGTGTACTCTTGCTGATCCTCGGTTTGCTGAAAATTTCTTGGCTTGTTTAAAAACCTTCTGTCTAGCCAGTGGTTCTCATATCAATCATACCAAAACTGGTTTCTCGTCCTCTAATCATATCACCCCCAATTGTATTATTGACATTGGCTGTAGCATTTTGCAGGATCGTATGATTTTTAGACTTTTGGGCATTCCTATGGGTTTTAATGTCTCTATGCAGCAAAGACGGGATTGGGTGCTTCAAAAATTCAAGTCAAAAATGCTCAGGTGGTATAATGTTTTTGCCTCCCTTTCTCACAGATGTTTTTTCTTGAAGCATTATCTCCTCCCTTCCATTGTTTATTTTCTGGCTTGCTGGAGTCCTTCAAAGAAGCAACTTAATCAGGTTATCTCTCTGGCTAGAAGATTCTTATGGGGGGGCAATGACCAGAACCACAAAATTCCTAAAGTGGCTTGGAAGATTTGTTGTCTGCCTAAACATGAAGGTGGCCTGGGTATTATTTGCCCTATGAAAATGGCTGAGAACTTGGCCTCTAAATGGGTTTACAGATCCTTAAGCTCTAATGATATTTGGGCTTGTCTGCTTAAAAGAAACATCCAAAAGTTTTACATTAAAAACTACAAGGCTTGGACTAACAATCATCTTTGGGATATTGTTATCTCCCCTACCCCCTTTGTTCCTGTTGGCAGTAGTATCTCTTGCAGGTTTTGGTCCGTTTGGATGAAAGCTAAACTCTGTTTTTCTCCTATTTCTAAGTATTCAACTAACCTTAACTTTTTTCTTCAGGAATCTCCTTGGTTAGGCTGGATTGCTTTATGGAATAACAGAGAGATTGAGATTAGAGAACACAAATGTTTTAAGCTTGGTGTCAGAAGATGGGCCTGGTTTTATAACTCAGGTGAGTTGTTATCTGATGATTATATTCTGTCTCTGACCCACTTTTCTCCTGGTTGTCTGCAGATCCTGCTAGAAAGGAAGAATCTCCTGAAGAAGAAAATTGAAGAGTGTAGGATTGCCAACCTTCATCCCACTGAAGTAGCCAAAGATATCTGGACTAGCTTCAAATTCAACAAAGGCTCTGTACTCAGTATTACTAACAAGTTAAACTCCAGATGGGGGTGTAATTGGTCTGCCAATCAATGGAGATACAGATTCAAAGTTATTTGGGCTTTCCCATATAATATCAAGCATTCCTACTTGGAATGGCTGATTATTCACAATGGGCTGTGGACTGGCAACAGGGCTAAGAGAGTAAATATTAATACTAGTAACTGTGCTCTGTGCAGCAGGGAAGAGGATTTAACCCATCTCTTTTGTAATTGCTGGCATGCTAAACAATTCTGGAAACTGTTGGATCCTATCCTGGCCTTCAAAAAGCTTCCCCAACTTGGTTTTAAAGAGATCATTCTCGGTTGTTGTAACAAATTAGATCTAGTTCTATGGCACTTATGGAGGGGTCACATCCTGTGGCACATATGGATTAGTAGAAACCAAGCCCTCTTCAAAAGTGATAAAAAGAACTACATGTTCTCCCTTAGAAAAGCTTTGTATCTCTCTGGTATGCAGAGTCTTTTGTCTATCAAACAGGGCCCCCAGGATCAAAGTGTTATTATCAAGTCCCTTCCTCCCTGTAAGTGGAGAGATTCTCTTCTGGATTGTTACTCCAGTGATAGATTCATCATGGTCCTCAACTTGTAACCTCTGCCTTTTGGGATCACTGCTTCCCTGTGCACTTTGTACTTTTATTACTTAATTTACTCTCTTTTCCTGTTGTCTCAAAAAAAAATAATAATAATCCCAAGATGTCTTTCACACATCCGAGTGGCTATGGAAACGGAAATACCCCTTAAAGAAGGGTATCAGAATCAAAATCTCTCTCGATACACTATCGTAAAGTAAGAACAAGAATGAACAAGAAAAGACATGAAGCATACCTGGAGGAGACAATCCACAAGGAGATCCACAGGGTGGGGAAGAAACAAATGAGTATGGACTTATTTATAGGCCCCTCCCTAGGACTTCCTTCTAGAACGTTCTAACCTCCTCAATGAACTTTCTATTTTTGGTAGTCTTTAATTTTTCCCTAGACTAAGGTTTTGGTTTCACACTGGATATTTACATCTTAATTGGTTTTTAGGGTTTAGCCTAGGATAACCACCATTTCCAAGGGTCCGACCTCGGGTTTTTGGTTGGGAAGATTAGGCGTTTGCCCACAATTATCTTAAACTCGCCAATTCATGGGTTCATTTACAATTCCAACCTAAACTTCAAGGGTTTCCAAGGGTTCGAGTTCATTTTTCATGAGGTAAACTCGTGTTTCCAGTCAGTTTCAAGGGTCAAACCTAAAGTTTTCATGGGACTAACGTCAGTTATTTACACGCACTGTCTAACACACATCTCAAACATGTTTTCGCATCACAAAATCAATTAATTCGGCCTAAATATGTACAAAATATACCACTCTCTCGATCAAAACATCACACAAAAACTCAAAAACAATGAACTTTTTAAAAAAAACTCAGTGCACACTCCCTGCGGGATTTCATCCCGACATTCGCCCCCGCTAAACCTGCACATCGTCCCGATGGGCCAACCTGCAAGATCCAACAGAAGAGTATCAGGGTTCTTTTAAAATCTCTTTAGACTTTTTATCTTTTTCTTTTCAAAACTCAAATCATGATCTCATGCAGTCATGCAATTTTTATAAAGATTGGTATGGATTTTAGAAAATTAGGTAGATTCGAGCTTCACAAACATCATATTATGTTTCTGCGTCTGCAATCTGACAAGTAATCACATGAATAAATCGTCGGCTTTCTAGATCTTTTGTTCGTCCAACTCGTTCAGATCAAACTGCTCATTCTAAGTACTAGCATATACATATGTTTCTACTAACTCAATTTGTAGAATATACCTCGATTCCTACTATTTATCTCCTACTTGTCTAGCTCTCCATTAGATCTTTCTTTCTTTTTCTTTTTCTTTTTCATTTTTCTTTTTCTTTTTCTTTTCCTCTTCATCTCAGCTCAGCATTTCTTTTTATCTTTTATTTTTCACAAATCGGCCTATGTCGAAATCGGGTGCGACTCATGGACTTGTCCGCCCGGCCAAGTTTATTCCACCTGTTTGCCGACCCGGCATAGCGCACGACATACACAATATCAGCCCTGCATGAAATCGGCGTCAGCTCGTGGCTCTGACCACCCGACCAGAGTGACTCCACCCGCCTACCGATCCATACAGGCGCATGACAACAGATAGGCTAGGCCTACGACGAAACTAGCTACGGCTCGTGGCCTTGATCGTCCGACCAAGGTGGTTCCACCCGCCTACTAGCCCATCGCAGCGCATCAACAACATACACGCACATATAAGCTGGCATGAGTATGAATGTTTCCTTATAAATCATGATCCATATGGAGGTAAGATCTCATAAGAAACAAATACTAGGATCCAAAGTTTCCCACTCACTAAGTGTTCAAATCAATCAGCATATACATGCACTCGGTCTAAGCATGTCATCACATTCCCAAGCTTTCACTCCCAAAAGTCTCTAGTCCACTAACTCATCTCACTCATATAATTTCCTAGTCATTCATGCTTCATGCAAACCCATAATAGAGCTTTGTTATCTTCATTCTACATGATTTTCATAAACTCATACATATCTTTATCACACACATCAATGCAATGCATATGCTTCTATCAGAAAGAAAACACATCTCAAATTAGAAACGTTTCACCTGGTCATTTTTCTTCATTTTGATCCAGCTTTTCTTTATCGTCATGGTCTATCATTCTTCATCAGCATCAGCCTCAATGTCATCAGTTCCCTCCAGGAGTTCTTGCTCAATCTCATAATCCGCTTCATTTCTTTTCTTGAATAATTTTATCCTCTTTCCTGCAATCAAAGATCTCAAAGGAGTACTGTCTAACTCACGAAGTGCATATGTACCATTTTCAAACACAGACGTAACCACATACGGCCCAAACCATCGTTTAGTTAATTTCTTCCTAGCATCGTATTGAGTATCGAATGTACTGTCGTACACCAACACCCAATCATCTACCTCAATCCTACGTGGTCTCAGTCGATGGGTTTTGTCAAAATAGATCTTGTTCTTTAACCTTGACTCCTTTAACTTTTGGACTGCTTCTTTCAACTTTTCATTTCCTTCTTCTAACTGCTTTATTCTCAATGATAATAACTCTTCTCTCGTCATACCATCATTCCATGGGAGCGTCAACCATGTCACTGTCTGAGTCTGGATGGGGAAGATTGGCTTTTGACAGTACATCAATTCAGCAGGCATGAAACCTGTGGACCGAGTGTAAGTCATCCTATCAGCCCATAACGCGAATGGAAGAAACCTAGGCCACTGCTTGATGTCATCGTTGCAAGCCTTAGAGATCGCCTTCACAATGGAAGGGTGACCTCTCTCGATTTTCCCATTTGCTTCTAGGTTATAGGCAGTGGTGAGAGACAATCGAATTCCATGACGGTCAAAGAACTCTTTTGCCTCTCTCGCATCTAACTCTCCCCTGTCCGCAACCACTTTCTCAACGTATCCGAATCTCGAGATCACTTCTTCTAAAAGGAATTTGCATACATTATAAGTAGTCTTCGTACGAAGAGCTCGACCTTCCACATGGTTGGTCAAGTCCTCTCTAGCAAGCACAATGTATCTCATCTTATCTATCCCTTTGGGCATGGTTACAAGGTCGACCACCCACTTGTAATGGATACAAGGAGGGTAAGTCGGATGTAACGGATCTCTGTGCCTAACTGATGAATGCACCTGGCATGTAGCACAAGTGTCTACAAAACCTCTCACACTCACATAAATCCCTGGCCACCAGTAGGCTTCCCTAATCTTCTCATATGTTGCATAGAATCCTTTGTGACCTGCCCATAAGGTCTCATGCATCTCTCTCATAACTTTTCTCTGAAGACTCCTCGAACTCAATACTCTCTGTGGACACTTCACCTTGCCTTTAGCGTGTCGCCAAATAAGCCCATCCTTTAAGAAAAAGTTGTAAGACTTTTTCTTGATGGATCTATACTTATTTGTGGACCAACCGGGGGAAGGTTTCAGAGTACTCAGATATCTTCCAATATCTCTCCACTCGCCATCATACTCATTCTCTCGGAACTGCTCATATGCATACACCAATGGATCGTATCTTATCATATGTATATCCTTTTCTACCTCATCATCATCATCAGACTCATCATCGAATTTTGCTGTTGAAAGCATATCAGCCACTGTATTCGACTTCCCAGCTATGTGTACAAATGCAGGATTTATAAACTTTATATAAGAGATCCATCTAAGCATAATAATATCCGGAGATGAACAATTTGCAATCATGCCAATCAGTGGAAGACAGTCAGTCTCAACTATCACATTCGCCCCAATGAAATACTCTTTATTGCTCTTTAAAGCAATCACTAATCCCCATAACTCTCTCTTAATCTCTGGATATTTTCTTTGGGTATCATGTAGGATCTTAGCACCAAAGCGCACTGCATATCTCTGCCCCTCATCATCATCTTGCCCTATGACCCAGCCTATGCCAATAGGACTGGTATCAACGGTCAAAATGATAGGTCTCTCACCTGAATAGTCAACACGCTTCAGAATCGGAGCTTCAATTAGTAGTTGCTTTAGTTTACGCATAGCTCTCGACTGTTTCTCTGTCCATACAAACTTCTTTCTCTTTCTCAGCAGATCATATAAGGGGTTCGCAACGTGAGCAAAGTGAGGAATCCATATCACATAGAATACACAGGCTCCTAGAAACCTTCTCACCTCACTGACATTATGACACACTTCAGAGATCCTGCTAATGGCCTCAACTTTCTGTGGGTATGGCTTGCGGCCATAATGTCCACACAGATGTCCTACAATGAGGACCTCATCAAGGCCAAAAACCGATTTCTCTAAAGAAAGTGTTAGCCCCATATCTTCAAACCTCTCAAAGATCTTCTCACAATCAGCAATATGATCTCTCACAAACTTTCTACATCCTGAAGCATCTAAACTCACATCTTTCACTCTTTCCTCACATCCCTTTATCGGAACATCATCAATAAATGGCATAGTCACAGATGGTATAAAGTCTCGTAAAACCAGATTCATGGCATTCATCATGTGAGCCACAAAATTCGTCGCTCCCTGCGGTAAAGTACACATGCGTACAAGCCCCACTGGAGTCCTCATGTTCGTAATGTCTCTACTCTCCATAGCCAACTGAAACTGGTCATAACCTGAATACAGATCACCCATAGAGTAGATGGAATGCCCAGCAAACGCCTCAGCAAACTCATCCACTATGGGTCCTGTCCCTACATTTCTAATTGTGACTTTATTCACAGGTTGCAGATCGTGAATGAAACGAAGCTTCCCATTTTTCTTAGGCACAGTAAACCACCTATTCGAATATGGAGCCGAGGAGGGTTCCAATATCCGCATGGAAATCTTTTCCTTTAGCAGTCTCATCAGCTCAGGCAAGTGAGCTTTTGGGACTGGTATAGGCCGGATATTCCATGGTATATGTGGCACTGTAAATATAATCATGGGAGGTACTTGTTTCGGGTCTACACAACCTATCTCATGTGGAAAAAGTGAAAATGCTTTTTCATGTTTCTTGATGACTTCAATAAATTTCTGTTTCTCTTCTTTTCTCAGAAACAATTTCTCTCCAAATTTGATCTCTTTAATAGTCTCATCAGTAAAATGATGCCCTATGAGCTCTCTTCATCTCAGCATAGGGTCATCTGACACTCGCAGATATTTCTCATGACTATCTTCTGGCAATGGTTGAGCTATAGGCTTCACTTTCTTATCCGCAGTCTTATACTTTGTGTTTACATTTACCTCATGCTCTCTCATAAACTCCTTAATCATCTCATACTCTTGGATAGAGCTGAGCATAATGATTTCTGATTTCTCATTTCTCTCAAATGGCTTCTCAAGCTCTTCCAGAGTAGTCGAACTTCTCTCGAATTGGATCACATCTTCAATCTTCTCATCAGGTAACATCATTCCTAAATGCTTATAGTGTCTCTCATGAACTTTTCTGAATTTATTTGAAACATTTTCTTTCTGTAAGCATAGCAACTTGAATTCAGATGAATAAATAGAAAAACTTTCAAAACTATGTACAAAGGCATGTGAGACATCAAACCAACTCCCACTATTGTCTTGCTCAACAGTGGATCCTAACATAAATTTTGATTAGCAGAAGCTCCATACTCTCCAACAGGCATACACTCATCATGGTCATGTGAATTAATAGGTTTCTTTCTTATATTCTTTCTATTCCTGGAGTGATTTGGACACACAATCATCACTTGCAGAGAATGAAGGCCAGATCTAGAACGGATTCGTGCATAGGCAGATCCATCATCCATGGTCTTAGTCTCCATTCTTACCTCAACTATAAAGGGTTGCCCAAGGATAGCCTCATATGAGCAATGGTCCTGGACAAAGAAGTGAAATTCCTCAGAAATTCCACCTATGGTCACAGGCACAAAGGCGCATGCCACAAGCAGTGCTCCTGAACCATTATCCGCTGTCCTCATCCTCCATCCATGATCTTTATCAATCGGCCACCTAAACTTATCATAGAGCTTCTTAGAAATCACATTTATCTCTGATCCTGAGTCAATCAAGGCCAGAGCAAAACATGACTCCTCATTGCTCCCTAACTTTATCTTCATCTCTGGAGTTCCTCTCGCCCAAAAGGTCCTGCTAAACTCACTTTTTGTCTTCCTCATTTCATCATCAGGTATGATAGGACCTAGAGAATTTTTATGACACCTGGCAACCTCATCATCATCATCATCAGATGTATCACTCAATGTAACTGCTTCATTTGTCACTTGAATATCTTCAGGTGCTTCTTCCATCTCTACATCTTCAGGTAGTGGAAACCTCTTTCTCTTAACCAGCTTTATGAAACTGTCCTTGAACTCAGGCTTTGCTATGGAGAAGACCTGCTCCAAGGACATGGTCACTTGGCTCTTCAGTAAAATGTCATTTAATATCTCTCTTGCATCATTTTTCCTTTCCAACTCAGAAATTAGTACAGCCTTTGGAGTTCTCTTCTTTTTCTTCTTCTTTTCTTTTTCAGCCTCTTGAATACTTTCTTGAATTTGATTGATCTTTTGAATAGGTTCTGGTTCTTTCTCTTTCTCCTTAGTCAGTTCTTGAATCTTAGTTGGCCCAGCCGGCCTCTTTCCCTCTCTTATCTCTTTCTTCTTTGCCTCTTCCTTTGAAACAACAGGCTCTTTGAATTGTACTTTCTTTTCTGGCTCTTTAGCTTTTTCTTCAGCCTCTTGACTTTGCTTTCTAGTCACTCTTCTTTCTGGCTCAGTCTCTTCCTAACTCTCATCTCTCTTCCTCTTTTCTTCTACATTTTCTATGTGCGAATAGACCGAGGATTCATCAACAGGAGACTTCCAGGCAGTCTTCTGCATAATGGCATCCCTAGCCCTCACTAAAGCCTCTATGGAATAATTTCTTTGGGATCGAGGTCTAGGCACTTTTTCATCTTCCTCCTCTACAGGTTCTAATCGTGCAGCTGATGTACTTGCATTTCTGCCAGATAAATCTTCATAAAACTTCTTCATTCCCCCCTTTCCCCAATTCACAGGTAGAGGAAGGCGGGTCCTGAAGTCACATAACTTCTTATCGATATCTATCACCAGTTGATGCTCTTTTGCTAGCTTAAGCTCTTCACAGGCATATGAAAAATGCTCTTGTGCATCACACCATACGCATCTCTTAGCCCCTCCAAACCCACCAGTCGCTCGTCTCTCAAAAGGTCCAGTGTTTCTTTGAAATGTGGTTTGCACTGGTGGTGTAGGTATCTGTTGGGCAACAGGCTGCATTAGAGGTGCAGGCTGTGGCATCACATAGCCTTGCATATTTGGAACGGGCATAGTGCCTCTCTGTAATGTATCTGCATAACTCGTACTCGCCTGAGGAGGAGTGGGGTCCTGATATCCCATAAATTTAACTTTATTGTGAATACTCGCCATTTCTTTTGACATAGACGCTTGCATCGTAATAAGATTCTCTATCTGTCGACTGAGAATCTCAACCTGTAGCTCCATTGGCGATCGCGAAGTGGATGCAACATTAGCAAAAGCTAACGTTGCAGGCACATTCGGAATTGCCGGAAGTGGAGCTTCCCTAGGCGGTTGTGGTGTTACCACTGCAGGTCTATCGTATAACACCGCCAAGCGTTGCCTCATTTAGGCAACCGCTTCTACCTCTCTCCTCACTACACCCCAATCTTCAGTCACTCCAAATCTCTTCCCAGGCTCTTCAATCCTCCTTTCGACCTCAGTCCTGTCTTCAAGACTTAAGATCCTAAGGAAAGATATAACTAGGTCAGGTTTCAAAGCATCTAAATCGGCCTGTGGAAGTTGTTCATATCTTCTCAAGAACTCATTCAAAAGTTGAGTGAGGGATGCAATGGGCTTCGGAGAGCTTATCCACCGCAAGAATCCTTCTCTAGTGTGTTGGGAAAAATCTTCCAAATAAAACAACTTATGCAATTCTTTTCTGAATTCGGCCCAAGACTTTGTTATATGTGCAGTAATAGGGGCTGAAATGGATCCTGAAACTACCCGTGTGAAGTAATGTGTAAACACATCCTCAGGTAGACCATAAATCCGTGCCTGTTCCTCAAAAACATCTAGGTACTCGGTTACGTTCAAGCCTGTAAACTTCCCTTTCTCTCTCAATACCGCTTGGACTACGCGGGCCCCTTGTTTCTCTATTACCATTTCCTTGAATATATCCTCCATCTCTCTTCTCTGCTCTGTCCTAGAATGTAGCACAAGGTCTAGTGTAAGTGGTTCAACTATCTCTCTAAGTTCGGAGTAGAGATCAGAGAAGAGGCTTGATGAGTCACGAGCCAGGAGGTAAAGGTCAGTCTAAGCTCTCTGATTTGCCTAGGCCAAAGTCTAGTCGAACTGTCCTCTCTTCGATTCCCAAGATTTCAATGTATTTTCTCCCTTTTTGTGATAAGTTTTCTAATCTTCTGTCTAAGCTATGGAATCAATAAATCCCTAATCTTAGCAAGAAAAAAAATGCTCACACATATGGACTAAACTAATGCAAAGTGTGGATGCTCAAACTCAAGCAGCAAGACAATCTTTCTGTTTCAGCAGTGTATGTGAAGCAATGCAAAATTTCAAATAACTTGAAATGCTAGTACCTGAAATCTCTGTCTGATGCCGAGGTTCTTGTCTCTTTCCTCAAGGAGTAGGTGACGCGATGAGGATCACCGGGCAACCGCCTCGCTTCACGTCGGGTTCAGGTGTCGGGAAGAAGGAGGTCGTGGCGGGAAGCCGGCGCGTGGGGTTGGATCAGGCCCCGCTCTGGTGCACCGTTCCCGCTGTCCTGCGAGCGGCGTCTGCGCGCTGGGCGCCTCGCCTGTGCTCTCCGGAGTGTGCGCGATCCTCGTCGGTGTGGGACCCTCGCCCCTCGGAAGTGTCGAGACGTGGGACCGTGGGCGTCGGGAAGAGACGATCAGATACCGCAGTGAAACACGTGATGCAGATGAAGCTCAATGATACAACGGAAATGAAACTGAAGTACTCCAATAAAAATGAATGATACAAAGAGGCCGCTACAGTGCGGGCCGCTGGTACAATAAAACCGCTACAGTGCGGTGCGATGATACAATATAAACGCCGCCGCTACAGTGCGGGTCGGCTAGTGTATTCTAGATCCCTCGCTACAATGCGAGAAATCACCCACGGGATTCCGCTTCGATCTTCACGTCCAAGCTTTTCTTCAGGTCTTCGATCCGCTCTTTATTTCAGGTATCTTCAGCAAATGATTTTCTTCACTTCATAAATCGCAATAGCCTCCAATCACATAGTAAGTAACCTGGAGGAGACGATCCACAAGGCAGTCCACGGGATGATGTACTCTTTATCTTCAGTCTTCAATGCTTTCACTTCTCTTCATATAATCAGAAACTTGCATGAACCTGGAAAAGACGTTCCGTAAGAGCAATCCACGGGGTGGGGTCACAAAACATGTTAGTACTATAGAACAAAATCATCTTCTCAATCATTTTAATGTTCTTCTTACAAACAAAACAATAGTACTCAAAAGAAAAAAAATCCCTTTCTCTTTGAGTATTTTATAGATTTGCAATAACTCGGATGATGGTTCTCTCATGTTAAAATTGCATGTCTAATAGTATGGCACTCACATTTACTAGAATGATTCAAGCTTTAATGGATTTGCTCAATCTCCATGAAAAGATGGTAATCATGACATAATGTGAAACCTTCCCATAATACACTTTCATCTCGAAATCGTCATAGTTATGCAATGGAAGTGTTTGTAAAGTAGGGCATGTCAATAAAACAAAGATATACAAAATGCTAACATCATTCAATCCGTTGAATTGCAATTTCACCCATAAATTACAACGTCCAATTATTCTCATTTTGTCGCGGCTTTGAATCCTTGTCTCTTTATGAACACATCATTATATATGACATATCTGGCTTCGTTTCTATTTGGGACACCCCTCAAGCTCATCATTCGGATTTCTTCACATCGCATGAGTGTTATCTTATATTTGCTCTCGAACATTAGACAAATGCTATGAATACAATCCCATTCGATCATAAAATAATGACGGTGATCTCTGATTGTCTCTCTGTGTTCCTTTCTCTATCTTTCTCTCTCTCTCTCTCTTTCTCTCTCTCTCTCTCCTTCCTGCCGTGCACTTTCCCCCTCCCTCTCTCTCTCTCAGTCTCTTTCTCTCTCTATCTGTCTCTCTTCCACGTATTCTATCAAATTATGCCGCCACCTAACTCCATCTAACTCTCTCTCTGAAGCGGGCATAGAATCTCTCTCCTTATCCCCCGCCTGGGCGCACTCCAGCCTCTCTCTCTCTCTACGCGATCCTTGCGCATGCGCTATCTGTGCACCGCCTCTCTCTCCCTATCATGGTGACACACCAACGTGCGTAAGCTTCTGGATCTCTCTCTATTATGACGCTCGATTTTCTCTCTGGCAAACCCATCCACCGACTATTATCCCTTTCTCGCTCTCTCAGCCTGAAGCCACAACAGTGCTATTCTCGCTCGGGGTATCACGCTATCTACAGATGCATGTTTTTGCATGCGCCTCCATTGGTTGACTACAGATATTCTGTTACTGCAGCAGCAATGACTCTCTCTCCGATGTCAGATGACACGCACACACCAATTGGTTCACTCTCAGCGCTCGACAACGGCTACAAAGTTCTACGGCCATCTACTACGTGCCCAATAGTCGGCAAGGCTCTCTCTCCTATCAACGACGGTCTATATCATATATGCATGTCTCTCTACATTTTTCTTCGCCCGACATCTGTGCACCGCCGAATCTCTCTCTCTTTGACTCCCTGCGTCAATAGGCACGCCTTCACGGCCGGCTTCTCTCTCTCTAAGTTCCAGGCCACCAGAGCTCTCTTTGTATATCATTCAATCAGCCAATCAACAGGCGTTGGTGTACGCAGTGTGCATATCTCTCTAATGCGCAGCCAGACAGGCCCGTCTCTCTCTCTTCCTACCTGTGCTAGTGCCTCGAATCGCTCATATCTCTCTACCATATGCGCATCTGTATGTCAGCACTGTACGCATCCATCTCTCTCTAAGTCAGCGAGGTCGCCGCCAATCTCTCCGAGTCCTCCATGTCTAGCGTGGGTCAAGCACAGGTGACATCAGTGCTTCTGCCCCCCTAGCTCTTCCTCTCTCTCTTCAAGTCTATGTGTTGCACCTCTCCTCACAGTAAGCACAGACCGGAGCTTTCTCTCTCCCTCTGTTCTTCATCCACATAATCTGGAGCGTCGCCATATCTCACCGCCCTTCACCACATCACGCACCGCTATTCTCTCTCTCTGCTATCACTACTCGATCCTCTGTGGGAATATTTTGTGGTGCAGTAGAATGACAATAATAACCTTACTCGCCCTACTGACCACCTCAACCCAGGTACGCTGGGAGACTGCTGCCGGAGGCTAGGGTTTTGAGCTCGCGGAGTGGGGAGTGAATGCCCCCCTTGGGTTTAGGGCCTGCATGTACATCCCTTGGGTATTGGGAACGTGTCTCTTTCATCTCCTCCCCCTCGACGTGAGGGGAGGTTCTCCAGTTCTTCTCCTCCCCCTCGGTGCGAGGGGGGACTCTGTCCAAACTTCGGGTCGGTGGTTTCCTTGGCTCCCGACATGGCCCTGTATGAAGCTTTGCGCAACGGACTTCCTGGCTTGAGATCTGAAGATACAAAAATGGAGAAATCAATTTATAATCCGGTGTTCGATGGAGGCGCTACCTCGTCCTGTCCTTCTGAGGCAACGCAGAAGGGGGATAAAGCCTCTGATGGTCTGAATGGTGAAAATGTCTGGTTAGCTCCTGTGAGAGGGGTCGTTTCTAATGGTCTGATGGGAGTCAGCTCGGAGGAGTTCCAACAGACGAATGCTTCGATATCTTATGCTAAAGTGGTTCAGAGGCCACAACAGGACTTCTTCTCTGTCTTTGCTAATCCGGACAAGTCAGGTAACCAACTTCCTCAAACTGTGCTTTCGGACCTCAAAGGTAAAGGTAAAATAGTTGAGCCTAATATGAAAAGAGGTTATGGCAAGGATAAGTCTCATTCGATAGAACTTGACCCAGAAGAGGAGGATAGGGAAGATTGTACTCTGGTTATAGAGAGCTCTGCCCTCATTAGCTGGAATAATCACCTTGAGGATAAAGTTGTTATTGCGCACTGTCATGGACCTATGCCAGCTCAGGATGTCCTTAAAACTTGGATGAGGTCTAACTGGGAAAGTAAGGGGCTCTTTGCTAAGCATGTTCAGTATCTGCCTAATAACTTTTATCTTTTCTTTTTTGAAGATGTGAATAATGCTTTGAAAGTTATAGCAGAGGGTCACTGGATAATTAGAAACACCCCTCTGTCATTCTATAAATGGTACCCTGGTTTTAATCCAAGAACTAATAAACCGACAAAAGTTCCCATTTGGGTAGATTTCCCTGATTTCCCTGTGGAGTATTATCCCTGGCTCGAAAAACTTGGGTCTCTAATCGGAAAAATCCTTGGGCAGAAACCTAAAAAGGAGTTCAATCCCAAATGGGAGCCTCAGATGTTGATTGAGGTTGACATCTCTAAAAAGGTTAAGTCTGAAATTGTTATTAAGAATTCTGAGGGTCTTAAACTGCATGTTCAAAAGGTTGTCTATAAAAATCTTCCTAATGCCTGCTTTAACTGTTACAATCAAGGACATTTAATTAAGGATTGCCCCCTGTTAGCTAAAAATCAGAGCAAAATGGCTGGAGGTGGAGAAGAGTCTCCCTCTTCCTCTGTTCCTGTTAACTCAGTTCAATCCAAAGATGAGCAAGGATTCAAAAAAGTTACTTTCAAACAGAAAAAAAAAAACCCTAATGTGGGTATCAGAGCTGAGACTCTTGTTAAAGAGATTCGCAATCCCTTTCAGGTTCTCGAAGATCTTAACACTTCTGATTTTCATGTTTCGGGAATTGAGATTGAGGGGGAGCAAATTAAGCAAGATAGCAAAACTCCAGGCTGTGATAATAAAGGTCGTATCAATGTTTCCGGTTCTTCTCCCAGGCCTTTGCCGGACCCCATCCCTCTGAAGGTTTCCCTTGAAGTTAAAGACAGTAATTGTGAAGATATGTTTATAGAGCAAATTAACAGGTTTGATGAGTTATCTTCTGACCAGGATTTTACTGGAGGTTCCAGCAAGGAAGATGTTTGTATGACTAATGTTAGTTCCCCTAGCCCTAAAGGTAAAGATAAGTATAATTCTAAGAGGAAAGATACCATAAGGTCCTCTGTATCTGCTGTGAAGCCAGTTAAGAACCTTAAAAAGTAAGTTTGTTCTTCTCTGTCTGGTTTCTTTTTGGTTTGTTCTATTCTTTGTTTGTTCTTCATGGATAGTCTTAAACTGATTTCCCTTAATACTAAAGGCCTCTCTGATCCGATCAGAGGTAAAATGATAAATAAGTGGTTCAAAGATGCTTCTATTGTGCCTGACATTATCTGCTTACAGGAATTAAAGCTTGGTGGACCCCCTCTCTTGTTGAACTTGAAGACTATTGCTAATAACTGCCATTGGGTTCATACAGAGCACAAAGGCAAAGGCGGGGCGGCCATAGGTGTTGCTAATAGTTTGTATCAATTAATTGAGGAGGTTATGATCAGTCCTACTAACCAATGGATTGCTATTAAGTGTAAAATTCCTCTCAATGTCACTATTGTGAGTGTTTATGCTGCTAATCAAGCTTTACAGAGATCCAGATGCTGGGAAGAAATTTCTAGGATCAATGGGGACATCTGGTTGACTGGTGATTTTAATATGGTCACTAATAATGGTGACAGGTCTGGTAATTGTGATAATGTTATTTCTGGTAGTGAAAAACATTGCTGGTATAATTTGATGAATAAGCACAACTTGGTGGATCTTTCTATTAACTCTGGTCACACCTGGAATAACAGGAATCAGAGATGTTTATTGTCTGCTAGGCTGGACAGGTTTTATATGCATGCTGCCAGGAGTAATGACTTGTGGAATTTCTGTTGCTCTGTTGATCATTCTTTTTCTCTTTCTGATCACTCGCCTCTGATTATTAAACTGTACTTCAATAACCCCAGTTACAGGTCTGGATGGCCCCACTTGGACTCTTCGTTGTTTCAAATCCTGTTGTGAAGGAGAAAATTTCTGATATTATTAAAGTGCATTCTACTATGGACTTGTCTCCGTTTGTGGCTTGGGAGAGGACTGTTAAAGATATCCAGAATTTGATTAAGTATTATAAACTTAAAGCCAAAGATATCAGATACAAGAGGAGGATGATGATTATTCAGGAGATGAATCTTCTTGAGAATTCTAACCTTGATGTGGATACCAAAAGATCTAAAATTTTGGATCTGCAGGAAAAGGTCAAGAAAGTGGACTACCTCCTTGCTAGAGGTGCCCTTGCCTCTTCTAGAGAATTTTGGGCAGGAAAAATAGACAAACCTAATAAACATATGTTTGATTTGTTGAGAAAGAAAAAATCCAGGGACTTCATCCCCCTGTTGAATAATAAAGATGGTAATCTTGCTTCTAGCATGAAGGATAATCTTCAGATTGCCCATAGGTTCTTTGCCAATGTATTCTCCCTGCCTCCCAAGAGAGGGGACTCTGTCTGGAGTGCAAGAGCTGCCATTGCCCTTTGTAGGAAAAAAATGGTTCCTCAGGGAATGGACTCCCTCCTTGACATGCCCCTCTCTGAGCGTGAGGTCAGAGAATCCATTAGCAAATTGAAGCCTGGGAAATCTCCTGGTCATGATGGATTGCCTTATGAATTCTTTCAGGTTTTCAAGGAAGAGTTGGTGCCCATAATTCTAAAGATTTGGCAAGAAGCCTCTAGAAGGGGATCCCTTTCTCCTTTTATCAACACTGGTGTGATCAAATTAATCCATAAAAAAGGGCCCAAAGAGGATTTGAATAATTGGAGACCCATCTCCTGTCTGACTTCTCTGTATAAAATCTTTGCCTCCATATTAGCCAGAAGATTGAGTCCTCTTATGGATAGCATCATCCTCCCTGAGCTGAAAGGGTTCATTAAAGGCAGATTTATTCTTGACAATATTATTACTATTTGGGAAGGGCTGGAGTATTACAATGAGCTCAATATTGATACCTATTTCTTTAAAATTGATTTTGATAAAGCTTATGATAGGATTGAGTGGGATTTCATTCTTCAATCTTTGCATGACATTGGATTTGGTAAAAACTTCATTAAGCATGTTAGTATCCTTTTTGGTAATGCTTTTTCTAAAGTTTCTATTAATGGTAGTCTGTCTAGACCCTTCAAATTGTGCAGGTCCATCAGGCAAGGATGCCCCCTGGCCCCTCTTCTGTTTGCTATTGCCAGTGATGCTCTTGGCTGGTTGGTCAAGGACTGCATTAACAAAGGTTCCATAACAGGTTTAGTCATTCCTCAGGCTCACTCTCCCCTGGGGCTCCAGATGTTTGCAGATGACACTAACATGTTAATGCATGCTAATGAAAATTCTGCTAATCAATTCCTCAATTGTCTTAATATGTTCTGTACAGCTAGTGGTTCTGTGGTCAATCATAAAAAAACTGGTTTTTACACCACTGATAATAAGATTCCTTACTGTGTTGAGGCTGCTGGCTGTGACATTATTAAAAAAGGGACTATCTTTAGGCTGCTTGGTATTCCTATGGGTTTTGGCATCTCTAATGAGCAGAGATGGAATTGGATGCTTGATAAATTTAGAGCTAAAACTCATAAATGGGCTTATGTGGATAATAGTCTGTCTCAGAGAACTTTTATTTTGAATCATTATATCCTCCCCTCTCTGACTTATTTTCTTTCTTGCTGGCAGCCTAGTAAAAAGCAGTTGGGACAGGCCATTTCTCTGGCTAGAAATTTCTTATGGGGGGGATCAAAAATTCCCAAAGTTGCCTGGAGTATCTGTTGTATGAAGAAGAAGGAAGGAGGCCTTGGCCTCATCTGTCGTACCAGGATGGCAACTCAAATGGCAGCCAAGTGGATTGTTAGATCTATTTCCTCCAATGACTATTGGGCTTGTTTGATCAAAAGGAATATTTACAGGTTCTGTGTTAAGAATAATAAGAGTTGGGATAATTGTTCTCTTTGGGATGTGATCACTTCCCCTGTTGCTTTTATCCCTAAGGGTAGCCAACTTATATGTAATTTTTGGAAGGCCTGGATGTTAGTTACATCCAACTATACTCTCCCTATCTGGTTTGCTAACAATTCTTCCTTCATTGAGCAGGATTCCATGTGGCTGGGTTGGTCTGAAAGATCCACCCTCCAGACCCTCCCTATCAGATGGAACAAATGCAGGAAAAAAGGCTTTGCTCAGTGGAAGGACCTGATGATTGAAGGTGAAGTTGTAGCCAACAATTATATCCTTGATTCTGAAGGTTTGTCTATGATGTGTAAACAGATTCTCCTGGGCAAGAAAGAGCAGCTGCTGGAAAAGATGGAGGCCAACTTATGGAAGAAAGAGATCACTCTCCATGTCTTGGCTGAGGATATGCTAAGCTCCTACAGGAGAGGTGTCAGAAGCATAAAGGAGATCTCTGGAAAATTGAACAAGAAATGGGATCTTCAATGGACCCACCTTCAATGGAAGTATAGGTTTCAGTGTGCTTGGGCCTTCCCTCTGTCCAATAAACAGTCCTCTCTTAACTGGCTCATTCTCCACAAGGGTGTCTGGACTGGTTGTCATGCTAGGAAGTTTAAAATTGATGCTGGTCTCTGCAAGCTCTGTGGAAAAGAAGAGGATTTGGATCATTTATTTATCAAGTGTAAATTTGCTATCAAATACTGGGAGGGCATCTGGTCCTTCTGTCAGATACAGGGGCTCAAAATTCCCAGCTGTAAAGACATTTTGCTTGGTGAATCTTGTGGCATGGACATCCTTCTGTGGCAGATTATCAGAAACCACCTCTTTTGGTCTATTTGGAAAAATAGGAATTATGCCATCTTTAGAAAGAAATGTAAAGATCACTTTTACTCCTGTCTTATGGGGTTGAAGAAAATCCTTAGTTTCTACCATACCTCTTGTCAGAGCTCGAAAATTGTTCATATGTGCCCCTTTAAGATTATGAAGAATAACCGTTACAATGTTTGGAAAGCCAAACTCCTCCTTATGTATTCAAAACCTAGGTGTGACATGATCACTTTCCTTGATGATTATGTCAGTCACTATCTCAAGTGAGGTCTCCCCCTCTCTCTTGAGATGTGTTTGACTGAGGATGTAATTTTTTTCTAGCTTCAATTTTATTCTTCCCGTTTTCTCAAAAAAAAAAAAAATAATAATAACCTTACTATCAAACAAAAATAATCCCAAGATGTCTTTCACACATCCGAGTGGCTATGGCAACGGAAATACCCCTTAAAGAAGGGTATCAGAATCAAAATCTCTCTCGATACACTATCGTAAAGTAAGAACAAGAATGAACAAGAAAAGACATGAAGCATACCTGGAGGAGACAATCCACAAGGAGATCCACAGGGTGGGGAAGAAACAAATGAGTACAGACTTATTTATAGGCCCCTCCCTAGGACTTCCTTCTAGAACGTTCTAACCTCCTCAATGAACTTTCTATTTTTGGCAGTCTTTAATTTTTCCCTAGACTAAGGTTTTGGTTTCACACTGGATATTTACATCTTAATTGGTTTTTAGGGTTTAGCCTAGGATAACCACCATTTCCAAGGGTCCGACCTCGGGTTTTTGGTTGGGAAAATTAGGCGTTTGCCCACAATTATCTTAAACTCGCCAATTCATGGGTTTATTTACAATTCCGACCTAAACTTCAAGGGTTTCCAAGGGTTCAAGTTCATTTTTCATGAGGTAAACTCGTGTTTCCAGTCAGTTTCAAGGGTCAAACCTAAAGTTTTCATGGGACTAACGTCAGTTATTTACACACACTGTCTAACACACATCTCAAACATGTTTTCGCATCACAAAATCAATTAATTCGGCCTAAATATGTACAAAATATACCACTCTCTCGATCAAAACATCACACAAAAACTCAAAAACAATGAACTTTTGAAAAAAAACTCAGTGCACACTCCCTCCGGGATTTCATCGCGACAGCGGATGGCTATGGGCGTGTGCTTAGTGGATTGCAAAGGAAGGAGAGAGAGAGAGAGAGAGAGAGAGAGAGAGAGAGAGAGAGAGAGAGAGAGAGAGAGAGAGAGAGGATACTTAGCAGACTGTAAGTGGCTATGTGCGGTGGGCAACGGGGTGGCGTTGAAGTGGATGCGGATGCGGGTGCATGGCTCTACAAGGAGTGTGTGTGTGTGTGTGTGAGAGAGAGAGAGAGAGAGGGTTGAGGGAGTGCACATGGCACGGTGCGGGTAGTGGGTGACACAGAGAGAGAGAGAGAGAGAGAGAGAGAGAGAGAGAGAGAGAGAGAGAGAGAGATAGAGAGAGAGAGAGAGAGAGAGAGAGAGAGAGGTCGGGGGGGTTGCGCATGGCAGGCTGTAGTGGTGGGTGGGGAATGGTGGGGTGTGGTGAAGAGAGAGGGAGATTGAGATAGATAGATAGAAGGAGAGAGAGAGAGAGAGAGAGAGAGAGAGAGAGAGACAGAGAGAAGAGCGAGGTGGGGGATGGCAAAGTGCAGAGTGCATGCGAAGGGCCAAGGGTGGGGAGAGATTGAGGGTGGTGGGGAAAGAGATAAAGGGAGAGGATGAGAGGGAGAGAGGAGGGAGAGAGTGAGAAAGATAGGGAGGAGAGAGGTGGAGGGGGATTGTGGAGTACTAGTGGAGGGCTCCGCGTGGGGGGAGATTGAGGGGGAGAGAGAGAGAGAGAGAGAGAGAGAGAGAGAGAGAGAGAGAGAGAGAGAGAGAGAGAGAGAGAGAGAGAGAGAGAGAGAGAGAGAGAGTTGTGGGGGGATGCCAAAGTGGGGGGAAGAGACATGCTAGTGGTGGGAGATTAAGGGTGGTTGGGAAAGAGAGAGAGAGATGGAGAGAGAGAGAGAGGGAGGGGAGAGAGAGAGAGAGAGAGAGAGAGAGAGAGAGAGAGAGAGCAGGGATAGAGATAAGGAAGAGAGAGGTGGGGGATGGAAAAGTGTGGGTGGAGGGCCATGGATGGGGGGAGATTGAGGGTGTTAGGGGGAGAGAGAGAGAGAGAGAGAGAGGGGGATAGAGGGGAGAGAGAGAGGGAGAGAGAGAGAGAAAGGGGAAAGATAGAAGGGTACAAGTGGTGCAAGGGGGGGCATGGTGGGGATCTCGATTATCCCAATTCTCATAGCTCAATGTTTTTGTGGAGTTAGAGGAACAAACATTCTTGCGACCACGATGGGGTTGGGTGTCACAAAATAGCTTATAGCTTATAAAACATATCACCATAAGAAGCTTAGAGTGATGAAGACATTCCGTGCAACACAATTTAGAACCGGGTTTTTGCATCCTTATGAGGAGCAAAATTCGTTAATGACTGTAGAGGAATTGATTTAGAATTCTACCAAAGCGACTATTGTACGTGTAGTGAGAAACATATAAAAAAATGAATCCTCTCTCTTTGTGGAGCTGTGTGTAATTCTGTATCCCTTAATCACTCACTTGTTATATGTCAAGGGAGCATTTGATGACGCAAGGTTACGGGCAGCTGCTGGAACTCGTCACCCTCTAGAGGAATTCGTGTATGAATCAAGAAGGACTATAGAAAATTCTAGCATGAAATCGAAACTTTTAGATTTTTCTTGGGTGGAATAGCTACATCGATTATAGATTAACAGTGAAGTGAAAATATAAGGAGCGCAATTAATGTTAGTGCATCAAGTGGCGACTCCGGTACAATGCAACAAAGGCATGCACTTTAAAAGATTTAATGTAAAAATTAATCAATATCGAGATGTTCGTTTTATCTTTTTTGAAACCCAATATGATCTCTTTGAAGGTACGCAAGATGATGCAAAAAAATGTCACGTAATAGACTAATAGACTAATTGCCAAACCATTTTGCAACGTATGCCGCCTTATGCATAGTCTATGATGATTTTGGAAACCAAAAACTAGGGGGGGGGGGGGGGCACTCTTTTTCACACTACAATACATGGTTTAGCATCCTACCTAGACCGTTGCAAATTATGCATCCCTTTTGTAGATGTACTCTACTAGATTAAAGAACTTTATTAGATAGGTTTGACCCTTGCCTCTAGTTCTCTTTGTTATTACCACCGATGAACTTAGCTATTTGGTTAACCTCAAAGATCTCACAAAGATGATGCTGAGAAGATTTTTGGATAGCCTATGTTCTTAGCCACTTTCATCAATGGTGATGGGGCGGTGCTCATGATCTCAAGGAAGGTTTCATCTTATTTTTTATTCCGATTTTCAGTCTCATTAAGAGCCTTGTTTATAGAGTTGTCTAGCCTAAATGCATCTCTGAACTCTATCTTTAAGTTCTCAAAAGTTTCATACTAGCTATACAACTTGTCGACCATCCGATTTGGTTAGAAGGGAGATAAGGCTAGGAATGCATCTTTCCTTTGCTAAGAACCATGGCTCTCATATTTCTAAAAGAAAATAGTGTGGTGTTTGACAAGGTTTTCATGTGCACCACCAAAGAATGACAAAAAATGCAAAGCTAATTCTAGCTAATAGGGGAGAGAATTCCTCTAGAATACCTTTTTATACGCATGTTAAAGTAGATCATCTAATTGAATTGAAATATTCTCATCCCTCTTTATATAGGCACTTTTGATAGGTATTTTTTTTAGATAAGATGGCCTTATTGTTAGTTTCTAGTATGTTTCATAGACCATTATGAAAAAACTGTGAAGTCCCATATAGGAGAAGAGCGAGGTGTGCTTTGTTTGCTTGGCAGTCATCCTCAAAGGAGATGGATGTCACTTGGTCAGAGGAATTAGTGGTCCCCTTGGAAGTGGGAAGGAGAGGATTATTTGGGTGGTTGCATATGAAGAGGAAATACAAAAGTAATAAGGATGCTCACTCAAAAAGAGGAGAATAAGTGGGAGTACTATTAGTGATTTTGGGATTTTAATGACCATGAAATCAATTTAGATCCTACAAAAGATAAGTAGCCACAGGATCTCCTCATATCATCTTTTGAGCCATCTCAATCTACGTCCAATTTATAGTATAGCTTGATATCCAAGTAAGATGTATGGATAGAATAGCCCTTCATTTATTAAACCCTTTAAGTACTTTAAGATCCTCTTGGTGCCTTCCATGTGAGGTTCTCTTGGTGTATGGATGAGTTGACTCAATATACTCACCCCATAGCATATATCTACTATTATTAGGATTGCATAATTGAGAATCCCAACAAGCCTTCGATAACCCGTAATGTCCTCAAGTAGTTCTCCTTCAGGAGTATTGAGTTTGTGATTCAATTACATGGGTTTGTCTAGAATTTTTGCATTTTCCATGTTGAACTTGATTAGTATATCATGGATGTACTTTCTCTAACTAATGAACACATCATAATCTCTATAAACAATCTCTAATCCAAGAGAATATGTAGGCAACCCAAGATCATTAATATTGACCTCCTCCTTCATCTGGGCTTCAATCTGCTTGATGCTTTGGCATCATTTCCTATAATGATAATGTCATCTACATAAACATATAGATAAATATCCTAAGAATTAGTCTCCTTGATGAAGAATGAAGAGTCTGCCTTGCTTACAATAGAACCTTTGTCTTGCAAGTATGTAACGAGCCTATGGTTCCAAGCTCTAGGAGCTTGCATTAAACCATACAGTGCCTTCTTTAATTTACATACATAATTAGGTTTGTCTTTTTCTTGATATCCTTGTGGTTGAGCCATGTAGACTTCTTCATAGATCCATCCATTAAGGAATGCATTTTTAACATCTAATTGGTATAAATTCGAATTCTTTGAAGTAGCAATACTTACTAAAACTTCACTAGTTGGCATCTTTGCTATAGCTGAGAAGGTCTCCTCATACCCACCCCATGAGTTTGAGCAAACCCCTTTGCTACTAGCCTTGCTTTATACCCATTTATTGTGCCATTTGAGTTGTTTTTCGATTTGTAGATCCACCTCGATCCTATTACCATCATGAATAATTTTTTGGGAACCAAATCCCAAGTACTATTCTTTTGAAGTACTTCAATTTCCTCCTACATACCTTCTCTCCATTCTTCTTCCTTACTGGCTTCCTCAAATGAAGATGCTTCCTCTGACATAAAGTCTTTAGCTATGTATATAGAATGCTTGGTGACTAGTGATGTGTCATAGCCATACCCTATAGGTTTCTTCCTTTCCCTCTCGATATACCTAGTTATTTGTTAACCGATATAATGAATAACTTTTTATTTAACCTAACGAGCTTGTGATAAAAGTGAACCTCTATGAAAGAAGGGCCACCTATCAACGCCTGCCTAGCACATTCCAAGGCAACATAGGGCTGTTCGTGAATGTCCATTATAGACAAATTCATATACAAATATTATTTTTCATAGGATAGATATGTTTCTTGCATTCAAGGAGGTGTAATAGAACATTTTATGCAAGGCTAACGCATGATTAGATTAGAACCAGACCGAGGTTTGAAGAATATCAATCACATCATAGAAGTAGAAAATATGCGTGACTCGCTAATATATCTAGTACTATCCTATCACGTGCCCAAAGGATGCTTACGAAGAAATGAAGCCTAAAACCTATCAAGGCCTAGCGCATTTCAAGGCTACATAGAGGTGTTACTTCAATCCACGTCATAGATGAATTCACATAAACATAATATTTATGATACGACAATGATATTTTTGGTCCAAAAAAGAAAGTAAAACAATATTATGTATAATTTTCCGATCTAAACTAGAAACGAATTGATTAGATGCATGAAAGGTTTCTCGATAAACGCTTCATACACGTGAACCTTCATTAAAGAAAGGCCGTCTATCAAGGGGTTTTCTTTCACTCCCTATCATATATATATCAAGGGGTTTTCTTTCACTCCCGATCATAGGAGTGTTCTTTCACTCCCTATCATATATAAGTCCACATAAAAAATATTATCTGTGATACGATAAATGCTCAACCAGTACATAGTCCAACAATTGAAACGATATAGTCCTTGCTAGATGTGTTCTACGAAATTCAAATGGCGATACTGACCCCTCTTAAATATCTCCATTTTTACATTATGCTTTATCATAGGAACTTGAAATTTCCTCCTTGTCCATATTCTACACTATATTTAATATTTAATAGACGTGGACATTTTTTTTTATGTATTTTACCTTGTTAACCTTTCTTTCCTTCAGTTCTTCATTTATATTCCACAGTTTTGATGCCTCCTTGGATTTCTAGATCCTCTTCTTGCTTCCACATTTTGTATTGGTATATCGAAGTGTTCAATGGGAGTTCCAAGGATATCTTCAATATTCTGAATGCTTTTATATAATTTCTGTACGATGTCTTCATCACCCTATGTAGCTTTAAACGGTCACTTCCCTTCACTACAACCTCATGAGACTCAAACTCTCTCGTCTGGACTTTTCTTTAAAACTATCAAGAGAACGAAGGTGTGCTTTTTGATACTTAAAGTAGACTCTGTGAACTAGCACACATCATTCAAATCAAGGAAATTGGATTTTGCTTCTACGACAACCATCCAATCCAAGATAATGAATCTGTCTACAGCAGTCTTAGGACTTATGAGGTCTTTGGGATACTATGTGAGACGTCATGTAATCCTTGAATCTGACAGGAAACTATACTGAAAGCGTGCAACCATGCAATGAATTCTTCTGCAAAGAGTTTAGGAAAAACCTAACTGCACATATACAAAAAGGAGGATCAGAGTATTGTGAAATTATGCTATGAAAGTAACATTATAGAACTTGAGGAAGGTGCCAATAAAGGTGGAATTCGGTTTGGTAATTGATAGTATTAATGTCTTATCGATGTTGGAGGAGCTTTCTAACTTGTCAACCATGTATTTGGAAAACTCTCTTTGGTTGCTCCTCTTGGAATATCCATGTTTGAGTCCTTTGGAAGGCTTAAGAATTGGTTTTTAACATAATCAGTTCCTTGTACACGTATATGTTCATGCCCAAGAAGAGAGGTTTTCTTGTCATCATCTGAATAGCAAGGTGGTACCCCTTCTTCATCTTGCCGAGAGAAATTGCTCACTACGAGGTGATACCTTAGGGTCCCTAAGAGTTTTTTTTTTTTTTGTTCCCTCATGCTTCCTTTGTAAAGTGATAGAACATATGATAAGCATCACAGATTTTCTAACATGACATGGTAGTTCCTTTATCTCTCTAATTTTCTACACATGAGATGAGATCCAATTTCTTCAAACCACATGTCATAAACTCTCCTCTTTTCGTTATAGGAAAATTGTATTTTTGGGAGTCAAGAATAGCCTATCTCATTGGCATTTGTCAAAGAGTTTCGATGCTTGTCGAATTCTGGAGCATTATTGATCTTAATGACGTTTCTCTAAAGGCCAATATGCACCATCTAATGGTGACGGTCATCGTATGCTAGTCTTCGATAGTGATTGCTAATTGTTTATAGTCTAAATATCAATCAAGAAGACTATAGAATTAAATCAAGAAGACTAAATATCCATCAACAAGACTAAATATCGTACTAACTCTATTCAAGCTCATGCACAACCAGAAATTGTTGATACCCATTCAGTGCTCTGTATTTCATTAAAAAGTCTTAATTTCTTTCGTCGGTCAGTCTTTTCTTTACCTTGAGAGCCTGGATTTCATTATAGGTGTATGGTACTTAACTGGTTTGGCTTTTGGTGTTAAAGCTCAATGGACTTGTCGTTCAGGAATAATCCCTTTTCAATTATTTCACGTTGAGTTGAATGCATCTTTATACTTTGAAATCAAAGCTATCGATTGTTCTTGCTTCTTGAGACCAAGATTCTCTCCCATGAGTGTGAAATGTTCGTTTATCTTCTCCAAACTCACTATTACGTTTTCAACACATTTTCTAGTACGACATGCCATTAAGGTTGATGCTTGTCTCGTATGCACTGTTAGTATAATTTAACATAAAATTTTACATATAAAGATGGCTGATATGGGCCAGAGATCCGTTGATCATCTACAGAACCTTCTTTGCTTAAGATTCCGCGTGGCGCAGATAAGAGATATGTTTGACTGCTGGAGGAGACTATGTCCGAGTATTATGACATATCTACTTTGTTGAAAACAGGATGTTATACAATTATGAAGAGCTTTCCTTCTCTTGCAAACGCAACCATGAACCGTTGTTAGCAGATAGACTTTATCTTCATTCATGCAGAGCCTTTTATTCGTGTCATCCTTCCGCTTCCTTCGAGTCTTTAAATTTTCATCGAGATCCTCTCTGAGATTTCTGATTCTTTTGCTATGATTTCAAGTGCACATGATGAAGACCGCCGCGGAATCTGCTTTCTTTCCTCACCCGGGTTATCCATGAATCAGAATGTTTTGCTACAAAATGATAGTAGCTCCATGAATCAGAAGGTTTCGATACTTGTGGTTTGATATGTTTTTATGTATGTATTTGAACGATTATGTTTGTGTGTATGTGTGCATTATATGTATGTACATTTTTCTGCATTTTTTTTCGTTTTTGTGCAGTCTAGCTTGAACAGAGCTAGAGAAGATTTCCGCACAGGTGTCTGACGGAATGCCCTTTCTGATCCGAAGACAACTTAGTGACTATGTTTTCCAGTAACATCAAAGAAATTTCCCGCTCTTCTATTCTTCAATTCTTGCATAACATAGACATATCCAGTAAAATAATCTTCCATAATTTTACTAATCAAGTGCATAATTAATATAAGATTTTCTCTGATTACAGAAACATGCAACATTTAATCAGGAACATTTGTTTCACCAATAAATTATATGAATGGTATGTTAGCAGCTAGCCTTTATCTTTATTCATGCAGAGCCTTTTATTCCTCTCATCCATCCGCTTCCTTCGAGTCTTTAAATTACTAGCTATAATCTTGAAACAGCAACTTTTCATCGAGGTCCTCCCTGAGATTTCTGATTCTTCTGCTATGACTTCAATAGCACATGATGACGACCACCACGGAATCTGCCTCCTTTCCTCACCCGCGTTATCCATGAATCAGATTGTTTTGCTACAAAATGATAGTAGCTCCATGAATCAGAAGGTTTCGATAGTTTTGGTTTCGATACTTTTGGTTTGATATGTTTGTACGTATGTATTAAGCGAGTATGTTTGTATGTATGTTTGTATGTATGTTTGTATGTATGTTTGTATGTATGTGTGTATTATATGTATGTACATTTTTCTGCATGTTTTTTTCGTTTTTGTGCAATCTACCTTGAATAGAGCTAGAGCAGATTTTTACACAGGTGTCTGACTGAATGCCCTTTCTGAACCGAAGACAACTTAGTGACTATGTTTTCCACTAGCATCAAAAAATTTCCGGCTCTTCTATTCTTTAATTCTTGCATAACATAGACATATACAGTAAAATAATCTTCCATAATTTTACTAATCAACTGCATAATTAATATAAGATTTTCTCTGATTACAGAAACATGTAAATTTAATCAGGAATATTTGTTTCACCAATAAATTATGTAGACGAGGTAGTGCGGTATCTACTTTTATCAATAGTAGAGAATAAAGATTAAACACATCCAGTACGTCGCCTACTCAAGGGGGGTTCTCTTTAGGAAAGTATACCCTTTAACATTTCTGTGAGCAGACAGAGGAGTTGTGCATACTCTAGAAATATGAATCAACAAATGACCACATAAGACCATATATTTCTTGATTCGAATCAGATGATTACAAGGTTGGGCAGAGTGATGCTCAAGAGTCCAAGCTTAGGGCTAACATACCACCCTAAAAGTAAATAACCTCAATGCAACAGAGTCTTCCCATCAACTTAAGGGGCCAATTATATGCAAACTAACCCAGAACAATACAAATGGTAATAATTTCTCAAGAGAATAGAGCTTAACAACAACACTGACTCACAGAAAAGGAAAAAAAATCCAAGCTACTCTCTTACACTATAGTGCTCATAGCCCTCCACTGAGAAGCCTACCCTCTATATCCACACTACAGAGTAGCTCCTACAATAGGCTTGAAACAACAAAGTGCAAGAGAGGACTTCTGCACGAACATACGCGTATCTAAACCACTGTATCTCTCAAAATTGTACCCCCAATGAGCACAAATCCATTGTTTTTATAGGCCCCAATAGGCCAAGAGGGCCTTGCCGAATCTTCACTTCCTCTGATCACGCGTCGGTTGATTACCCAAGATTGGAGGGGTAGGTCAATTATTCCTTTGATTTGAATTGGGTCCACAAAAATAGGTAGTCACCGTGAATGGTTGGCGGCAACATTTGTTTATCCATTTTTACTTTTAACAATTCACTTTTACCTTTCACTTGTCATCTGAGATTCCCATTTTGTGTTGTTTTGTTTCCTCACTGATTTAATCCCCGGCATTTGAATGAAGCCGATTGGTCTAACTACTTATCCCTTGACCAAGTGCATTTGACATTGCATGAGCAGCATTACCAACCAAGACAGCCCTTCCACTGGCATCAAAGAATTTGTTACATTTAACCCTCATTGAAGAGGTTGGCCGTTGTACAAGAAAAAACCTCAGCAGCTTCTAAGGAGACTTCCAATGGAGGCATGTATTTCTCAACATATGCTTTGAACTCTGTTGCTGATGTGATAGCTAATAGGTCTTTAGGTTGAGAATCCTCTGTCCACTTTACAGGTCCAATCCTACTCTGACGTGCTAGAGCATGATTGTCCTATATCCCTCTTCTTTTAAGCTCTATCATTATTAATCTGACATGCTCCTCCACGGTTGTGTTCGTGTATGTCTCTCTGTGGGTGCGTGTATGTGAGTGAGAAATATGTATGTGTGTGTGTGCATTTGTGTGTATGTAAGTGTGTAGGTGTGTGTGTGTAAGTGAGAATATGTATGTGTGTGGGTGTGTGTGGGGGTGTGTGTGTGTGTGTGGAAGTGTGTGTGTGAGTGTGTGTGTGTGTGTGTACATGTGAGGATGTGTGTGTATGTGTGTGAGTGTGCATGTGATTGTGTGGGTGTGTGTGCATATGTATGTGTGTGTGCGTGCATGTGAGTGTGTGTGTGTGTGAGTCGGTGTGCATATTTGTGTATGTGAGGGTGTGTGTCTGTGCATTTATGTGTGTGTGGCAGGGTGTGCATGCGAGGGGGTATGTGCGCATGTGTGGGGATGTGAGTGTGTGAGGGGCGAGGATGTGGGAGGCCCCGGGGAGGGGTGTGAGGGGGGAGCTTGCGGGGGAGTGAAGGGGGGCTTGCAGGGGGATGCGGGTGGCAGCGGGGGGGGGGGGGGATGGCGGAAGGTGCGGGCGGGCTACTGCGGGGGCTTGCGGGGTTGCGGGACTGGGCGGGGCGGAGGGTGGCGGGGAGTGCGGGGAGGGATAGCGGGGATGGCGGAGGGTGCGGGCGGGCTACTGCGGGGGCTTGCGGGGTTGCGGGACTGGGCGGGGCAGAGGGTGGCGGGGAGTGTGGGGAGGGATAGCGGGGATGGCGGGGTGGGGCAGCGGGGTTGGCGGGGGAGGAGAGAGAAGGAGAGGAGGGAGAGAGAGAGAGAGAGGGAGAGAGATGTCACGCGTGGGAGAGAGAGAGAGAGAGAGAGAGAGAGAGAGAGAGAGAGAGAGAGAGAGAGAGGGAGAGAGGGGTCACGCGTGGGGAGAAAGAGAGAGAGAGAGAGAGAGAGAGAGAGAGAGAGAGAGAGAGAGACAGAGAGAGAGAGAGAGAGAGAGAGAGGGGTCACGCGCGGGGAAAGAGAGAGATTTAAAAAAAATGAAAAAAAAGAATGCCATACCAAGGTTGTCAGATCCAATGGGGAGAAGTGAAACCCGAAATATGATCCCGTAGCCAAGGGTGAATTAGGGCTAGAAAACCTGATGCCAAATCAGAAACATCAGGTACAAATCACCCCCTCCTTCCATTGGTTTCGAATGCTATGTACAACCACCATTCTCGAAATTCATTTTGGCCCCGACACAACACATCCAACTGATGGATCTCATGACATAGAATCAAGCTCCAAAATGTATTCAACCCGTGAATCAAATTCATAATTGAAATGGCTCATTTAGAAAAGAATATCTGACAACTCTTAGTGCCTATGAAAATGGCGCCGTCTCAAACTGTAGTCACCTTTCATTCTTCCTCTCCTATCTAGGATTCTAATTACTGTGGTTAATGCACCAATAATTTTCAAGGGCATGAAAAACCCTATATGGAGCCAAAACGTGCCCTGCTAAATATGAATACAGGGCAGCAAGTGCATACACAAAACTTAAACCTGCATTGTTGTTCGGTGAACCAGGAAACGGAACTAATGGAGTGTTCACATCCAATTTACTTCCGACAACACCATGAAGAATGATACCAAATGGAAGAGATGCACGGTAAGCTCCTATCCATTCCTAATCTCTGGCCCCATGCAACAAGAGAGGGAAGAGAGGGATCTACAGACCCCCACATCAAGCTTTTGCACCGTCCCCGGTGCAATTTCTTCTTATTGAATGAAATAACTGCAAATACTTGAATGACAGAATAACTGTAAATACTCAAGTGACGAAATACTCGAATGACACGTGGTATGTACAGTGGTTGAAATTCTTCCAAGTCGACTTTGTTTAGATACTTCTTTACCCTAGAGATGTTGACCAGAGGAATCCTTTTACCCTGCAGATCTTCCAGATGCACAGCGCCATGTGGCAATACCTTGATTACCTTATAAGGTCCTATCCATTTGGGTGCCAATTTAGTTGAAATTGCTGGATCCTGATGCACTAAAACCATAGACCCTTCCTGAACTTCATTGGATCTCAGATACCTGTCATGCATTCTCTTGCGCTCTTCTTGTGTTACCAGAAGTTTTAGCATTGCCCCTTCTCTATATTCTTCTAATGCCACCAATCTCTCAATGGGGGGTTCAATTCCAACGGTTTTGATTCCTATTTCCTTTCTGATAATAAACTCAAATGGGTCCAATGCCTCTTTTCCATATACTAAGCGGAATGGGGTTTCGCCAGTGGTTCCCCTCTTCGTGGTTCTGAAAGCCCAAATTGCACCGATCAGTGCTAGTGGCCAGGAGCTTTGATGATTGTATCACGGCATTTCGTCCCCTCCTTTTTTCCCCCACCACCCCCGGCCCCACCATCACCCCGACCCCCTCCAACTCCATCGTCCCCTCCTTTTCCCCACCACCCCCCGGCCCCACCATCACCCCGACCCCCTCCAACTCCATCGTCCCCTCTTCCTCCACCACCACCACCACCACCACCACACAACACCACCACCACCACCACCACCACCACTCCACCACCACCACCACCACCACCACCACCACCACCATCTCCCTCCCCCGCGACCTCCCCCGCAACCTCCCCTGCGACCTCCCCCTCTCCCTCCCCCGCGACCTCCCCCGCGACCTCCCACACAACCTCCCCTGCGACCTCCCCCACAACCTCCCCCGCGACCTCCCCCACAACCTCCCCCGCGACCTCCCCCACAACCTCCCCCTCTCCCTCCCCCGCGACCTCCCCCGCGACCTCCCCCGCAACCTCCCCCGCGACCTCCCCCGCAACCTCCCCCGCGACCTCCCCCGCGACCTCCCCCTCTCCCTCCCCCGCGACCTCCCCCGCAACCTCCCCCTCTCCCTCCCCCGCGACCTCCCCCGCGACCTCCCCCGCAACCTCCCCCGCAACCTCCCCCGCGACCTCCCCCACAACCTCCCCCACGACCTCCCCCTCTCCCTCCCCCGCGACCTCTCCCGCGACCTCCCCCGCGACCTCCCCCATGACCTCCCCCGCGACCTCCCCCGCGACCTCCCCCGCAACCTCCCCCGCGACCTCCCCCACAAACTCCCCCTCTCCCTCCCCCGCGACCTCCCCCGCGACCTCCCCCACAACCTCCCCCGCAACCTCCCCCGCGACCTCCCCCTCTCCCTCCCCCGCGACCTCCCCCGGGACCTCCCCCACCTCCCCCGCGACGTCCCCTGCGACCTCCCCCGCAACCTACCCCGCGACCTCCCCCGCGAGCTCCCCCGCGACCTCCCCCTCTCCCTCCCCCGTGACCTCCCCCGTGACCTCCCCCGCAACCTCCCCCGCGATCTCCCCTGCAACCTCCCCCGCGACCTCCCCCGCGACCTCCCTCGCAACCTCCCCTGCGACCTCCCCCGTGACCTCCCCCGCGACCTCCCCCGCAACCTCCCCCGCGACCTCCCTCGCGACCTCCCCCTCTCCCTCCCCCGCGACCTCCCCCGCGACCTCCCTCGCGACCTCCTCTGCGACCTCCCCCGCAACCTCCTCCGCGACCTCCCCCTCTCCCTCCCCCTCGACCTCCCCCGCGACCTCCCCCTCAACCTCCCCCGCGACCTCCCCCGCGACCTCCCCCACAACCTCCCCTGCGACCTCCCCCGCGACCTCCCCCTCTCCCTCCCCCACGACCTCCCCCGCGACCTCCCCCGCAACCTCCCCCGCGACCTCCCCCGCGACCTCCCACACGACCTCCCACAAATCCCACATTTTTCCACAACCTTACATAAGGCTCTCAGACAGTTTGGATGGATGTTTGGAGGATCATTTCTTAACCAAACCCTACAGTATTATATATCGTTGGAAATCTCTCGACGAGTACTTTCCAATGGTGCAATAATAACTTTGAAATCTTGGATCAAGTTTTGACCACACCCCAAAACCCACCACAACTCCCCATAACTCACCCCTATTTCCCCCAACCCACAAACCCCACAAACCCCACACAACTTCACACAAATCCACAACCCTCCAAAACCCTCCAAAAACCCTATAATCTCTCTCAAACTCCCCACAAATCACCTCCCACATTGCTCACTTAATATGAAGGATCAAAAGCTACTAAAAAAATTAGGTGAAGGATGTGCTTCTCAAGGACAATCCAATATCACGGGCGGCACAAAATGAGGAGCTCAGCTTGCATTCAAAAGTGATAGTAAGGGTGTAAGTGGTAAAAGTAAAAGTGGTGAAATGAGTGTTGCCGCCAACCATTCATGACGACTGCCTATTTTTGAGGATCCAATTCAAATCAAGTGGAGTATTTGATTTACCCCTACAATCTTGGGCAATCAACCGACGTGTGATCAGTGGACGTGAGGAATCAGCGAGGCCCTCTTGGCCTATTGGAGCCTATAAAAGCAATGGATTTGTGTTCATTTGAGATACATTCAGAGATACATTGAGAGATACACACATTTACATATGTACGAGGTCCTCTCTTTGCACTTTGTGGCTTCAAGCCTACTGTAGGAAGTCACTCCGTGGTGTGGATACAGAGTGTGGGGTTCCCCAGTGGAGGGCTAATAGCTGTATAGTGTGAAGGGAGTGGCTTGGTTTTGTCATTCCGTGTGATTCAATAGTATTTTCATGCTCTTTCTCTTAGAGCAAGTCTCCATACTTTGTATTGATCAGTACTAGTCTGCATCTAGTTGTGTTCATTATACAGATTGAATGAGACTCTTGTTGTAGATCTCTCTCTCTATCGGGCTTTTTTGAGCTTTGCTACCGACAGTGTGTTCAACTTATGGTTTCGGACTGCTAGCAGTAATGATCGGAATGGAGTAACACCTTAAGAAGAAGATATCTTGTCTATATGATTAAAAGTTTTGTGTGATGACACACTACCATGACATTGGAGATGTTGAAAGAAAGTGGAAATCCTATCTATGATGACAAGCCAAGTCACTCAGTCAAATGAGTATCTTTGGTGGCTTCATCCTTGTAGCACCCCTCCTTTCCCCTTCTTTCTCTCTAACTTTCTCTTTCTCTCTCTTCCCACTGCCCGCATGCCTCTCCATTTCTCTTTCTCTCTCTCTCCCGTCCCCTCTTTCTTTCTCTTTCTCTCCTTCTCTCTCTCTCTTCCATCTCTCTCTTCCATCTCTCTCTTTCCTTGTCTCTCTCACCTTCTCTCTCTCTCTCTCTCTCTCTCTCTCTCTCTCTCTCTCTCTCTCTCTCTCTCTCTCTCTCTCTCTCTCTCTCTCTCTCTCTCTCTCTCTCTCTCTCTCTCTCTCTCTCTCTCTCTCTCTCTCTCTCTCTCTCTCTCTCTCTCTCTCTCTCTCTCTCTCTCTCTCTCTCTCTCTCTCTCCTCTCTTTTCTCTCCCTATCTCCGCCCTCCGCCTTCTTCTCTCCGCCTCCTCCTCCTCTACCCACCCGCATCCGCCTCCTCCTCCTCTACCCACCTGCATCCGCCTCCTCCTCCACTACCCACCCGCATCCGCCTCCTCCTCCGCTACCCACCCGCATCCGCCTCCTCCTCCTCTACCCACCCGCATCCGCCTCCTCCTCCTCTACCCACCCCCATCCGCCTCCTCCTCCTCTACCTACCCGCATCCGCCTCCTCCTCCTCTACCCACCCGCATCCGCCTCCTCCTCCTCTACCCACCCGCATCCGCCTCCTCCTCCTCTACCCACCGGCATCCGTCTCCTCCTCCTCTACCCACCCGCATCCGCCTCCTCCTCCGCTACCCACCCGCATCCGCCTCCTCCTCCTCTACCCACCCGCATCCGCCTCCTCCTCCTCTACCCACCCGCATCCGCCTCCTCCTCCTCTACCCACCCGCATCCGCCTCCTCCTCCTCTACCCACCCGCATCCACCTCCTCCTCCTCTACCCACCCGCATCCGCCTCCTCCTCCTCTACCCACCCGCATCCGCACACTCCTCCTCCTCTTCCACCCACCCGCACCCGCACTCCTCCCCTCCTCTCCTCTACCTGCCCACACACCCACACTTACACACACACACTCACACATATACAAACACATGCATACACTCACACACCCCCCTTCACACTCACATACACACAAATGCACACACACACACTTCCTCACACACACACTCCCCCTTCATACACACACACATATAGCACACACACACACATATTTGGGCATTCTCAGAGCAATCTCTCGGCTTGTAGTTCCTGAGCTCTGCAGGGAAGTACACACTTCTCTTGTTCTTGAGGGTCGTGAGTGTGAACAGTCTTTGGGAAACACTCTACTTGATATTTATGCAAAGTGTGATAAAGAAAATTAGGGAACGGTCGTGAGATTCATCATGCAATTGCTAGAGTGGGCCTTGACTAAGAACTTCATATGGAGCAGCAAGGTTATGTGGAACATGGACTCTGCAGGGAGGCCTTGGACTGCTTTAAAGAGATGGAAGCCGAAAACATTTCACCAATGGAGTTCACTTATGCATGTATATTGAAGCTTGTGGCATATTCGGAAACTTTGAAGAGAGGCAGTACATACATTTAGATGTAATTAGGAAGGGGTTCGAAGTGGAGGAAGGACTCAGACTGGTCATGGAGAGGTCTGGAAGAGGTGAATCTTTGCAAGTAAAAAGGTAAAAGGTGATTATTAAAAAGTAAAGCTGCCACCAACCATTCACGGTGACTACCTATTTTTGTGGATCTAATTCAAATCAAGTGGAATAATTGACCTACCCCCCAATTTTGGGTGGTTAACCGACGCGTGAGCAGTGGACGTGAAGATTCGGCAAGGCTCTCTTGGCCTATTGAGGCCTATAAAAACAATGGATTTGTGCTCATTTGGGTACACGGGAGTACATGTACAAGTTTTAGAGATACAGTGGTCCGCGTATACGTGCAGAAGACCTCTCTTGCACTTGGTGGTTTCAAGTCTACTGTGGGAGCTACTCTGTCGTGTATACAGAGGGTAGGCTTCACAGTGAAGGGCTATGAGCACTATATTGTAAGAGAGTAGCTTGGGGTTATTTTTTCTGTGAGTCAGTGTTGTTGATTAGGTTCTATCCTCTTGAGGAATTCTTTGTATTGTTCTGAGTTATTCTGCATATCATTGGCCCTTATGTTGATGAGAAGAATCTGATGTACTGGAGTGAATTACTTTTAGGGTGGCTTGTTAGCCCTAAGCTTGTGGCTTGTTAGACCTAAGTTTACACTTGTGAGCATCATTCATCATTTGCCCAACTTTGTAATCATCTAATTTGAATCAGGCAGAGTATGGTCTTCCTTGGTCATTTATTGTTCACATTTTCTGAAGAATTTCCCACTGTGTGCAATCCATGTTATCTACCTGCTCACAGAAATGTTAAAGGGTATACTTCCCTAAAGAGAACCCCCCTTGAGTAGGCGACGTACTGGAAGTGTTTATTTTCTATAAAAGTGGATACCCCAGTACCTCCTCTACAGTTTGGCACACCCGGTGGGATCTTGCATTTTTGTGGGAGGTATCTAGTGTGCACTATATAATTGTCATTGCATTAATTTCTTGATTTTTTGCATTCTGCGAGTGGGTACATGACCCGCACTCGAGTAGACAGAGAGCCCCTTCGTGTACAAAAGAGCCTCAAGAAGCCAGCTCTACCTTCGGCTAGTACCCCTCTACCCTTAAATTTGTCCATCGATTTGGCTTCAACCCCGCTTTCAAAAGAGAAACTGAGGAGGACGTTGGATTTTTCCTCTGATACTTCAGAAGAAGCACCAGTGCCCATGGAGGAACTTTCTCATTTACTCTCTAGGTTGAACATCAAGTTCCCTACATTTAAGGGATTGGCTTATGAGGATGCGGATGACCACGTGAGGAGATTCGTCTCATTATGCCGCGGACGAGGATCGCACAACGGAGAGGATGCAATGTTGGTACTCTTCCCATCTACATTGGAAGGCCTTGTAGACAAATGGTATAGTCAATATACAGATGGACACTTCACTACATGGGAGGCACTAAAGACGGCATTCTCGCAGACATTCCGACCAAGCAACTCCTCTGAAAGAGCTCTAGATCAGCTGGAGAACCTAAAATTGAGATCAGGTGAATCCTTTCACGAACTTCACACTAGAACAAAAGCACTTGTTTCACGTCTGGCACATGCTCCAGGTGATTTCTTGGTAAAGAAATGGATAGAGAAAGCTCTGCCCAAGTCATCTCAGCAGAAGCTTCGTGAATCTCTTAGATTGGATGCAACACTTGATGATTTTGTTGCAACTGCATCGCGCATTGAGGAGGCTAGACTACATTTTGAAGGGGAGGCCCAACCAAATTATGCATCAGACTTGGATCCCATCGAGCAACTCAGGAAGGAGTTGGAAGCCTTAAGAATGCAACGAAGTCGCCAAGACGAGAAGGTTGTGTCGCTACCCCCGCCCCACACTGTTGATGAAGTAGCTCAACTTCGTCATGAGCTTGAAGATTTGCGAACCACACAGGACATACGAAGACAGGTTTGGTGTACAATATGTAGCAATAGTGGACATTCCAATGTTAATTTTCCTAACAAGGTCAGTTGTCAATTCTGTGGCAAAGATGGTCATGAAGCTAGAGACTGCTACTACCTCAAGGGAGCACAACAACAAGGTAACCATCAAGCTTTGGATTCATATTATGCTAGTACTTCACATACAGCTTATAGAGAAGAGAATCGGCCTGCGAAGCCTAGATACAATAGACCTTTGATGTGCTACCGTTGTGGTGAGTACGGCCACATGCAGAATAGGTGTTCTCTTCCAGAAGATGCACCTCCTTGTCAACATTGTCCGGAGGCAAAGGATCATTATACCAGAGATTGCCCAAGAGGTCGTCCTACTCCAATCCACATGATTTCAGTCTCTCCAAAAGAAGAAGGTATGACCGCTCAATCTTATGCTGTTTCATCTTCATCCATGCCAATGATGACTAGAGCCAGGCAAGCGGCAGTAGCCCATAAGGAGGAACAACAAGGACCCAAAGATAGAGATGCAGAAAAGAGGGTGGGATGGAAGGACCAAGAAGACATGGAAGAGGCTTATGAGAGGGTGACCAATTTGCTAAAAGATCGACCAACAAGTACTCCTGAAGACACGCAAGAAGTGAACATTGAGGAAATCTTGAAAGGTATTCACCATAAGATTAGTCTGTACCAACTCATAAAGATGGATTCTAAGGTAAGAAGTGATCTGTTGAAGATTATACATTCTGCATGCTTGTCCCCACCTCCTAGCATAGATGGTTTTATGGTGGACTTTCCTCTTGCACCCCTGGCTGATTATCAAAGCTCAAGATTATCTGTTTTTATCAAGGATGAAGCTCTCACAGGTGTTATTATAGATGGAGGTTCCGGCATCAATTTGATGCCTGATTTCACTATGAAGAAACTAAGGTTGAATCCCACAAAGGCAGCACCCTTCACAGTCACATTAGCAGATTAACGTCGGGTTGCACCACTGGGCATTGTCGAAAAGGTACTTATGATAGTGCAGGGTTGTCATTTTGTTTTAGACTTTGTCGTTATAGCCCTGCCACAGGAGACCTCATACCCTCTACTCTTGGGAAGGCCTTGGTTAAGGCAAGCAAAGGCTCTACAGGATTGGGGAAAGAACAAGTTATGGATTTCCACATGTACTAACAATCATTTACAGTTACATTTGGAAGAAGGATCAGACATCAACAAGGCTACTGGGTATGCAATGGAAACCCAGGTAATGCCTTCAGAAGATGATGCCCTATTAAGTTGGATGATGGGAAGTGCAGAATGCTGCACAGTGGAGATATGTGAGGTAAATGAAGATTTTGCAGGAGCAACACAAGGAGGTCGGGAAGAGGAAAAAATGGATGTTTTTCACTTAAACAGTATAGAAAAGAGTAAGCATGGAAGTCGAGCTTATCTTTTGCAGGCACCTCCCAAAGGACAGAAACCTCTAATTAAGTCAAATAATCAAAATTCAACACTTAGCGCCACTAAGATGGTATGTAAGGAAAAGGTAGGTAAACAGGAGGAATCAGATGATTTTATGCTTGCAGGACCAGAAAGTGACAAAGTTGTGCCTGCATCGGAGGAAGCTAAGTGTGACCTTCAAGAACTTCCATTCTCAAATATACCTTTAGGATGGATCAAGGAACAGATTGTGGATCATAAATTGAACTCTGCTCCTGCATACAATGGAGATGAATTTTCAAGTGAGTCCAATTCTGAAAAGTTTGTTCAAGAAGTAAATCTTGGTGATGAAGAGAATCCTCAGATAGTTCACTTGGCTGCCTTGTTATGGCACTATCCCTCTGTATTGCAGAAGGTAACCTCCCTACTTTTTGCCTATAAAAGTGTCTTTGCATGGTCCTATAAAGACCTAACAGGGATACCAGAGGAGCTTGGCTTACACCGCATACCCTTAGTGGAAGGAGCTTCACCTGCAAGAAGTAGGCCTTACCGACTTAATCCAAAGTATGCAGAAGAAGTAAAGCTAGAAATAACAAAACTGGAAGAGGCAGGCATTATTGTTCCTGTAGAACACTCACGGTGGCTTTCTTCCATGGTTATTGTACCAAAGAAAAACGGCAAAATAAGAGTATGCATTGATTTTCGTGCCTTGAATAAGGTAACTATTCAAGATGGCTTTCCTCAACCATTCACAGAGCAGGTGCTTGAAGAAGTAGCCGGACACTCTTTATATAGTTTTCTTGATGGGTTCAGTGGCTACAATCAGATAGCCATTCATCATGAAGATAGAGACAAGACGGCTTTTGTTACTCCATGGGGCACATATGTTTATACCCGTATGGCCTTTGGCTTGAAGAATGCACCAGCATCCTTTAATAGAGCAATGTATCTGATACTAGGGAAATGGTTAACCTCATTTCTGCGCATTTTTATGGATGATTTTTCAGTGTTTTCAGGAACAGATGGGAGAGCAATAGTTCAAGATTTCAATAATCATTTGGATAATCTAAAGGAAATCTTTGAGCAGTGTCTCAAAACAGGGTTGAAGTTAAATCCTGCTAAATGTCATTTTTTGGTGACCAAAGGCACTCTCCTAGGCCACATAGTATTAGTTGAAGGGATAACGGTTGATCCGGCAAAGATCACTGCTATCCTTTCCATGCCAATTCCACAAAGCCGAAAGGAAGTGCAAAGTTTCTTGGGCCATGCAGGGTATCACAGAAGATTCATTAGGATGTATTCGGAAATTGCTAAGCCCTTGTCAAGGCTTACCAGCAAAAAGATCCCTTTCTCATGGAGTGTTGAAGCTGACAAAGCATTTTGTGAACTAAAGTTGAGGCTATGTATTGCTCCACTTTTAAGTGTTCCTAATTGGTCATTGGAATTTCATGTGCATACAGATGCTAGTCTTCATGCTGTTGGTGCAGTTCTAGCTCAACCATCATCTCACAAAGTGGATAGACCTATCTCTTATGCAAGCAGACTACTCAACCAAGCTGAAAGAAATTACAGTACAAGCGAAAGAGAAGGTTTGGCTATCGTATTTCCTCTTCAGAAGTTCCGACATTATCTCCTTGGTGTACATTTCATTGTTATTTCTGATCATAAGCCCTTGAAGTATTTGATAAACAAGCCTAGAGTAGCTGGAAGGATTTGGAGATGGTTACTCCTATCTCAGGAATTTAATTTTGATGTTCATATTAAGCCAGGAAAAGAGCACTACATGGCAGATCAAGTGTCCAGGACCGCAATGAGCGAAAAGGCAATAGGTATTAATGATGAATTGGTGGATAGCAATCTTTTTCTAGTAGCAATCCGCACTGATTGGTATGATGAAATTCTTCATGTTCTGACTACTGGAAAGATCTCAGAACACTTGACACCTGTAGAAAAGAGAAGATTGCTCCTGAAAACCAAAGCATATTCTCTTATAAATGGAAATTTATATAAATACTGTAAGGATGATATATTGAGAAGATGTGTCTATCCAGAGGAGGTAAATCTTCTGCTAGAGGCTGCACACAATGAAGGACATCAGAAGGGGGGAGAGTTGGCTCATAGAATCATCCACAAGGGTTTATGGTGGCCTCACATTTTCAAAGATGCAATCAAGTTCGCCAAAGAATGCCACATCTGCCAGAGGTGTGCTCCCGCGCCAACCAGATTGAATTTCCAACCATTAGTCATATCTACTGGATGGCTTCCATTTGAACGATGGGGTCTTGATTTCATAGGGCCAATTAGCCCAACTGGGCAACCAGGAGGTAAAAAGTATATTTTGATGGGCACATGCTATGCCACTAAATGGATAGAGGATAAAGCTACTGTGGACTGCACGGCTTTAACAGTAGCTAAATTTATGTATAAACGTATTTTCTCAAGATTTGGTTGCCCACTGGAAATTACTAGTGATAGGGGCACACATTTTGTAAATCAATTGCTCCAGTTTATACTTGACAGGTACAAAATCTTCCATAAAAAATCTTGTGCCTACTACCCCAGGGCAAATGGCCAAGCAGAGAGTTCCAATAAGATTTTGATTGGACTGCTTCGCAAATTATCTTTCGATCATCAAAGCTCTTGGCCGCTAGCACTGATTGGTGCAATTTGGGCTTTCAGAACCACGAAGAGGGGAACCACAGGCGAGACTCCATTTCGGTTAGTATATGGGAAAGAGGCATTGGCACCATTTGAGTTTATTATCAGAAAGGAAATAGAAATCAAAACCATTGGCATACAACCCCCCATTCAGAGATTGGTGGCATTAGAAGAGTACAGAGAAGGGGCAATGCAGAAACTTCTGGTGACACAAGAAGAGCGCAAGAGATTGCATGACAGGTTTCTGAGATCCAATGAAGTTCAGGAAGGGTCCATGGTTTTAGTGCATCAAGTTCCGGCAATTCCAACTAAATTGGCACCCAAATGGACAGGACCATATAAGGTTATCAAGGTATTGCCACATGGTGCAGTGCATCTGTAAGATCTGCAGGGTAAAAGGATGCCCCTCGTCAACATCTCCAGGGTGAAGAAGTACCTGAATTAAGTCAAAAAGGAAGCACTTTTTCCCTTGTACATACCGTGTTCTTTTCAGTAATTGCAGTATAACTAGATCTCATTGAAATGAATACAATAAGAGAGAAATTGCACCAGGGACGGTGCAAAAGCTTGATGTGGGGGTCTGTAGATCTGTCTCTCTATCGGGCTTTTTTGAGCTTTGCTACCGACAGTGTGTTCAACTTATGGTTTCGGACTGCTAGCAGTAATGATCGGAATGGAGTAACACCTTAAGAAGAAGATATCTTGTCTATATGATTAAAAGTTTTGTGTGATGACACACTACCATGACATTGGAGATGTTGAAAGAAAGTGGAAATCCTATCTATGATGACAGGCCAAGTCACTCAGTCAAATGAGTATCTTTGGTGGCTTCATCCTTGTAGCACCCCTCTTTTCCCCTTCTTTCTCTCTAACTTCCTCTTTCTCTCTCTTCCCACTGCCCGCATGCCTCTCCATTTCTCTTTCTCTCTCTCTCCCGTCCCCTCTTTCTTTCTCTTTCTCTCCTTCTCTCTCTCTCTCTTCCATCTCTCTCTTCCATCTCTCTCTTTCCTTCTCTCTCTCACCTTCTCTCTCTCTCTCTCTCTCTCTCTCTCTCTCTCTCTCTCTCTCTCTCTCTCTCTCTCTCTCTCTCTCTCTCTCTCTCTCTCTCTCTCTCTCTCTCTCTCTCTCTCTCTCTCTCTCTCTCTCTCTCTCTCTCTCTCTCTCTCTCTCTCTCTCTCTCTCTCTCTCTCTCTCTCTCTCTCTCTCTCTCTCTCTCTCTCTCTCTCTCTCTCTCTCTCTCTCTCTCTCTCTCTCTCTCTCTCTCTCTCTCTCTCTCTCTCTCTCTCTCTCTCTCTCTCTCTCTCTCTCTCTCTCTCTCTCTCTCTCTATCTCTCTCCCTCTCTTTTCTCTCCCTATCTCCGCCCTCCGCCTTCTTCTCTCCGCCTCCTCCTCCTCTACCCACCCGCATCTGCCTCCTCCTCCTCTACCCACCCGCATCCGCCTCCTCCTCCTCTACCCACCCGCATCCGCCTCCTCCTCCTCTACCCACCCGCATCCGCCTCCTCCTCCGCTACCCACCCGCATCCGCCTCCTCCTCCTCTACCCACCCGCATCCGCCTCCTTCTCCTCTACGCACCCGCATCCGCCTCCTCCTCCTCTACCCACCCGCATCCGCCTCCTCCTCCTCTACCGACCCGCATCCGCCTCCTCCTCCTCTACCCACCCGCATCCGCCTCCTCCTCCTTTACCCACCCGCATCCGCCTCCTCCTCCTCTACCCACCCGCATCCGCCTCCTCCTCCCCTACCCACCCGCATCCGCCTCCTCCTCCTCTACCCACCCGCATCCGCCTCCTCCTCCTCTACCCACCCGCATCCGCCTCCTCCTCCTCTACCCACCTGCATCCGCCTCCTCCTCCTCTACCCACCCGCATCCGCCTCCTCCTCCTCTACCCACCCGCATCCGCATCCGCCTCCTCCTCCTCTACCCACCCACATCCGCCTCCTCCTCCTCTACCCACCCGCATCCGCACACTCCTCCTCTTCCACCCGCCCGCACCCGCACTCCTCCCCTCCTCTCCTCTACCTGCCCACACACCCACACTTACACACACACTCACACATATACAAACACATGCATACACTCACACACCCCCCTTCACACTCACATACACACAAATGCACACACACACACACTCCCCCTTCATACACACACACACATATAGCACACACACACACATATTTGGGCATTCTCAGAGCAATCTCTCGGCTTGTAGTTCCTGAGCTCTGCAGGGAAGTACACACTTCTCTTGTTCTTGAGGGTCGTGAGTGTGAACAGTCTTTGGGAAACACTCTACTTGATATTTATGCAAAGTGTGATAAAGAAAATTAGGGAAGGGTCGTGAGATTCATCATGCAATTGCTAGAGTGGGCCTTGAATAAGAACTTCATATGGAGCAGCAAGGTTATGTGGAACATGGACTCTGCAGGGAGGCCTTGGACTGCTTTAAAGAGATGGAAGCCGAAAACATTTCACCAATGGAGTTCACTTATGCATGTATATTGAAGCTTGTGGCATATTCGGAAACTTCGAAGAGAGGCAGTACATACATTTAGATGTAATTAGGAAGGGGTTCGAAGTGGCGGAAGGACTCAGACTGGTCATGGAGAGGTCTGGAAGAGGTGAATCTTTGCAAGTAAAAAGGTAAAAGGTGATTATTAAAAAGTAAAGATGCCACCAACCATTCACGGCGACTACCTATTTTTGTGGATCTAATTCAAATCAAGTGGAATAATTGACCTACCCCCCAATTTTGGGTGGTTAACCGACGCGTGAGCAGTGGACGTGAACATTCGGCAAGGCTCTCTTGGCCTATTGAGGCCTATAAAAACAATGGATTTGTGCTCATTTGGGTACACGGGAGTACATGTACAAGTTTTAGAGATACAGTGGTCCGCGTATACGTGCAGAAGACCTCTCTTGCACTTGGTGGTTTCAAGTCTACTGTGGGAGCTACTCTGTCGTGTATACAGAGGGTAGGCTTCACAGTGAAGGGCTATGAGCACTATATTGTAAGAGAGTAGCTTGGGATTATTTTTTCTGTGAGTCAGTGTTGTTGATTAGGTTCTATCCTCTTGAGGAATTCTTTGTATTGTTCTGAGTTATTCTGCATATCATTGGCCCTTATGTTGATGAGAAGAATCTGATGTACTGGAGTGAATTACTTTTAGGGTGGCTTGTTAGCCCTAAGCTTGTGGCTTGTTAGACCTAAGTTTACACTTGTGAGCATCATTCATCATTTGCCCAACTTTGTAATCATCTGATTTGAATCAGGCAGAGTACGGTCTTCCTTGGTCATTTATTGTTCACATTTTCTGAAGAATTTCCCACTCTGTGCAATCCATGTTATCTACCTGCTCACAGAAATGTTAAAGGGTATACTTCCCTAAAGAGAACCCCCCTTGAGTAGGCGACGTACTGGAAGTGTTTATTTTCTATAAAAGTGGATACCCCAGTACCTCCTCTACAGTTTGGCACACCCGGTGGGATCTTGCATTTTTGTGGGAGGTATCTAGTGTGCACTATATAACTGTCATTTCATTAATTTCTTGATTTTTTGCATTCTGCGAGTGGGTACATGACCCGCACTCGAGTAGACAGAGAGCCCCTTCGTGTACAAAAGAGCCTCAAGAAGCCAGCTCTACCTTCGGCTAGTACCCCTCTACCCTTAAATTTGTCCATGGATTTGGCTTCAACCCCGCTTTCAAAAGAGAAACTGAGGAGGACGTTGGATTTTTCCTCTGATACTTCAGAAGAAGCACCAGTGCCCATGGAGGAACTTTCTCATTTACTCTCTAGGTTGAACATCAAGTTCCCTACATTTAAGGGATTGGCTTATGAGGATGCGGATGACCACGTGAGGAGATTCGTCTCATTATGCCGCGGACGAGGATTGCAGAACCGAGAGGATGCAATGTTGGTACTCTTCCCATCTACATTGGAAGGCCTTGCAGACAAATGGTATAGTCAATATGCAGATGGACACTTCACTACATGGGAGGCACTGAAGACGGCATTCTCGCAGACATTCCGACCAAGCAACTCCTCTGAAAGAGCTCTAGATCAGCTGGAGAACCTAAAATTGAGATCAGGTGAACCTCACAGAATGCTTGTTGCATGCTCTTGTTAAAAGTGGATACCCCAGTACCTCCTCTACAGTTTGGCACGCACGGTGGGACCCTTACATTTCTGTGAGAGGTATTTTTTCCCTATTACATTGGCAAGTAGGTACATGACCCATACACGAGCAGATAAGGAGTCTCTTCGTGTTCGGAGGAGCCTTAACAAGTTGACAAAAACCACGGCTAGTGAGTCTACCTCCCCTCTGCCTTCCCTAAATTTATCTATTGATTTGGGTGCGACACCATTGTCAAAAGAGGGGTATAGGAGAACTCTAGACTTCTCCTCAGATACGTCTGAAGAAACATCAGTACAAATGGAGGATCTCTCTCATTTGCTCTCTAGATTAAACATCAAATTTCCTACCTTCAAGGGACATGCTTCTGAGGATGCTGATGATCATGTGAGAAGATTCATCTCTTTATGTCGTGGACGAGGTCTGCAAAATAGAGAGGATGCAATGCTGCCACTTTTTCCATCAACATTGGAGGGTCTTGCAGATAAATGGTATAGTCAATATGGAGATGGCCATTTCACTACATGGGAGGCTCTGAAGGCGGCTTTCTCACAAACATTCAGACCAAGTGATTCCTCAGAAAGAGCTCTAGATCAGCTAGAGAATTTGAAGCTAAGATCAGGTAAATCTTTTCATGAACTTCACACTAGAACAAAAGCACTTGTTGCACGTCTGCCACATGCTCCAGGTGACTTTTTGGTTAAAATGTGGATAGAGAAGGCTCTGCCCAGGTCATCTCAGCAGAAGCTTCGTGAGTCTCTTAGATTGGATGCCACCCTCAATGATTTTGTTGCAGCGGCATCACGCATTGAAGAAGCAAGGCAACATTTTGAAGGGGATACACAACCTAAGTATGCTGCAGACCTGGATCCTATTGAGCAACTAAGGAGGGAATTGGAGGCATTAAAAATGCAACAAAATCAACAAGAAGAGAAGGTCTTGCCACCACTGCGATGCACGGATGATGAAGTAGCCCAACTTCGTCGTGAGTTAGAAGATTTGAAGACCACACAAGATATAAGGAGACAAATTTGGTGTACAATCTGTAACAACAATGGACATTCCAATGCTAATTGCCCTATTAAGGTAAGCTGTCAATTTTGTGGAAAGGATGGTCATGGAGCAAGGGATTGCTACTACCTCAAGGGTACACAGCAGAGAGGTAACCCTCCAAATTTGGATTCATATTATGCTAGTACTTCAAATACATCAAATAAAGAGGAGAATCGGCCTGCAAAGCCTAGATATAATAGACCTTTGATGTGCTATCGTTGTGGTGAGTACGGCCACATGCAAAACAGGTGCTCTCTTCCAGAAGATGCACCTCCTTGTCAACATTGTCCAGAGGCCAAGGATCATTATACCAAAGATTGCCCAAGAGGTCGTCCTGCTCCAATTCACATGATTGCAGTCTCTCCATATGAAGAAGGAAGAACCACTCAGACTTATGTTGTTTCATCCTCTGCAATGCCCATGATGACTAGAGCTAGGCAAGCAGCTGCAACCCAGAGAGATGAACAACAAGGATTTCAGGATAAAGAGGAAGAAAAGGAGTCTGGATGGAAGGACCAAGGAGAAATTGAAGGAGCTTATAATAAGATGACTACTTCTCTAAAGGACCAACCAACAAGTCTGCAAGAAAACACTCAGGAGGTAAACATTGAACAGATCTTGAAAGGTATTCATCACAAGGTTAGTCTATATGAACTTATAAGGATGGATTCAAAAATAAGAAGTGACTTACTAAAGATTATACACTCTACTCACTTGGACCAATCACCTAGTATAGATGGTTTCATGGTTGATTTTCCCCCTGCACCCTTAGCAGACTACCAAAGCTCAAGATTATCTGTTTGTATAAAGGATGAAACTCTCACAGGTGTGATCATAGATGGAGGCTCTGGTATTACAGTTACACTAGCAGATCAACATCGGGTTGCGCCTCTTGGCATTATTGAAAAGGTACGGATGATAGTACATGGTTGCCTCTTTGTGTTGGATTTTGTTGTTATTGCACTTCCACAGGAGACTTCTTACCCTTTACTCCTGGGGAGACCTTGGCTGAGACAAGCAAAAGCTTTGCAAGATTGGGGGAAAATCAAACTATGGATTTCAACAAGCACCAATAGCCAACTACAATTACATTTGGAAGAGGGATTCGACTCAGGAAAAACCACTGGATATACTGTGGATACTCAGGTAATGCCCTCTATACCCCAAGAAGATGATACATTGTTAAATTGGATGATGGGAAGTGCAGAGTGTTGCACAGTGGAGATCAATGAAATTGAGGAAGAAGTTGCAGATAAGGTAAATAAAGACCACAAGGTATTGGAGAATGAGCAATTGCAGGAAAATACTAGCTTTGAGGAGGCAACCAATATAAAAGTATCGGAGGGAGAAAGTTATGAATTTAAGAGCAGAGAAGATCTTCTTTTTGCAGATATACCTCAAGGATGGATGGAAGAACATGTTGTAGAATATAAATTAAAATCCACTCCTGCATATAGTGGAGATGATTTCTCAAACAAGAGGAGTCCTGAAACATTGGTTCAAGAAGTAAATTTAGGGAATGAAGAGAACCCTCAACTAGTCCACTTAGCATCCTGGTTGTGGCATTATCCTCCTTTGCTATAGAAGGTAACTTCTTTGCTTTTTACTTACAAAAGTGTCTTCGCATGGTCCTACAAAGATCTAACAAGGATACCATAAGAGCTTGGGTTACATCAGATACCCTTAGTTGAGGGAGCCGCGCCTGTAAGAAGTAGACCATATCGACTCAATCCGAAATATGCAGAGGCTGTAAAAGCAGAAATTACAAAGCTAGAAGAAGCTGGTATAATTGTTCCAGTAGAACATTCCAGGTGGCTTTCTTCCATGGTTATTGTACCCAAGAAAAATAGTGGAAAAATAAGAGTATGTGTTGATTTTCGTGCTTTGAATAAAGTGACTGTTCAAGATGGATTTCCTCAGCCCTTCACAAAGCAAGTACTTGAGGAAGTAGCTGGTCACACTTTGTATAGTTTCTTGGATGGTTTTAGTGGCTACAATCAGATAGTGATCCATCCTGATGATAGGGACAAAATAGCCTTTGTCACTCCCTGGGGCACTTATGTCTATACTCGCATGGCTTTTGGTTTGAAGAATGCACCAGCTTCATTTAATAGAACGATGTATCTGATATTGGGCAAATGGTTAACAACCTTTCTACACATTTTCATGGATGACTTTTCAGTATTTTCAGGTACAGATAGAAGGGCAGTAGTTCAAGATTTCCATGACCATTTGGAAAATCTAAAAGAAATTTTTGAGCAATGTCGCAAAACAGGTTTGAAATTGAATCCTAATAAATGTCACTTTTTGGTCACTAAGGGCACTCTTCTTGGTCACATAGTATTTGCTGAAGGCATAACTGTTGACCCTGCAGAGGTTACAGCGATTCTTTCCATGCCAATTCCACAAAGCCCAAAGGAAGTGCAAAGTTTCTTGGGCCATGCAGGGTATCACACAAGATTCATTAGGATGTATTCAGAAATTGCTAAGCCCTTGTCAAGGCTTACCAGCAAGAAGATCCCTTTCTCATGGAGTGCTGAAGCTGACAAAGCATTTTGTGAACTAAAGTTGAGGCTATGTACTGCTCCACTTTTAAGTGTTCCTAATTGGTCATTGGAATTTCATGTGCATACAGATGCTAGTCTTCATGCTGTTGGTGCAGTTCTAGCTCAACCATCATCTCACAAAGTGGATAGACCTATCTCTTATGCAAGCAGACTACTCAACCAAGCTGAAAGAAATTACAGTGCAACGGAAAGAGAAGGTTTGGCTATCGTATTTGCCCTTTAGAAGTTCCGGCATTATCTCCTTGGTGTACATTTCATTGTTATTTTTGATCATCAGCCCTTGAAGTATTTGATAAACAAGCCTAGAGTAGCTGGAAGGATCTGGAGATGGTTACTCCTATTTCAAGAATTTAATTTTGATATTCATATTAAGCCAGGAAAAGAGCACTACATGGCAGATCAAGTGTCCAGGACGGCAATGAGCGAAAAGGCAACAGGTATTAATGATGAATTGGTGGATAGCAATCTTTTTCTAGTAGCAATTCGGACTAGTTGGTATGATGAAATTCTCCATGTTCTTACTACTGGAAAGATCCCAGAACACTTGACACCTGTAGAAAAGAGAAGATTGCTCCTGAAAACCAAAGCATATTCTCTTATAAATGGAAATTTATATAAATACTGTCAGGATGATATATTGAGAAGGTGTGTCTATCCAGAGGAGGTAAATCTTCTGCTAGAGGCTGCACACAATGAAGGACATCTAAAGGGGGAAGAATTGGCTCATAGAATCATCCACAAAGGTTTATGGTGGCCTCATATTTTCAAGGATGCGATCAAGTTTTCTAAAGAATGCCACATCTGCTAGAGGTGTGCTCCCGCGCCAACCAGATTGAATTTCCAACCATTGGTCATATCTACAGGATGGCTCCCATTTGAACGATGGGGTCTTGATTTCATAGGACCAATTAGTCCAACTGGTCAACCTGGAGGAAAAAAGTATATTTTGATGGCCACATTCTATGCCACTAAATGGATAGAGGCTAAAGCTACTGTGGACTGCACGGCTTTAACAGTGGCTAAATTTGTGTATAAACGTATTTTCTCAAGATTTGGTTGCCCAGTGGAAATAACTAGTGATAGGGGCACACATTTTGTAAATCAATTGCTCCAGTTTATATTTGACAGGTACAAAATCTTCCATAAAAAATATTGTGCCTACTACCTAAGGGCAAATGGCCAAGCAGAAAGCTCCAATAAGATTTTGATTGGATTGCTTCGCAAATTATCTTTCGATCATCAAAGCTCCTGGCCACTAGCACTGATCGGTGCAATCTGGGCTTTCAGAACCACGAAAAGGGTAACTACAGGGGAGACTCCATTTCGATTAGTATATGGGAAAGAGGCATTGGCACCATTCGAGTTCATTATCAAAAAGGAAATAGGAATCAAAACCATTGGAATTGAACCCCCCATTCAGAGATTGGTGGCATTAGAAGAATACAGAAAAGGAGCAATTCAAAAACTTCAGGTAACACAAGAAGAGCGCAAAAGACTACATGACAGGTATTTGAGGTCCAATGAAGTACAGGAAGGATCCATGGTTTTAGTGCATCAGGTCCCAGCAATTCCAACCAAACTGGCACCCAAATGGATAGGACCTTACACGGTGGTAAAGGTATTACCTCATGGAGCAGTACATCTGGAGGATTTGCAGGGTAAGAGGATACCCCTGGTCAATATTTCCAGGGTGAAGAAGTACCTGAATTAAGGTAAATTGGAAGCATATCATTCACCGTACCTACTGTATTTTCATTTGGTGATTGTAGTTATTATGAAAAAAAAAAGTATAAAAAAAAAATATATATTTTTTTTATTTTTTATTTTTATTTCTCCAGGGTGAAGGATTATCTGAGTCAAGTCAAGAAAGAAGAACTTCCTTCACTATCTTGTTTTTGGCTTTGGGAATTGCACCGGGACGGTGCAAAGACTTGATGTGGAAGTCTGTATCGCGGCATTTCGTCCCCTCCTTTTTTCCCCCACCACCCCCGGCCCCACCATCACCCCGACCCCCTCCAACTCCATCGTCCCCTCCTTTTCCCCACCACCCACCGGCCCCACCATCACCCCGACCCCCTCCAACTCCATCGCCCCTCTTCCTCCACCACCACCACGACCACCACCACACCACCACCACCACCACCACCACTCCACCACCACCACCACCACCACCACCATCTCCCTCCCCCGCGACCTCCCCCGCAACCTCCCCCACTGTCGGAGAGAATTCTCTCTCCCCAACTTGATGAAGTCTTGGCAGGTGATAAGTATAAAAGGCTATATCTGATGAGTCAACCCAAAACGGATGAATCTTGGATGTTGCATGAGATTTCCAATGCAGATGAAGAGAACAACAGGGTTTTGATATTCGCTACAATGGATGATCGAAAATTCTATTATGAAAACCCATCAAATGAATTATGTTAACATTTATGATAAGTTTTCTTATCCATTTACTTTCATCCAAAGATGGTACATGATTCAAAAGCTTATTTTGAGTGAACTCTAAGTGTAGAGTTTGTATTAAAATAGAAGCGAAGGAACGTGTGCTGTTGAAAAAGAGAGGGAGAGATAGAAAGTGCAATAAAAAGAATGGATGGAGTAAAGTATGGAAAAAAAGGTGCGCTGATCAGAAGTGGACACAGACTTCAACTTTGTGCTCGGACAAGGGGAGAGGATTCGGAAGAAAGGAGGGGAGCATAGAAAAAGGTTCGGCAGAGGCAATCGAGATCAGAGGGGGAGAACAGAAGACTGTAGGGGAAACGATGCTCTGGTTTTTTTATGGAGGTTCACGTAACTTGATGACAGAGATGAGCGGGCAGAACTTATAATAAGTGGCGGAACCTATGGAAAAAGAGGGGATCAACAGTGAACAAGGAAGCTTGCATCTAAACAAGAAAGGATAAGCGGAGAAAGGGGCGCTAGAGAATAGAGGCGGATCAAAAGAAGACAAATCTTTGGGTTCCTGCGAAGAGGATCTACAAAAACAGTTCATACGAAGAGATGATTGATCAAGCAGATAAGTATCTACCCCTGTCGCTATGAGATTTCGTAGTCAAGTCCGTTTCTCACCTTCTTCGTAACAATACTGATAACGTAGTGAGGCATGTTTCATACAAGTTTAAATCTGATGCTTAAATAGCTAAGATACGTGGAGTCCAGTTCGCATCCGTAGTACGATCAGATAAACAATATGTACAGTTTTCATCATATGCCTGAAAAGCGAAGCTGGTGGAATCGATCCAATAATATTTTATAGAGATTATGTCCATGAAGTACGATAATCTTGCTGCTGAAATGTGAAACTGGCATAGGCTGCACTAAAAAAGGCACGTGCTGTACTTCGTAGAATACTTAAAAGCAGACGCTTTCTTCGTTACATGTAGAATATCAAAGGACCGTTCTTCTTTTAGTCTGCATCACCGAAGATAGAGAAGCAAATTATTGCAGCCATGCTTTCGCTCTAATGTATCAGAAAGGCAATGTTGACTGATGAACTCTTTTTGTTTGTTTAATATATATGTTTATCTAGTACTGAATTATTGGTTGATGTCTTATCAGCACAAATCCAAATCGTTATGGGTTTTTGTTTTATGTGAAGTTTTGCCAATCAACCTCGTGTAGAAAAGTGAGAAGAATTTAAGTTTATCAGAGAACGTTACCACTTTATCAAATTGCAAAGATGTACTAAAATGATTGAATTTGTTTCGAGAGCATTCAGAATGTCTGCGCTTCTGTTATTATTTCTCTATGAGCACTAATAACACATGCGGAATGAAGTGTCAGCATAGATCAAACGCTTAATCTTTTGTTATTAAAGTTTACAGAATTTGAGTTTTGAAATAGAACTGCGCACTATTATAAACATCGATCTCTAGCAGGATATATTATTTAATACGCGTGTACTTTCTCTGCTTTTCAAATTAGCAATGTTTAAATGGATATTCTCTTTTACACAGATGGATATTGCTTAACGCACTACTTATGCATTTGAAGTTTGACTTTGAACTGCTTTGAAACAAGTTTTACCTCCTTGCTTTGACTCTTGCGACGATGAAAACTACCCAAGTGATGCTTAGATCGATTCTTCAAGCTATTTGTTTGACGCTTCATATGAAACCATAAAAGTTAGGATCGTTGAGTAAGACATAGTTTTCTTAAATCTAAGGAGTGATTCATGTGTGTAAATCAAACTTTACCTTCAAGATACGTGGAGCACATCTTAACTATACTCTGCATTGAAGTCACTTCTTTGAAATTCAAAAATCCATAAATTTCTTTTTAAAGAATGAATCAATATAAACTAGTGAATTGGACCCCCTCTTCACAGCAAGAATGAATTAATACAGGTGATGACAAGAAAAAGAGTTATTATTATCATTTTGCTTCCAAGGGTAGCCTCTTTTCCAATCATAGGTAAAGAAACTTCTAAGCACTTCAGATTGCTCCAAGCACCCGACGTGCGCCGTATTTCCGGAGGTTGGCTTGATCCACCGACCGTTGCTTTCGCGCCGACATTTGGTGAACCTGACGTGAACAAACGGCATTGCAACTCAGGTACATCCGACGGAAAACCAATTCCAGGTATTTATATTTGAATTTTTTTGGCTTGCATATAGTTAAAAACAAACATGAGTGCGAATGTCGAAAACCTTCTGCATGAAATGGAAGCACGATTAATTTCATCTATAGATTTAAAGCTTAATTCTAAATTTGAGTCCTTAAACTCGTTTATTTCAATTTTAACTACAGTAGTATCTGAATTTAATGCGAATCTTAAGTCAATAGATACTCAATTTGATCACGAGTTTAGGAATTTAGAAGGAATTCTTCATTATGAACTTTCAAATTTGAATGAAAATATGGAAACAATAGCAAAGCATGTAAAGGAAATTTCTTCATTCAAAACTATTGGTCATGAGGTTGCAAGTTTAAAAGAGAATATTGAAAGGTTAAACAATCAAATACATGATAGTGCTACATGTGAATGCAAAGATAGCTATCAAGTACGAGTTCAAAGTAGATCTATGTCTTCTATTGACCAAAACCCTTTACCCGATCATAGAAGAGTTGATCCTAGGGCTTTATATCAACGATCAAAGAGAACTGTAAGATGCTTCTGGTGTGACCAACTAGGTCATACTTATAGGAATTGTATTGCCTATGAGAAAGCATGTAGGCAACACTTGGTATTAGAAAATGAACACAAAATCTATGATTATCATACAAAGGATCCTTTACACTTGAACCTAGGTAGAGGTGGGATGGTAAAATATTTTGAACAAAAACAAGTAAGATCAAGATCAAACAAACAAGTGAAAAAACACTAGAGAGTAAAATGTGAAAATACCACAAAATCTAATGATCAAGACAATAATATGATGGATAACCCACAAGTTGAACTGATGATGCAAGATATTAAGCCAAATGATAAGCAAGAACATGAGAGATCAACTTATGAGAAAATAGGAAAATATGAAAATTTACATAATATTTCAATTGATTCTGATGATCAATCACTTGAAGATGGGAAAATTGAAAAGATGGAAGAACAAGTGAATCTTGAAGCCAGCAATCAATCTAATACTAAAGGGAAACTTGAGAGATCTAAACAACTAAGAAATGCAAATGAGAATGCAAACAATGAGACAAGTTTTAATGTAAAAGAACAAGAAGTTTTTGAAAACATTATCAAACAAATTACACAAAATATGAATAAATCAACTAAAACCATTAAAAGGAAAAATGAGTTATGTATGCAAGAAATTTTTCATGTCTTGTATTAAAAGTAAAGTTATCTACTAATGTGTTTTGAATAGTTATTTTGACAAAACAGGTACAAGAGGCTAAATTGAAAAGAGAATATATTATGATCAAGTTTATGATTGTTTATGAATGTTTTCATCCATGGCTAATATTTATATGGGAGTTTCAACCTACTTCCTCATCAAAAAGGTATTTATATGGGAGTTACAACCTACTTCCTCATCAAAAAGGTATTTATATGGGAGTTACAACCTACTTCCTCATCAAAAAGGTATTTATATGGGAGTTACAACCTACTTCCTCATCAAAAAGGTATTTATATGGGAGTTACAACCTACTTCCTCATCAAAAAGGTATGTATATGGGTTCTGTTTTACTTTCTTTCTTTATAAAAGAAAAATTATGAATTTCATTAATGAATCAAATATGGCTTTTCTAATCAGTGTTTTGAGTAATTGAATGCAGATCAATCAAGAAAGGACGAATTGATGGAAGCTCCAAAATTTGACTTAATATTACTTTGGGTTTTACAGATGGATTATCCAAAAATATTATCTTGAATTGATATATTTGGTTTAAATTGGCTAATAGTTTTGTTTTTCACGAGTTTTTTCAAGATGAATTATTTTTCAGGTTCAAGATGAAGAATGGGACTTTATTGACAACTAAGTTTTTCTTCAAGAGTAGAATATGAAAAACCTTTTACTTCCAGTTTGCACCATTTTTGTTTAAGTTTGCATTTAAAGTATGCATCATATTATGTACAAACACATGTTGAGTTTTCCGTTAGGTGCACGTTCATTTGCACCAATCTAGATTGTAACATGTATGATGAAATCTGCGAGCGAATTCTAAGTTTAGGAGATAGAAAACCTCGTCATCAAAAGCTCTTATCCCTTATGCACCATAATTTTGAAAATGCACATAAAGTATGCATGTGTTAGGGTCACACTACATGACCATGCATCTAGGCACGATCTGATATGTACCCATGCACATAAGAGTGACTGTAAGGATGAATGTATAATCACATTGCTATGTATGAGAGTGAGTGCACAATCCTCACCATCCGAAACCTTTTATCTTGCTCATTGCACCATATTTGTTCTTTATGCAGTTTAAAGTGTGCATATAAATAGGGCTAATTACACAGCCTTGCATAAGGCACTTTATGAGTTTTTAACCCATGCACTTGCAGGATTTTATATAAAAATCACATGAAAATAAATTCGATATTATGAAGAAAGCAGGTTTATTCTCAGGTTGGCGCATCCAGAGGATGCATAGGTTTGGTGGGGGTGAATGTCGGAGAGAATTCTCTCTCCCCAACTTGATGAAGTCTTGGCAGGTGATAAGTATAAAAGGCTATATCTGATGAGTCAACCCAAAACGGATGAATCTTGGATGTTGCACGAGATTTCCAATGCAGATGAAGACAACAACAGGGTTTTGATATTCGCTACAATGGATGATCGAAAATTCTATTATGAAAACCCATCAAATGAATTATGTTAACATTTATGATAAGTTTTCTTATCCATTTACTTTCATCCAAAGATGGTACATGATTCAAAAGCTTATTTTGAGTGAACTCTAAGTGTAGAGTTTGTATTAAAATAGAAGCAAAGGAACGTGTGCTGTTGAAAAAGAGAGGGAGAGAGAGAAAGTGCAATAAAAGGAATGGATGGAGTAAAGTATGGAAAAAAAGGTGCGCTGATCAGAAGTGGACACAGACTTCAACTTTGTGCTTGGACAAGGGGAGAGGATTCGGAAGAAAGGAGGGGAGCATAGCAAAAGGTTCGGCAGAGGCAATCGAGATCAGAGGGGGAGAACAGAAGATTGTAGGGGAAACGATGCTCTGGTTTTTTTATGGAGGTTCACGTAACTTGATGACAGAGATGAGCGGGCAGAACTTAAAATAAGTGGCAGAACCTATGGAAAAAGAGGGGATCAACAGTGAACAAGGAAGCTTGCATCTAAACAAGAAAGGATAGGCAGAGAAAGGGGCGCTAGAGAATAGAGGCGGATCAAAAGAAGACAAATCTTTGGGTTCCTGCGAAGAGGATCTACCAAAACAGCTCATACGAAGAGATGATTGATCAAGCAGATAAGTATCTACCCCTGTCGCTATGAGATTTCGTAGTCAAGTCCGTTTCTCACCTTCTTCGTAACAATACTGATAACACAGTGAGGCATGTTTCATACGAGTTTAAATCTGATGATATGTGGAGTCCAGTTCGCATCCGTAGTACGATCAGATAAACAATATGTACAGTTTTCATCAGATGCCTCAAAAACGAAGCTGGTGGAATCTATCCAATAATATTTTATAGAGATTATGTCCATGAAGTACGATAATCTTGCTGCTGAAATGTGAAACCGGCATAGGTTGCACTAAAAACGGCACGTGCTGTACTTCGTAGAATACTTAAAAGCAGACGCTTTCTTCGTTACATGTAGAATATCAAAGGACCGTTCTTCTTTTAGTCTGCATCACCGAAGATAGAGAAGCACATTATTGCAGCCATGCTTTCGCTCTAATGAATCAGAAAGGCAATGTTGACTGATGAACTCTTTTTGTTTGTTTAATATATATGTTTATCTAGTACTGAATTATTGGTTGATGTCTTATCAGCACAAATCCAAATCGTTATGGGTTTTTGTTTTATGTGAAGTTTTGCCAATTAACCTCGTGTAGAAAAGTGAGAAGAATTTAAGTTTATCAGAGAACGTTACCACTTTATCAAATTGCAAAGATGTACTAAAATGATTGAATTTGTTTCGAGAGCATTCAGCATGTCTGCGCTTCTGTTATTATTTCTGTATGAGCACTAATAACACATGCGGAATGAAGTGTCAGCATACATCGAACGCTTAATCTTTTGTTATTAAAGTTTAGAGAATTTGAGTTTTGAAATAGAACTGCGCACTATTATAAACATCGATCTCTAGAAGGATATATTATTTAATACACGTGTACTTTCTCTGCTTTTCAAATTAGCAATGTTTAAATGGATATTCTCTTTTACGTAGATGGATATTGCTTAACGCACTACTTATGCATTTGAAGTTTGACTTTGAACTGCTTTGAAACAAGTTTTACCTCCTTGCTTTGACTCCTGCGACGATGAAAACTACCCAAGTGATGCTTAGATCGATTCTTCAAGCTATTTGTTTGACGCTTCATATGAAACCATAAAAGTTATGATCGTTGAGTAAGACATAGTTTTCTTAAATCTAAGGAGTGATTCATGTGTGTAAATCAAACTTTACCTTCAAGATACGTGGAGCACATCTTAACTATACTCTGCATTGAAGTCACTTCTTTGAAATTCAAAAATCCATAAATTTCTTTTTAAAGAATGAATCAATATAATCTAGTGAATTGGAACCCCTCTTCACTACAAGAATGAATTAATATAGGTGATGACAAGAAAAAGAGTTATTATTATCATTTTGCTTCCAAGGGTAGCCACTTTTCCAATCATAGGTAAAGAAACTTCTAAGCACTTCAGATTGCTCCAAGCACCCGGCGTGCGCCGTATTTCCGGTGGTTGGCTTGATCCAACGACCGCTGCTTTCGCGCCGACATAGCGACCTCCCCCTCTCCCTCCCCCGTGACCTCCCCCGCGACCTTCCCCACAACCTCCCCCGCGACCTCCCCCGCAACCTCCCCCACGACCTCCCCCACAACCTCCCCCGCGACCTCCCCCGCGACCTCCCCCTCTCCCTCCCCCATGACCTCCCCCGCGACCTCCCCCGCAACCTCCCCCGCGACCTCCACCGCAACCTCCCCCGCGACCTCCCCGGCGACCTCCCCCTCTCCCTCCCCCGCGACCTCCCCCGCAACCTCCCCCTCTCCCTCCCCCGCGACCTCCCCCGCAACCTCCCCCACAACCTCCCCCGCGACCTCCCCCGCAACCTCCCCCGCGACCTCCCCAACAACCTCCCCCGCAACCTCCCCCGCGACCTCCCCCTCTCCCTCCCCCGCGACCTCCCCCGCGACCTCCCCCTCTCCCTCCCCCGCGACCTCCCCCGCGACCTCCCCCGCAACCTCCCCCGCGACCTCCCCCGCAACCTCCCCCACGACCTCCCCCGCGACCTCCCCCGCGACCTCCCCCGCGACCTCCCCCGCAACCTCCCCCGCAACCTCCCCCGCGACCTCCCCCACAACCTCCCCCACGACCTCCGCCTCTCCCTCCCCCTCTCCCTCCCCCAGGACCTCTCCCGCGACCTCCCCCGCGAGCTCCCCCACGACCTCCCCCGCGACCTCCCCCGCAACCTCCCCCGCGACCTCCCCCGCAACCTCCCCCGCGACCTCCCCCGCGACCTCCACCGCAACCTCCCCCCCAACCTCCCTTGCGACCTCCCCCTCTCCCTCCCCCGCGACCTCCCCCGCGACCTCCCCCACAACCTCCCCCGCGACCTCCCCCGCGACCTCCCCCGCGACCTCCCCCGCAACCTCCCCCGCGACCTCCCCCGCGACCTCCCCCGCGACCTCCCCTGCGACCTCCCCCGCAACCTCCCCCGCGACCTCCCCCTCTCCCTCCCCCGCGACCTCCCCCACGACCTCCCCCGCAACCTCCCCCGCGACCTTCCCCGCAACTTGCCCCGTGACCTCCCCCACGACCTCCCCCGCGACCTCCCCCGCAACCTCCCCCCCGACCTCCCCCGCGACCTCCCCCGCGACCTCCCCCTCTCCCTCCCCCGCGACGTCCCCCGCAACCTCCCCCGCGACCTCCCCCGCGACCTTCCCCTCTCCCTCCCCCCTGACCTCCCCCGCGACCTCCCCCACAACCTCCCCCGCGACCTCCCCCGCGACCTCCCCCACAACCTCCCCCGCGACCTCCCCCTCTCCCTCCCCCGCGACCTCCCCCGCGACCTCCCCCGCAACCTCCCCCGCGACCTCCCCCGCGACCTCCCACAAATCCCACATTTTTCCACAACCTTACATAAGGCTCTCAGACAGTTTGGATGGATATTTGGAGGATCATTTCTTAACCAAACCCTACAGTATTATATATCATTGGAAAGCTCTCGACGAGTATTTTTCAATGGTGCAATAATAACTTTGAAATCTTGGATCAATTTTTTACCACACCCCAAAAACCACCACAACTCCCCATAACTCACCCCTATTTCCCCCAACCCAGAAACCCCACAAACCCCACACAACTTCACACAACTCCACAACCCTCCACAACCCTCCAAAAACCCTATAATCTCTCTCCAACTCCCCACAACTCACCTCCCACACTGCTCACTTAATATGAAGGATCAAAAGCTACTAAAAAAATTAGGTGAAGGATGTGCTTCTCAAGGACAATCCAATATCACAGGCAGCACAAAATGAGGAGCTCAGCTTGCATTCAAAAGTGACAGTAAGGGTGTAAGTGGTAAAAGTAAAAGTGGTGAAATGAGTGTTGCCGCCAACCATTCATGACGACTGCCTATTTTTGAGGATCCAATTCAAATCAAGTGGAGTAATTGATTTACCCCTCCAATCTTGGGCAATCAACCGACGCGTGATCAGTGGACGTGAGGAATCGGCGAGGCCCTCTTGGCCTATTGGAGCCTTTAAAAGCAATGGATTTGTGTTCATTTGAGATACACTCAGAGATACATTGAGAGATACACACATTTACATACGTACGAGGTCCTCTCTTTGCACTTTGTGGCTTCAAGCCTACTGTAGGAAGTCACTCTGTGGTATGGATACAGAGTGTGGGCTTCCCCAGTGGAGGGCTAATAGCTCTATAGTGTCAAGGGAGTGGCTTGGTTTTGTCATTCCGTGTGATTCAATAGTATTTTCATGCTCTTTCTCTTAGAGCAAGTCTCCATACTTTGTATTGATCAGTACTAGTTTGCATTTAGTTGTGTTCAATATACAGATTGAATGAGACTCTTGTATTGAGTTTGTTTAGTTCTAGAGTGCCAAATTAGCCCAGAGCATCAGCATTTGTAGCAGTACCTTGGATTATATTGTAATCATCTGTTCAAACTAAGGAATGGTTTGGGTCTCCCTGTATTGTCATTTGATCTTAATCTTTTCTCTGAGAAGTTCCAATTTTGTGCAATCATTGTTATCTACCTGCTCACAGAAGTCTTAAAGGGTATACTTCCCTAAGGAGAACCTCCCTTGAGTAGGTGACGTACTGCAATGCTTGTTGCATGCTCTTGTTAAAAGTGGATACCCCAGTACCTCCTCTACAATGATCGAAAGATAATTTGCGAAGCAGTCCAGTCAAAATCTTATTGGAACTCTCTGCTTGGCATTTGCCCTTGGATAGTAGGCACAAGATTTTTTATGGAAGATTTTGTACCTGTCAAATATAAACTGGAGCAATTGATTTACAAAATGTGTGCCCCTGTCACTAGTAATTTCTAGTGGGCAACCAAATCTTGGGAAAATACATTTATACACAAATTTAGCTACTGTTAAAGTCGTGCAGTCCACAGTAGCTTTAGCCTCTATCCATTTAGTGGCATAACATGTGGCCATCAAAATATACTTTTTACCTCCTGGTTGACCAGCTGGGCTAATTGGCCCTATGAAATCAAGACCCCATCGTTCAAATGGAAGCCATCCGGTAGATATGACTAATGGTTGGAAATTCAATCTGGTTGGCGCGGGAGCACACCTCTGGCAGATGTGGCATTGTTTAGCAAACTTGATTGCATCCTTGAAAATATGACACCACCATAAACCTTTGTGGATGATTCTATGAGCCAATTCCTCTCCCTTTAGATGTCCTTCATTGTGTGCAGCCTCTAGAAGAAGATTTACCTCCTCTGGATAGACACACCTTCTCAATATATCATCCTGACAGTATTTATATAAATTTCCATTTATAAGAGAATATGCTTTGGTTTTCAAAAGCAATCTTGTTTTTTCTACAGGTGTCAAGTGTTCTGGGATCTTTCCAGTAGTAAGAACATGAAGAATTTCATCATACCAACCTGTTCGAATTGTTACTAGGAAGAGATTGCTATCCACCAGTTCGTCATTGATACCTGTTGCCTTCTCGCTCATTGCCGTCCTGGACACTTGATCTGCCATGTAGTGCTCTTTTCCTGGCTTAATATGAATATCAAAATTAAATTCTTGAAATAGGAGTAACCATCTCCAAATCCTTCCAGCTACTCTAGGTTTGTTTATCAAATACTTCAGCTGATGATCAGAAATAACAATGAAATGTACACCAAGGAGATAATGTCCGAACTTCTGAAGAGCAAATACGATAGCCAAACCTTCTCTTTCCGTTGTACTGTAATTTCTTTCAGCTTGGTTGAGTAGTCTACTGGCATAAGAGATAGGTCTATCCACTTTGTGAGATGATGGTTGAGCTAGAACTGCACCAACAACATGAAGATTAGCATCTGTATGCACATGAAATTCCAATGACCAATTAGGAACACTTAAAAGTGGAGCAGTACATAGCCTCAACTTTAGTTCACAAAATGCTTTGTCAGCTTCACCACTCCATGAGAAAGGGATCTTTTTACTGGTAAGCCTTGACAAGGGCTTAGCAATTTTTGAATACATCCTAATGAACCTTCTGTGATACCCTGCATGGCCCAAGAAACTTTGCACTTCCTTTGGGCTTTGTGGAATTGGCATGGAAAGAATAGCTGTAACCTTTGCAGGGTCAACAATTATACCTTCAGCAGATACTATGTGACCAAGAAGAGTGCCCTTGGTGACCAAAAAGTGACATTTATCAGGATTCAATTTCAAACCTGTTTTGAGACATTGCTAAAAAATTTCTTTTAGATTTTCCAAATGGTCATGGAAATCTTGAACTACTGCTCTCTTATATGTACCTGAAAATACTGAAAAGTCATCCATAAAAATGCGTAGAAATGTTGTTAACCATTTGCCCAATATCAGATACATCGTTCTATTAAATGAAGCTGGTGCATTCTTCAAACCAAAAGCCATTCGAGTATAGACATAAGTGCCCCAGGGAGTGACAAAGGCTGTTTTGTCCCTATCATCAGGATGGATCACTATCTGATTGTAGCCACTAAAACCATCCAAGAAACTATACAAAGTGTGACCAGCTACTTCCTCAAGTACTTGCTCTGTAAAGGGCTGAGGAAATCCATCTTGAAGAGTCACTTTATTCAAAGCACGAAAATCAACACATACTCTTATTTTTCCACTATTTTTCTTGGGTACAATAACCATGGAAGAAAGCCACCTGGAATGTTCTACTGGAACAATTATACCAAGTTCTTCTAGCTTTGTAATTTGTGCTTTTACAGCCTCTACATATTTCGGATTGAGTCGATATGGTCTACTTCTTACAGGCGCGGCTCCCTCAACTAAGGGTATCCGATGTAACCCAAGCTCTTCTGGTATCCCTGTTAGATCTTTGTAGGACCATGCGAAGACACTTTTGTAAGTAAAAAGCAAAGAAGTTACCTTCTGTAGCAAAGGAGGATAATGCCACAACCAGGATGCTAAGTGGACTACTTGAGGGTTCTCTTCATTCCCTAAAGTTACTTCTTGAACCAATGTTTCAGGACTGGTCTTGTTTGAGAAATCATCTCCACTATATGCAGGAGTGGATTTTAATTTATATTCTGCAACATGTTCTTCCATCCATCCTTGAGGTATATCTGCAAAAGGAAGATCTTCTCTGCTCTTAAATTCATAACCTTCTACCTCCGATACTTTTATATGGGTTGCCTCTTCAAAGCTTGCATTGTCCTACAATTGCTCATTCTCCAATACCTTGTGGTCTTCATTTACCTTATCTGCAACTTCTTCCTCAATTTCATTGATCTCCACTGTGCAACACTCTGCACTTCCCATCATCCAATTTAACAATGTATCATCTTCTTGGGGTAGAGAGGGCATTACCTGAGTGTCCACAGTATATCCAGTGGTTTTTCCTGAGTCGAATCCCTCTTCCAAATGTAATTGCAGTTGGCTATTGGTGTTTGTTGAAATCCAAAGTTTATTTTTTCCTCAATCTTGCAAAGCTTTTGCTTGCCTCAACCAAGGTCTCCCCAGGAGCAGAGGATAGGAAGTCTCCTGTGGAAGTGCAATAACAACAAAATCCAACACAAAGTGGCAACCCTGTACTATCATCCGTATCTTTTCAATAATGCCAAGAGGCGCAACCCGATGTTGATCTGCTAGTGTAACCGTACATGGTGCCATTTTGGTGGGGTTCAAATTCAATTTCTTCATTGTGAAATCTGGCATCAAATTGATACCAGAGCCTCCATCTATGATCACACCTGTGAGAGCTTCATCCTTTATACAAACAGATAATCTTGAGCTTTGGTAGTCTGCTAAGGGTGCACGGGGAAAATCAACCATGAAACCATCTATACTAGGTGATTGGACCAAGTGAGCAGAGTGTATAATCTTCAGTAAGTCACTTCTTATTTTTGAATGCATCCTTATAAGTTCATATATACTAACCTTGTGATGAATACCTTTCAAGATCTGTTCAATGTTTACCTCCTGAGTGTTTTCTTGCAGACTGGTTGGTTGGCCCTTTAGAGAAGTAGTCATCTTATCATAAGCTCCTTCAATTTCTACCTGGTCCTTCCATCCAGACTTCTTTTCCTCCTCTTTATCATGAAACCCTTGTTGTTCATCTCTCTAGGTTGTAGCTGCTTGCCTAGCTCTAGTCATCATGGGCATTGCAGAGGATGAAACGGCATAAGACTGAGTGGTTTTCCCTTCTTCATGTGGAGAGACTGCAATCATGTGGATTGGAGCAAGACGACCCCTTGGGCAATCTTTGGTATAATGATCCTTTGCCTCTGGGCAATGTTGACAGGGAGGTGCATCTTCTAGGAGAGAACACCTATTTTGCATGTGGCCGTACTCGCCACAACGACAGCACATCAAAGGTCTATTATATCTAGGCTTTGCAGGCCGATTCTCCTCTCTATTTGATGTATTTGAGGTACTAGCATAATATGAATCCAAATTTTGAGGGTTACCTCTCTGCTGTGTACCCTTGAGGTAGTAGCAATCCCTAGCTTCATGACCATCCTTTCCACAAAATTGACAACTTACCTTAATAGGGCAATTAGCATTGGAATGTCCATTGTTGTTACAGATTGTACACCAAATTTGTCTCCTTATATCTTGAGTGGTCTTCAAATCTTCTAACTCACGGCGAAGTTGGGCTACTTCATCATCAGCGCGAAGCAATGGCGGCAAGACCTTCTCTTCTTGTTGATTTTGTTGCATTTTCAATGCCTCCAGTTCTTTCCTCAGTTGCCCAATAGGATCTAGGTCTGCAGCATAATTTCTTTGTGTGTCCTCTTCAAAATGTTGCCTTGCTTCTTCTATGCGTGATGCCGCTACAACAAAATCATTGAGGGTTGCATCCAATCTAAGAGACTCACGAAGCTTCTGCTGAGATGACCTGGGCAGAGCCTTCTCTATCCATATTTTAACCAAGAAGTCACCTGGAGCATGTGACAAACGTGCAACAAGTGCTTTTGTTCTAGTGTCAAGTTCATGAAAGGATTCACGTGATCTTAGCTTCAAATTCTCTAGCTGATCTAGAGCTCTTTCCGAGGAATCACTTGGTCGGAATGTATGTGAGAACGCCGCCTTCAGAGCCTCCCATGTGAAATGATCATCTGCATATTGACTATACCATTTATCTGTAAGACCCTCCAATGTGGATGGAAAGAGTGCCAGCATTGCATCCTCTCTATTCTGCAGACCTCGTCCACCGCATAAAGAGATGAATCTTCTCACATGATCATCAGCATCCTCATAAGCTTGTCCCTTGAAGGTAGGGAATTTAATGTTTAATCTGGAGAGTAAATGAGAGAGATCCTCCATTTGTACTGGTGTTTCTTCGGACGTATCTGAGGAGAAGTCTAGAGTTCTCCTATACCTCTCTTTTGACAATGGTGTCGCACCCAAATCAATAGATAAATTTAGGGAAGGCAGAGGGGAGCTAGACTCTCTAGTCGTGGTTATTGCTAACTTGTTAAGGCTCCTCCGAACACAAAGAGACTCCTTATCTACTCGTGTATGGGTCATGTACCTACTTGCAAATGTAATAGGGAAAAAAATACCTCTCACAAAAATGCAAAGGTCCCACCGGGCGTGCCAAACTGTAGAGGAGGTACTGGGGTATCTACATTTATCAACTGTAGAGAATAAAGATTAAACACATCCAATACGTCGCCTACTCAAGGGGGGTTCTCTTTAGGGAAGTATACCCTTTAACATTTATGTGAGCAGACAGAGGAGTTGTGCATACTCTAGAAATATGAATCCACAAATGACCACAGAAGACCATATATTTCTTGATTCGAATGAGATGATTACAAGGTTGGGCAGAGTGATGCTCAAGAGTGCAAGCTTAGGGCTAACATATCACCCTAAAAGTAAATAACCTCAATGCAATAGAGTCTTCCCATCAACTTAACGGGCCAATTATATGCAGACTAACCCAGAACAATACAAATGGTACTAATTTCTCAAGAGAATAGAGCTTAACAACAACACTGACTCACAGAAAAGGAAAAAAAATCCAAGCTACTCTCTTACACTATAGTGCTCATAGCCCTCCACTAAGAAGCCTACCCTCTATATCCACACTACAGAGTAGCTCCTACAATAGGCTTGAAACCACAAAGTGCAAGAGAGGACTTCTGCACGAACGTACGCGTATCTAAACCACTGTATCTCTCAAAATTGTACCCCCAATGAGCACAAATCCATTGTTTTTATAGGCCCCAATAGGCCAAGAGGGCCTTGCCGAATCTTCACTTCCTCTAATCACGCGTCGGTTGATTACCCAAGATTGGAGGGGTAGGTCAATTATTCCTTTGATTTGAATTGGGTCCACAAAAATAGGTAGTCACCGTGAATGGTTGGCGGCAACATTTGTTTATCCATTTTTACTTTTAACAATTCACTTTTACCTTTCACTTGTCATCTGAGATTCCCATTTTGTGTTGTTTTGTTTCCTCACTGATTTAATCCCCGGCATTTGAATGAAGCTGATTGGTCTAACTGCTTATCCCTTGACCAAGTGCATTTGACATTGCATGAGCAGCATTACCAACCAAGACAGCCCTTCCATTGGCATCAAAGAATTTGTTACATTTAACCCTCATTGAAGAGGTTGGCCGTTGTGCAAGAAAGAACCTCAGCAGCTTCTAAGGAGACTTTCAATGGAGGCATGTATTTCTCAACATATGCTTTGAACTATGTTGCTGATGTGATAGCTAATAGGTCTTTAGGTTGAGAATCCTCTGTCCACTTTACAGGTCCAATCCTACTCTGACGTGCTAGAGCATGATTGTCCTGTATCCCTCTTCTTTTAAGCTCTGTCATTATTAATCTGACATGCTCCTCCAGGGTTGTGTTCGTGTATGTCTGTCTGTGGGTGCGTGTATGTGAGTGAGAAATATGTATGTGTGTGTGTGTGTGTGTGTGCATTTGTGTGTATGTGAGTGTGTAGGTGTGTGTGTGTGAGTGAGAATATGTATGTGTGTGGGTGTGTGTGGGGGTGTGTGTGTGTGTGGACGTGTGTGTGTGGGTGTGTGTGTGTGTGTGTACATGTGAGGATGTGTGTGTATGTGTGTGAGTGTGCATGTGATTGTGTGGGTGTGTGTGCATATGTATGTGTGTGTGCGTGCATGTGGGTGTGTGTGTGAGTGGGTGTGCATATTTGTGTATGTGAGGGTGTGTGTCTGTGCATGTATGTGTGTGTGGCAGGGTGTGCATGCGAGGGGGTATGTGCGCATGTGTGGGGATGTGAGTGTGTGAGGGGCGAGGATGTGGGAGGCTGCGGGGAGGGGTGTGAGGGGGGAGCTTGCGGGGGAGTGAAGGGGGGCTTGCGGGGGGGAGGATGGCGGAGGGTTGAGGAGGCTTGCGGGGGGATGCGGGGGGAGGATGGCGGAGGGCTGAGGAGGCTTGCGGGGGGATGCGGGTGGCAGTGGGGGGGGGATGGCGGAAGGTGCGGGCGGGCTACTGCGGGGGCTTGCGGGGTTGCGGGACTGGGCGGGGCGGAGGGTGGCGGGGAGTGCGGGGAGGGATAGCGGGGATGGCAGAGGGTGCGGGCGGGCTACTGCGGGGGCTTGCGGGGTTGCGGGACTGGGCGGGGCGGAGGGTGGCCGGGAGTGCGGGGAGGGATAGCGGGGAGGGTGGGGTGGGGCAGCGGAGTTGGCGGGGGAGGAGAGAGAAGGAGAGGAGGGAGAGAGAGAGAGAGGGAGAGAGAGGTCACGCGCGGGGAGAGATAGACACACACAGAGAGAGAGAGAGAGAGAGAGAGAGAGAGAGAGGGAGAGAGGGGTCACGCACAGGGAAAGAGAGAGAGAGAGAGAGAGAGAGAGAGAGAGAGGGGGAGAGAGGGGTCACGCGCGGGGAAAGAGAGAGATTTAAAGAAAATGAAAAAAAAGAATGCCATACCAAGGTTGTCAGATCCAATGGGGAGAAGTGAAACCCGAAATATGATCCCGTAGCCAAGGGTGAATTAGGGCTAGAAAACCTGATGCCAAATCAGAAACATCAGGTACAAATCACCCCCTCCTTCCATTGGTTTCGAATGCTATGTACAACCACCATTCTCGAAATTCGTTTTGGCCCCCACACAGCACATCCAATTGATGGATCTCATGACATGGAATCAAGCTCCAAAATGTATTCAACCCGTGAATCAAATTGATAATTGAAATGGCTCATTTAGAAAAGAATATCTGACAACTCTTAGTGCCTATGAAAATGGCACCGTCTCAAACTGTAGTCACCTTTCATTCTTCCTCTCCTATCTAGGATTCTAATTACTGTGGTTAATGCACCAATAATTTGCAAGGGCATGAAAAACCCTATATGGAGCCAAAACCAGCCCTGCTAAATATGAATACAGGGCAGCAAGTGCATACACAAAACTTAAACCTGCATCGTTGTTCGGTGAACCAGGAAACGAAAGTAATGAAGTGTTCACATCCAATTTACTTCCGACAACACCATGAAGAATGATACCAAATGGAAGAGATGCACGGTAAGCTCCTATCCATTCCTAATTTCTGGCCCCATGCAACAAGAGAGGGAAGAGAGGGATCTACAAATTATATGAATGGTATGTTTTCCCAAGAATTTTATTGTCATCGAGTATATCTAAATAAAATCCTTTTTGCCGTTTGCATCTGGAATCTATGCATCAAACAAACTGAATTTAGATTTTGTCATATTACGAAACGGATCCTGTAAGGAAAAAAAACGTTTCTTTGTTCACTCATTACCCACTAGTCGCAAACAATCATATTGTCACGTTAGAGGTGGGGCGCTGATAAGGAGATACAAGAAAGGATACAGGGAATAGATTAAAGGAGATACTCAGAGTAGCAAAGGTCGCAGTACAATATTATAAGGAATCAGCGTTGACATACATACTGTCCTGGCAATAACCACTTAGACAGCGAGTCTATGTACAGAGAAAGAGAACTGCGTATTATGCAAGAGATACTGCTGGTAAGGAACGACAACACAGCTCGTTTTTGCGATCAGAATGGCTTAAAGGGTACAGATTAGAAATGCTAATTTTCCAATCCTTTGACGAGATCCGGAAACCCGGATTTCTATAACAATAACTCTTTCATTGAAATGTCAGACGATGTTCTCCTTCTGCTTTGCTGCTCAGGATATTCAGAAATGTGTAAGACTCACAAATGTATTCTACATGGTTTTAAGCTAATTCCATCCTTCATGTACTGGGCTTTTATGCGACACAAATAATCGCTCCAGGATACAGATCTGTTGATCATTTACAAAACCATCTTAGTTTAAGTTTGACTGCTGGATGAGACTATGCCTGAGTATAATGACATATCTACTTCGCTGAAAAGAGGATATTATACAATTATGTAGAGGTTTCCTGCTCTTGCAAACGCAACCATCAACCGTACGTATGCCCGGGTTGAGTCCTAAGGAACGCTCTTAGCAGCAAGACTTTCTCTTTCTTCATGCAGAGCCTCTTATTCCGGTCACCCTTCCGCATCCTTCGAGTCCTGAAGTTAGTAGCTATAATCTTGAAACAGCTATTTTTCATCGAGGTCCTCTCTGAAATTTCTGATTCTTCCGCTATGGTTTCAAGAGCACATGAGGTTGACCGCCGCGGAATCTTCTTTCTTTCCTGACCTGCGTTATCCATGAATTTAAACGTTTTGCTATGAAATTAGAGTAGTTCCCCTTCTCCTGAACTCGAACGAAGGATATAGTAGGTTTCGGTACTGTCGGTTGAATGTGTGTGTTTCTAAGAGAGAGAGAGAGAGAGAGAGAGAGAGAGAGAGAGAGAGAGAGAGAGAGAGAGTGAGAGAGAGAGAGAGAGAGAGAGAGAGAGAAGCTTACGTTCCTCTGTTCATACCGAATGGTGTAAGCTCCAGTGGCATGAGTGTTTTATAAACAAAGTCTATGGAAGCTTATCCAGAATTTGATACACATGACTAAACATGCCATCCGTTTCTGCACGTGGAAACCACGAATGCATTGACCTTCGTGATCCTTGTGTTATGCATTAACAATGCCGCCATTAGATATTCCTGATATTTAGCTCAGGTGTGACGAATTCGGATATTAATGTTATATGAAAAACGTATGCTACGGTCAATGCAGACACGTCAAATGTTTGACTTGCTTTGCGGTATATAAATAATTTGTGCAGCGCGATTCAGATCGAAGTCTTTTGACGGATTCCATGTCTATACGTTATTTTGAATGACTAATGAGTTGATGTGGTCACCATAATTGGGAGTATGATCATTAAAGTTTCTGCTTTCCTTCCTTCCAGTCGTGCACATGGATAAATCAATCAAACGTAAGATAAATAAAGCGGCTAAACTTAAGGTCAATGCGCAATTCGTATATAGTTAATATCAAGTTATGCATTTAGGGAACAAGATCACTTCGAATGACCATACATAACACGATCACATATATATAACACAATCGCACATATATAACAGAGCCACTTAGGCTTGATAGAAACAAGGCCGCAAAATTTAGTTTCACTAGAACAGTTCTCGAAGGGTCCTTTAAAACGAGGATAGGAGCTGATGTTTTTCAGGAACACTGAATCCTTGGATGAAAACGCAATCAATGATTTCTACAAGAACGTGCCAGGAACGAAAGTTCACAAGAGCAATTAAGGAGATCAGTTGCATTTCCTATAGTGTTGTACGGTATCTTTTGATGCTATAGCAAATCTTCAAAATAAGTACGTTCTTGATAACAATTGTGCCTAAAACTTTCAACTCTATAATCCATGATTTTCTAGGGGAGTTGTGGACGTATTATTAGCTACTGCAGCTATGGCACCGCATAGTTCACAGAGAGCGATGAAGGAGAAGACACTCAGATGGATAATGCCCATGCTATGAGCCACATTTTTATGTTTTACATTTTTATATGCCATGCCATCAAATCTCCCCATGAAACTAAGAATGAGCTTGAGTACAAAATGAAATAAATACATATGTGCATACAACATGACACAAAAATGAGCTGAAATCTAAATATATGGATCAGCTATGGAAGTCTCTTTCTATGCATTTCTCAACTTGGAAACTTCATACTTTGATGTTTGCCAAACACACATGCTTCACATATCCTCTCAAAATTGAAATGTCCAAATCTTAGTAGCCCACGCAATAACATTTGGTTTTTTGTAGCCTTTAATTTCCTCAAGTTGATATGACCGATTCTTTTATGCCAAAATTTCAGCTATATCTGAGTGTTCATTGTTCTTGGCATACATATTTTGATAAAGAGGTGTGCCCATGTCAAAAATGAACAATCTACCCATTTTCTTTCCATGACCATGCAATTTCCCTCTTTTGCCATACTTGAAATCATGTATGAAGTAGCCATGCTTATTGAAGATTAATTCCATATGTGGATCTGCAAGTTGACCCCTCAAAACTAAGCTCTTTGTAATGCTAGGCACATGTAAAACATCACTTAGTGTGTGTCGGACACCATTCTTTTGTACAAGCTGTATTATCACTAGTTGCCACATACTCTTTAGACTTCTAAGGCTCTTTAGACTCAAACCAGTCTCCTATGCTGGTCATATGATTTTTGCAACCATATTCTATGTACCAATTCATATCATTTTGAGGTTTAGACATGCTATTTAGCACATTCTCCATTGCAAACATATTATCTTTTCCATATTGACTATATGAACTTTCAGGAGAGAAATTTGCACATGATGCATAATGGCCTATACCTCTTCCTCTTTGGATATTCTGCTTATGATAACAATGTTTCTCAAAATGGCCATACTTATCGCAATAGTAACAATTTCTAGGTGCATGTGATCTTCCTCTACCTCTTCAGTTTGATCTTCCTCTACCTCTTGACATATCCATTGTGTTTACATTTCTAAAGCTTGAATGACCACTACAAGAACCTCTTCCCGTATGTTGAAAGAATGCATGATCTCTTGAGTTGCCACTTCTTGATGCATTTAAACCAAGCTTTACTTCTTCTTCCATACAAAGGGCCACGAACTCGTCGAAATTAGGCATACTCTCTCTTCGTAAAATAGAAGTCTCTAAACTCTTATATTGCAGCCCTATACCATTCAACATAACTGATACCATATCGTCATGTTCCACCTTGGAATTTATGAAAGCTAAATCATCAGTGATCTTTCTAATTTCAACCACATAATGGTTTATGGATCTATTGCCACACCATATACTATGCAATTTCTGTTTGAGGAGAATTTTTCTAGCCTCTATGAATGTACCATATATTTTATGAATTATGTCCGAAGTTCTTTTGGTGTGCTAGCCTTCATAATATGTGGTCTCAGGCTCATAAATACATATCAAAAACCAATGGAGAACCTTTCTAGATTTTTCTAATCATGTTTTATATTCCTTTTCTTGATCCAAGTTAGGGTTATCTCACAATTTGGGACACTCATCCTCTCCAATCACTAATCCCCATAATCCTTTTCCCATTAGGAATTCTACATCCCATATGACCATCCCATGTGGTAGTGATCTTTGTTAAGCTTATCACCGACTATTTGTGCAATATTATCACCTATTCTTGCAATTTACACACTTCTCTATGCTATGGTAATCTTATAGCGAGACCTAGAACAAAGGCGGCAATATTTCGACTGTATTTCTTGATATATGCACCAAGAACTGAATGTTTTCAAGTAATCTCAATGGTTTTACGTTTGTTCTAAGCACTCCCTCTATCCCTATGCACTAGGATGCTCATTTATGATCTTTCCAAGGCAACTTTTGATAGATTCTCCTATCTCCAAAGTGTATATAAGCCAAATCAAATGTAATAAATCCACTCCAAAACCTAGACTCTAGGTGAAAGCATCATTAATAACACATAGCGTAAGCAATTTCTTTCTAAGAGGAGACCATAATTTCATACATCCATCCCTTGATTGGTACATGAGGTCTTTGGATTGTCTTGTCTTTGGTCTTCCACCTATATCACCAAGATATCTCCGTGAGATGAGAATACCCCAGTTAAAAACCTCAACATGTCCATCAATTTTGGTTTAATTCAAGGTTTCTAGCAGGGTAATATAACCTCACAAGGTGCATGCATTGTCCAATTAAGGACCCGCAACATGCATACATTCATCTCACAATGTGTTAGTAATGTCCATTTAAGGACCCACAAGTATGTACATGAGGTGAATTACCACATGCTCTCAAAATAAAATCCAAATCAAATGTGTACCTCACAATGTGGAAGAACTCTAAATAATTCCCAGAATTTTCTTGCTTACGAACCTAACTCTTCATTGTTTTCAAAATCAACTCCACTATATGTGCATGCATATTGTTGCTTCAAACTGCATCTGTGCTAGAATCTAGAAAGTCTGCAAAGGTTCCGTGCTTGATGACTCGCATGAGTAGACCAATGTTAGAGGACCTTCATCCGTTCAATAGTACTAAACATTGCAATATAGCTTTTCATGGGCTCTCAGAAGCTAAGAAACCATGTTCCGGAAAGCTACGCAGATGTCAACATGATTAGATGCTCCTAATTCATAATTCCAGATGCTCACTTCTTATCTATATGGGTTGCTGCAAAGCCGACCTTTCACATGCAGCGTGGAAAGGGCAAGTTTCACTGTCAGGCTTATTACATCAGCATCACCACACATCTGTTCCTCTAGAGACTGGAGCCTCTACACAGGCTGTGTCGATGTTCACTTCACATGTAGCTATGGATTCCGTTGCTACTCCTTAGGAAGTGACAGCCGTCACGATTGATGACAAAAGCGGGTTAGCTCTTTTTCTACCCTTAGTTCGTGTGCTCTTCAATATGTTGTAACCTGCACTTAATGGCCTCTCATACCACTTTGTAGCTAGCACGGCAATGGTGCTGCATAGTTCATAGAGAGTGATGAAGAAGAAGAGACTCCGATAGATAACACCCGTGTGGTGAGATGAAAAGAACTCACCTACATCTTGATTCATTTTTATGTTTTACATGTTTATATGCCACATCAGCAAGGAACCCTTCCTCATCATGAAGAGGCAACTAACTTTCATGAATGTTGATGCACAAGGTGCGTTGGGTGATGAACACCTACCCATTATTTCTCCCTTTCAAATCTACCCATTATTGCTCCCTTTGTAAGTGTAGGACAATTCTCTAGTGACTTTACTCAAGATATCTAGGTTCTTCTAGGGCTCTATGGGTGAATGTCTACTAAACCTATAGAATGAGGGATAGAGAATAGACCAAGAATAGCTCCACGTGCTAGACATATAACTAGTTAGCCCTCATACTACACAAAATAAAGGGATAAGCTCCCCCTAAACACAAAGAAGGCCTTGTGAGAATTAGTCGCGTACAGAGTAACCTTGTGTTGGTGTTAGCAAGGAGTCCGTATTGTACACAAATATTTGCTTTGGGATTTATCTTTATACATTGCCTCTTCTTGGTTTCACTTCTTGCTTTGTAAGTGTCATTCATAAGTCTTTTTTGAGACATTGAATCATCTTATGCAAGTGGAAATTGGTCCTATATTGTTGGTTACTTGTGATAATTCTAGCCTAAGTGTCTAGTTCAACTTGAAACATACGTGCAAACTTTGCTTGCTCCAAGCCACACACAATTTCACCATATACAAGTGAAATCCAAGCTGTGTTGGGTGATCAACAGCCTCCATGGGTGACAAAGGAACCTCCTTAGATGATAAATAGATATCCAGGGGTGACCAACAATCACGGACAACCTCCTTAAGCAAGAGGGAGACCAAATACCTCAAAGGACGACTAAACAACATCCTTAATGTTTCATGGGTGACAAAGCATCTTGGCTCTACAACCACCAAATTTGTGGCAACCTCCATCTTGGCAAATCTATCCTATGTGACCTCATCATGATGGTTACTAGGGATTTTTTGTTAACGCCATGGGCCACCAATTAGCACAAAGGGAAGCTCGCATGATAACTCCGTTGGACTTATGTTTATCACTCTAGTGAGTGACAAGGACCATTGCATGGCCCTTTCACACCTACCCATAATTGCTTGCTTTTTCACTCTAGAACAATTGTCTAGGTAACTTTCCCAACATATCTAGCTTCTCTTGGGGTTATATATGTGAATCTTTGCTTCATGTATAGAATGAGGAATAGAGAATATACTAAGAATAGCTTCACGTTTTAGGAATATAGCTAGTTAGCCCTTCTAATCTTAAAAAGGGGATAAGCTCCTCCTAAACACAAAGTAGGCCTTGTGAGAGGTCCTCGCCTATAGAGTAACCTTGGATTCTTCTTAGCAAGGAGTCCCTATTGTACACACATATTTTCTTTGGGAAATATGTTTTATAGAAGATGAGGGTCGTGCCTCTTCTTGGTTTCACGTATTCCTTTCTAAGTGTCTTCCGTATTTCTTTCTTGGGGTAGTGTTAGTGTGAGTTAATCCTATTCTTTTGATTTCTTGTGATTATTCTAGCCTAAGTGTCTAGTTGAAATTGAAAACTAAGTGCAAGCTTTGCTTGCTACAAGCTACACACAATTTCACCATATATGAGAGAAATTTGGTTTGCTTGATGGGAAATGTCTCTTTGACGGATGCTTTACGTTTAGGAAGGACTCTCTACTTGTTTCTTTAGTTTTTGGTACACTTCAACATATGAGAGAGAGAGAGAAGGAGGAGGCGCACACGGGGAGTGGCTGCGCAGGCTGCGGGTGGGGGAGAGAGGGAGTGGTAGGGGGGGAGGGAGGGAGGGAGAGCGAGAGAGCGAGAGAGAGAGAGAGAGAGAGAGAGAGAGAGAGAGAGAGAGAGAGAGAGAGAGAGAGAGAGAGAGAGAGAGAGAGAGAGAGAGAGAGAGATAGAGGCCGAGGGTGGGGGGATGGCGAGACTGAGCGGGGGGGTGGGGGCTCCGGGAGGGAGGGAGTGAGAGAGAGAGAGAGAGAGAGAGAGAGAGAGAGAGAGAGAGAGAGAGAGAGGGTGCACACGAGGGCTAGAGGTGGGGGAGAGAGAGAGAGAGAGAGAGAGAGAGAGAGAGAGAGAGAGAACAGTGGAGGGTGGAAGGGGGGAAAAATGGTGACGAAGGGTGGGTGGAGGAGGGTGGTGGGATGGTGTAGGTGTGCAGGGGGATAGAGGGTGGAGGAGGGTGGTGAAAGAGGGTGGCAGGTGGTGGGAGGGCATTGGGGGGGTTGGGGGGGCCAAGAGGTGGTGGGTGGTGGTGGGAGGGCATTGGGGGTGGACGAGGATGGAGTGTCGAGGAGGGTGGGTGTAGGAGGGTGGCGGGAGGGCACGGGGGGTGGAGGGGGACGGAGGGTGGAGGAGAGGTGGGTGCATGAGGTTGGTGCGAGGGCGAGGGGGGGTGGAGGGGGATGGAGGGTGGGTGTGGGAGGGTGGTGGGAGGGCGTGGGAGGTGGTGGGAGGGCGTGAGGGGTTGAGAGGTAGTGGGTGGTGGTGGGAGGGCATGGGGGGTGGAGGGGGACAGAGGGTGGAGGAGGGTGGGTGTAGGAGGGTGCTCGAAGGGCGTGAGGGTGGAGGGGGACTAAGAGTGGAGGATGGTGGGTGTAGAAGGGTGGTGGGAGGGCGAGGGAGGTGGTGGGAGGGTGTGAGGGGCGAGGGGTGGTGGTGGGAGGGCACGACAGTGGAGGGGGACGGAGGGTGGGTGTAGGACGGTGGTGGAGGGCGTGGACGGTGGAGAGGGATGGAGGGTGGAGGAGGGTGGGTGTAGGAGGGTGGTGGAAGGGCATGGGCGGTGGTGGGGGACGGATGGTGGAGGAGGGTGGGTGTAGGAGGGTGGTGAGAGGGTGTGGGGGTGGAGGGCGACAGAGAATGGAGGGGGATGGAGGGTGGAGGACGGTGGATGAAGGAGGATGGTGGGAGGGCCTGGGGGGCGGAGGGTGGAGGGGGGGATGACAGTATAGAAATTGTAATAGCCCTATTAGATTAAAATCATTCTCCACGTTACATGGGGGTTACTTCATTCATGATCTTACACAGTCACATGTATACTGTGTAGCATGCCCATCCGGTGGGAGGTATCCTTTCTATACATAGATTGAAGTATTGTTTATCATTCTTTATTTTTCTCCCATAGTTACTTTGGTCATATTGGCCTTTAGTGGGAGATTGTTACCATTAGTGTCCATGTGGAAGGCCAAATGGCCACTAGACACTTCTTTGTATATGTTCTTTAATAAATTATATAGTGGGTTGGTCAGTCAAAGACTGTAAGTTCGATCCCATTTCTAACACCTAAGAAGTCCATGTTCATGCTCCCTATGTACTATGTTTTCTACATATTCTTCAGCCTCTCTTTGGAGTAGAATGTGCAGCCCTAGGAGGTTGGTCTTCTACTCTGATCCCTATGGATTTCTTGAGAAGGAGAGCACATTCATTCTCATGCATCGCCATCAAAACACATCAGAGATAAGTATTGGTCTTGTACCTCTCGATGAAGAAGAAAAACAAGGCTATCATTTGAGCAAATCACCAACAAATGGGATTATGGTATGAGGAAGACATAATCCTAAGGTAAGATCAAATTCTCATTACCCTCAAAAAGAAAAAGTTCATTGGAGGACAAAGAATCACGTGCAAGATACTCCAACCAAGGAAAAATAAAGGTATAGATCTAGAAGAGGTTAGGAAAAAGGAAAAAACGAGAAGGAAGCACCCTCAAAATGCAAAAGTTCATTGGAGGACAAAGAATCACGTGCAAGATACTCCAACCAAGGAAAAATTTAGGTATAGATCTAGAAGCATCCAGGAAGATTGCATCTATTGCTAGGAAGAGGATTAGGAGGATGGACACTAAGGCTTTCAAAAGGATTGATGAGAGGAGAAAGGAATAAAAAACAAGGACTTATCGCCAAAATCTGAGGACCAAAATGGAAGATTTTGGTGACGGTAGGAAACCCGTGGATGATGCTTCCAAGGTAGACTCAAATTCAGTTTGATTTTATGTGATAGAACCAATGCACTCATTGTGGATATCGTTGTTTAGTTCATTTTCGTTCTTGATTTGGTTAATTTAATAAGCAAATAAAAGAGCATTTGCACCCAGACAGTGCAAAGGCTTGATATGGGGGTCTCTAGTGTAGAGGATTCTAATGTTCATATTCTCAAGGGACATTTAATCTTGGCGTTATGATAATGTGAGAAGTCTACAATTTTTGGGGAAGGATATCAAAGAATTCTTGCACTCTAACACGATGAAATTGGAGGTGGTTGACTCTCATAGTGCTATTGGAACATTTGACTTCCAACCAACCTCACTATGCTATTGCAACATTTGACTTCCATTTGGTGCAGAGAAATAGGGATCAGAACCACTTGAATGGTAGCCTGTGCTCTGAGTCAAACCCCTCCACAATACCACCATGCACCCCTCAACCCACCAATCCTCCCCCATGCCCCTCCATGCACCACTTGTAACCCTTCTATCTTCCCTCTCTCTCTCTCTCTCTCTCTCTCTCTCTCTCTCTCTCTCTCTCTCTCTCTCTCTCTCTCTCTCTCTCTCTCTCTCTCTCTCTCTCTTTCCCTCTCTCTCTCTCTGTCTCTCCCCCTCTCTCTCGTTCTCTCTCTCTCTCTATGTCTCTCCCCAACACCCTCAATCTCCCCCCACCCATGGCCCTCCACCCACACTTTTCCATCCCCCACCTCTCTCTTCCTTATCTCTATCCCTGCTCTCTCTCTCTCTCTCTCCCCCCTCCCTCTCTCTCTCTCCATCTCTCTCTCTCCTTCTCAACCACCCTTAATCTCCCACCACTAGCATGTCTCTTCCCCCCACTTTGCCATCCTTCCACAACTCTCTCTCTCTCTCTCTCTCTCTCTCTCTCTCTCTCTCTCTCTCTCTCTCTCTCTCTCTCTCTCTCTCTCTCTCTCTCTCTCTCTCTCTCTCTCTCTCTCTCTCTCTCTCTCTCTCTCTCTCTCTCTCTCTCTCTCTCTCTCTCTCTCTCTCTCTCTCTCTCTCTCTCTCTCTCTCTCTCTCTCTCTCTCTCTCTCTCTCTCTCTCTCTCTCTCTCTCTCTCTCTCTCTCTCTGTCTCTCTCTCTCTCTCTCTCTCTCTCTCTCTCTCAATCTCCCCCCACGCGGAGCCCTCCACTCGTACTCCACAATCCCCCTCCACCTCTCTCCTCCCTATCTTTCTCACTCTCTCCCTCCTCTCTCCCTCTCATCCTCTCACTTTATCTCTTTCCCCACCACCCTCAATCTCTCCCCACCTGTAGATCCCTCTCTTCCTTCTCTTGTTGCATGGGGCAGAGATTAGGAATGGATAGGAGCTTACCGTGCATCTCTTCCATTTGGTATCATTCTTCATGGTGTTGTCGCAAGTAAATTGGATGTGAACACTCCATTAGTTCCATTTCTTGGTTCACCGAACAACAATGCAGGTTTAAGTTTTGTGTATGCACTTGAAGCCCTGTATTCATATTTAGCAGGGCTGGTTTTGGCTCCATATAGGGTTTTTCATGCCCTTGCAAATTATTGGTGCATTAACCACAATAATTATATTCCTAGATAGGAGAGGAAGAATGAAAGGTGACTACAGTTTGAGACGGCGCCATTTTCATAGGCACTAAGAGTTGTCAGATATTCTTTTCTAAATGAGCCATTTCAATTATCAATTTGATTCACGGGTTGAATACATTTTGGAGCTTGATTCTATGTCATGAGATCCATCAGTTGGATGTGCTGTGTCGGGGCCAAAACGAATTTCGAGAATGGTGGTTGTACATAGCATTCGAAACCAATGGAAGGAGGGGGCAATTTGTACCTGATGTTTCTGATTTGGCATCAGGTTTTCTAGCCCTAATTCACCCTTGGCTACGGGATCATATTTCGGGTTTCACTTCTCCCCATTGGATCTGACAACCTTGGTATGGCATTCTTTTTTTTCATTTTTTTAAAATCTCTCTCTTTCCTCGTGCGTGACCCCTCTCTCCCTCTCTCTCTCTCTCTCTCTCTCTCTCTCTCTCTCTCTCTCTCTCTCTCTCTCTCTCTCTCTCTCTCTCTCTCTCTCTCTCTCTCTCTCTCTCTCTCTCTCTCTCTCTCTCTCTCTCTCTCTCTCTCTCTCTCTCTCTCTCTCTCTCTCTCTCTCTCTCTCTCTCTCTCTCTCTCTCTCTCTCTCTCTCTCTCTCTCCCCACGCGTGACCCCTCTCTCCCTCTCTCTCTCTCTCTCTCTCTCTCTCTCTCTCTCTCTCTCTCTCTCTCTCTCTCTCTCTCTCTCTCTCTCTCTCTCTCTCTCTCTCTCTCTCTCTCTCTCTCTCTCTCTCTCTCTCTCTCTCTCTCTCTCTCTCTCTCTCTCTCTCTCTCTCTCTCTCTCTCTCTCTCTCTCTCTCTCTCTCTCTCTCTCTCTCTCTCTCTCTCTCTCTCTCTCTCTCTCTCTCTCTCTCTCTCTCTCTCTCTCTCTCTCTCTCTCTCTCTCTCTCTCCTCTCTCTCTCTCTCTCTCTCTCTCTCTCTCTCTCCCCGCGCGTGACCTCTCTCTCCCTCTCTCTCTCTCTCCCTCTTCTCCTTCTCTCTCCTCCCCCGCCAACCCCGCTGCCGCACCCCGCCATCCCCGCTATCCCTCCCCGCACTCCCCGCCACCCTCCGCCCCGCCCAGTCCCGCAAGCCCCCGCAGTAGCCCGCCCGCACCCTCCGCCATCCCGGCTATCCCTCCCCGCACTCCCCGCCACCCTCCGCCCCGCCCAGTCCCGCAACCCTGCAAGCCCCCATAGTAGCCCGCCCGCACCTTACGCCATCCCCCCCACTGCCACCCGCATCCCCCGCAAGCCTCCTCAGCCCTCCGCCATCCTCCCCCCCGCATCCCCCCGCAAGCCTCCTCAACCCTCCGCCATCCTCCCCCCGGCAAGCCCCCCTTCACTCCCCCGCAAGCTCCCCCCTCACACCCGTCCCCGCGGCCTCCCACATCCTCGCCCCTCACACACTCACATCCCCACACATGCCCACATACCCCCTCGCATGCACACCTTGCCACACACACATACATGTACAGACACACACCCTCACATACACAAATATGCACACCCACTCACACACACACCCACATGCACGCACACACACATACATATGCACACACACCCACACAATCACATGCACACTCACACACATACACACACATCCTCACATGTACACACACACACACCCCCACACACACACTTCCACACACACACACACCCCCACACACACCCACACACATACATATTCTCACTCACACACACACCTACACACTCACATACACACAAATGCACACACACACACACACACACATCCATATTTCTCACTCACATACACGCACCCACAGACAGACATACAGGAACACAACCCTGGAGGAGCATGTCAGATTAATAATGACAGAGCTTAAAAGAAGAGGGATACAAGACAATCATGCTCTAGCATGTCAGAGTAGGATTGGACCTGTAAAGTGGACAGAGGATTCTCAACCTAAAGACCTATTAGCTATCACATCACCAACAGAGTTCAAAGCATATGTTGAGAAATACATGCCTCCATTGAAAGCCTCCTTAGAAGCTGCTGAGGTTTTTTCTTGGACAACGGCCAACCTCTTCAATGAGGGTTAAATGTAACAAATTCTTTGATGCCAATGGAAGGGCTGTCTTGGTTGGTAATGCTGCTCATGCAATGTCAAATGCACTTGTTCAAGGGATAAGCAATTAGACCAATCGGCTTCATTCAAATGCCGGGGATTAAATCAGTGAGGAAACAAAACAACACAAAATGGGAATCTCATATGACAAGTGAAAGGTAAAAGTGAATTGTTAAAAGTAAAAATGGATAAACAAATGTTGCCGCCAACCATTCACAGTGACTACCCCTCCAATCTTGGGTAATCAACCGACGCGTGATCAGAGGAAGTGAAGATTCGGCAAGGCCCTCTTGGCCTATTGGGGCCTATAAAAACAATGGATTTGTGCTCATTGGGGGTTCAATTTTGAGAGATACAGTGGTTTAGATACGCGTACGTTCGTGCAGAAGTCCTCTCTTGCACTTTGTGGTTTCAAGCCTATTGTAGGAGCTACTCTGTAGTGTGGATATAGAGGGTAGGCTTCTCAGTGGAGGGCTATGAGCACTATAGTGTAAGAGAGTAGCTTGGATTTCTTTTCCTTTTCTGTGAGTCAGTGTTGTTGTTAAGCTCTATTCTCTTGAGAAATTATTACCATTTGTATTGTTCTGGGTTAGTCTGCATATAATTGGCCCCTTAAGTTGATGGGAAGACTCTGTTGCATTGAGGTTATTTACTCTTAGGGTGGTATGTTAGCCCTAAGCTTGCACTCTTGAGCATCACTCTGCCCAACCTTGTAATCGTCTGATTTGAATCAAGAAATATATGGTCTTCTGTGGTCATTTGTTGATTCATATTTCTAGAGTATGCACAACTCCTCTGTCTGCTCACAAAAATGTTAAAGGGTATACTTCCCTAAAGAGAACCCCCCTTGAGTAGGCGACGTACTGGATGTGTTTAATCTTTATTCTCTATTGTTGATAAAAGTAGATACCCCAGTACCTCCTCTACAGTTTGGCACGCTGTCGCAGAGTTCATGGGAAAGAAGGAGGGTGGAACTAAGTGTCATTGAATGAAATCTTTAGGTAGTCTTGTCGTCTCATCTTGAGGGAACGTTCGACTTCAGAGATAGAAGAACCCAAAACGTGGCGCTGAACTCACTACCATATATCTGCATGGACGTTATCTACCTGCATGTGGTGTACTTGGTGCAATATTGAAAATAACCTGTTAAATGTACAACATCTATGATGCCTCTATCTGCACTGGCTCTCCGTTCGATATGACTATATCCCTTTCAAGCGAATGTGGTTCATCTTCTCCTATGTGTGCACTAAATCCTATGAATATCAAGAACATAGTTTTGTCGATTGCCCTTCTTGGCGTAATACTAGACAGTATAGAGTACAGATAGGATGAAGCAAATCAGAGTTGAAGCAAGCAATTAGATAGTTGCGCACATTATCAATCGTCTGTGAAGTATAGATATAAAGGAGAAAAGTTCAAGGACTGAAATGGATCATTTAAGGGAAACCCAATTTTACCATCTCATTGGTCTAAACAAAGAAACATTAGGATATATGTCAGAATCTGATTAGAAAACACAACAGACAAGATCATTAGCTATTTGTGCAAAGAGTTGACATATCATAAAAAAATGACGCAGAACCATGACTGGTTGTAAAAATGCTTTCCATTAAATATCCTTATTCTAACGTCTGTTCACGCTCGTGGAAAGAGGAGAGGCCTCTGAAGCTATACGTTATGGAATCACTCACATAATTCTAAAACAAAGATAATTTGCATAAATCTATTTCATTACATTTGACGAAAAAGTTAAAACGGATTCATAGTTGTACGTATAATTGGTGTGAGCAATGGAATTTGCTAATTTCCCACCTGAAATTTCCAATAAAAAATAATCTTCATGATATGACTTTAAACATAACCTATGTCCAAGAACAAAGTCTTTATATTCTGTTTACAAATCCAAAGACAACTGTATGATGTGATAGTAATTGCATCTATGTGCAGGCTTCAAATAAGCGATGTAAGTGAACAGTTGAAATTAGATCATAGAGTATTTAAGCATTGATATTGAACCACTGTGTCAAAATCATCCTTTACAGAGAGCAAATCATAAAATAAAACTATGAAGAATAGCAAATACAGCGTAGAATGCATTTACTATAATAAGAACGGGCGCAGAGGTTTATGTACAATCAGTATGGTTTGTATTCAAGAGACTTTAGCAATCAAATCACTTACATCATTCCGTATGATCTTCGCTATTTGAGATAATCTTCTGCAAAATGTTTCCCATCTTCCAATTCTTCTGCTTCAATTTTCCAAGCCTTCTTGCAACCTCCAATAGAGCTGCAGTACCACTGTTTGGATCGACAGCACCGTACGTCCAAGCATCTCTGTGATTGCCAAGGAGAACATACCTGTCCGGCTCTGAAGACCCCTTGATAACTGCCATCACATTCCTAATAGTGCCGATTGTCTGGTTAAGAAGTGTTGATTATGCTGAACAGTTGACAAAATTTGGTGATGCTAGCTTCGAAGGTATGCATTTTTCCTCTAGAGCTATCCGGCTTAACTCATTTTCCTCACAAAGCTTCAGATGTAGGTGGTATTTCACTATCTGTAAACTTCTGCAAAACATTATGCCCTTTACTAGGAACAATAATTGTGCTGCTGCCTTCAAGCACCAAGCCTCCGGTTTCTTTCTTGTAACACTCTAACTTCAAGTCAACACTGAGGCTATCTTTCGCGACCCGCGTTCTGAGCACTTTGGCTATTGCTTCAAGACGGTCTCCAACAAGAGCAGGCTCCTTGAACCTCAAATTTTTGGACTCGGTAACGGATCAAATCGAGAAGAAATAAGGGATGAGAAGAGTGTGGCACAAAGCATGCCATGGACAACACACGCAGAGAAACCATGAGCGGCCGCAGCAGAAGGGACGGTATGAATGGGATTGGAATCTCCTGAAAGAATTGAATAAGCGGATAGTTCTTCCTGTGCAAAGATGTGCTCCTTCTTCAGCACCTCGCCTTCGGCCTGCGAAACCGATGCAGCTACTGCTACCTCATGACCCCCCCTTTTTCTTTTCTCTGCTGCGAGCCTTCTTTTCTATCTGTACTTGAGAGCGAGAGCCCGCCTTCCAATGGTAAACGAACGAGAGGGAAGACTCCCCCCTCCATCCATCGATCCTCCCTAGATCCTTTCCTCTGATCGATTACCCAAAAAATACGAACCGATTCTATATGCAGAAAAAAATCCCCCAGCAGATTTCTGTGCCTCTGTTGTATAGTCGTCTGAGAGCAAAAAAACTACCATCGTGTCAGATATCCCAGACTTTTCGTCTTCCTGATGATATTCAATTATTGCCAAAAATAATCTCCTAGAACCTTCCCCTACGATCTCCTCCTCTGATAGCGTTCCCACTCCATAGAGAACTCCCTCGCATGTGGACGATCTCACTTGCCCTTTGCCTTCTTGACACATGTTCTCTTCCCTTCTGAAATTGCCAAAAACAACCCTCTCCACCATCATGCATGCCAAAATCCCGAGGTATGGTATCCAGAATACACAGCAGATGAGATGACAAAAAGTGATGAGAAGAAACTCATAGCCACTGCTGCATCAGCTTTGGAACAGAAGTGCCGCAGATCGCGACCACATCCACCCCCTCTGAACCTGTGCATCCTCCGGATGCACCAGCATCGATCTCGGTATCTGCAAGTCTTCAAGAATCCAAATGTGAGTGAAATCAAGTGCATGGGTTAAAACAAATGTGCCTACGCACGGCCATGTAATGAGCCCTACATATGCATACTCTAAGTGCATAAGAAACAGCATGGTGCAAATAGGGAGGTATTAGGAATTCGGTGTTGAGGATGTACACTCAAATTGAACTCACATTTTCATCATGAATATACAATTCAATACAAGTGCAATCACTCGTGCAACTATGGGTTTTAACCAAAATATCACTCGTGCTCTTTACATTTCATTTATGCATGTTTTAGGTGCATGAAGAGAAACAAAATGGTGTGAAAAATCGAGGGTTTTATGGTATCTAAGCAACGCTCACATCGCTCACAACTCCACTCTCTTACAGATGCAATCACTCTCCCTTACTGAGAATTATCCTCTCTTATCACTCAAAACTTGCTTTATTATTTTTCAATGATATTTACCTATCTAATTGTGCAGATGGACGTGCTTCTACGGAATTTCAAAGACGTGTTTCTATATATTTTTACATGCATATTTGGCATGCAATGCATCTCAAAAATGGTGCAAAGAAAAGACCAGGGTTAAAGCACGATAGCTAATGAAAAAGATTTTCACGACTTTGTTCTTGAGTCATCATCTCCGTTGGCTTCGCTTGATCATTCCTGCACTCATAGAAACTAAACAAACCATGAGAAACATCAAATCATATGACACAATATATATATGCAATCCATGAAAGAACTTCAAAAACCATTTGCAATAAACCATAAAGATGTAATTTGAAAGTGGTTGCCTCCTGCACAATCCATCAAACTTCTAGATCTCTAATTAGCTCCATATCAACACCTGTTTATATAAACTCAGAAAACACATTAGTAGCATCATATTCAAAAAGATTATTTTGAAAAATTTTCATTTTCTTGAGAGCTAGATGCATTTTCTTGCTCTATTTATTTATGCAATTATTTGTTTATTTATTTATTTATTTATTTTTATATTTGCTTTTATCCATCTCAAAAAATCAAAACATAATTATTAAGTATTTACATAATTATATTTACAAAAGTCACTTTTGAATTTCTTGTGAATACAAGAAATTCCTTTCCAATACATTTTCACAAATAAATTCTCCAAAGAAGGTATGTTTAAAAACAAGCCATCTTTGAATTGCACCAATCAGTGTTGCATTCATAAATACAGTAAATATGTATACAAGCCACCTTTTTTGCTTGTCTACCTCTTGGCAGCTTGTTTGGTCTTTGTAACTCTCAGAGAATTTGGATATCCATATTTCAATTATCTGAGCATAAGTATCTTTATTTATGATTCTTTCAAATTCATCATGTGCAGAGTCATGAATACATGTATATGAAGTTTGAAATTTGCATATGTTTGATTCATAATTGAAATTTTCTTGTAAGCATGTATTTTCTTTTATTTCATGCTTGAGATCATTTATAGGAGTTTTATTCCTTTCAATATCTTCTATCATGTCTCCATCACCGTTAACATGAGGTTTTTGAATAGAATCATTTGAATCCCACTTCAAATGGAAGTGTTTATCATACTCAGACATCAAGACACAGTCATCTTTATTTTCCATGGCAAAATCATTCCTTTCTGACTGGGTTTCGGAAATTATGAAGTCTGCTTCTTTCTCCAATCTTTCCAGGAACTCTTCATCATTGTCTTTTTCCAGATTCATTTGCCCATTTTCATGAAGAGACTCAATATCACTGAATCCAAGAAAGTCTTCATCTTCAATATCACTAGAGACTTTCTTATCAAGATCAAACTCATCATAATTTTTACACCTTATAGGACAGTGCATGTAGATTGACGGGAACTCAACTTCTTTATTCAAGATCCCATCATAGAATTCTTCATATCTCTCAATCATTTCTTGCTCATTCTCTTCAGAGGATGTGCTTAGTCCACCTTCTTCAAGCATTGATTCTTCAATCACTGATTCTTGCTCAAGAATCTCATCATGTATGAGAATCTCAACATACGCATTCAAATCAACTTGAGCTTCATCGTTGCAATCGTTTGATTCAATAGTTTTACATTGGATATCCTTCAATGCTATACACGCATCTGATTTATCATATGTCACAATAAACATTTCATCTGCCACTTTATGCTCAATTTCTTTAACATGTGGACTCAACTCAACATGATTATTTTTGACATACATATCAGTATTTAGAGAAATGATCAATGGTATTTTCCCATCCTCCTCATGTCCATTCATATTTCTCTCTTCATAGAATGTAGCTTCATTTCCATACATATCATTATTTTGAACTCCATCCAACTTATCCTCTTTTTTATGTGTAGGATCTTTGTCCAATGTGACATCGCTCAAAAGAATATCAGTATCTTGATCTTGATCTAGACTATCGGTAGGATTAGGATCATGCTTATCACCATTGCCATACACATCACTATCTAGAGGACTTATCATTTGTACATCCTCTAGATTAGCATCATACTCATCTTCGTCATCACACATTTCAACCTCTAGAGGACTCATTATTTGCATGTCCTCCTTCATATAAGTAAGTTCATTTTCTTGCATCTCTGTATGCATGTATAATGCGGATTCCTGCATATCCATTTTCTTACCCATCGGATCTTCTATTGACAGGTCCTTAGATTCAACATCATGTTCCATGGGAGTTCCTTCATGTAATTCAGTCATTAGATCAGAAGTTCTATCCGAATCTTGTGTTAGAAAAGGATCATCACCATCAAGTGACATCCAATCATACTCCACATCTTGCCCGATGTCATCATGTAAGGATGCATCTCGAGCTCGATCTTCAGACATATTTATTAGGTTCTCTATTTGTATCTCATCTTTTATCTCCATTTGGTCACCTATGAGCCTTCTAGATATCTCTATCTCTTTGTTTGCATCTTGATATGTTTCTTGATTTGTTTGATTATCTTTTATTCGATGTGAGGAGTTTATCGGAGTAGAGGAAGCTTCATCTTGATTTCTTGTTGGGTTTTGTTGGTTTTTGTTTTGTTTTATGTTTGTTGTTTGTTTGGTTTGATGTTGGTTTAGTTTGGTTTGATTTTGATTAGCTTCCACTTGCTCCTTTGATCCTCCCATCTTCGGGCTTTGTCCACTTATGGCACCTAAAGATATAATCATTGTAAAGAAGTCTAGGGGCTCTTGGCACCTTGTAACCTTTGAGGTTACATCAATCGCACTTTTAGAAGTTTCTTCATATTTCCCATCATCACTATGGATATCAAGCCCATGCATATCTACTTCATGCCCAAATGGGGTCTCTACAACCTCATGGACTTGAACATTATCCACGATTGGTAAAATGCTTGGAACATGATTATAATTTTCATCTGTTTGAAGATCTGTTCTCCAATCATTTAAAAATTTCTCTATTGTTTGTTGTTTCTTTACGTATTTCATCACAGCTTCATGGACGAGCATCCAATCCTCTGTGAGTCCTGAGTCGGAGTCTATATCTTGTAGAAGTGGAATTAACTCCTCTCGGGCATTAACATCGATTGTTCGAAGAAACAACGAAACTCTTTCATGACTCATGCACCTCTTATCGTGCTCAGAAAGATCATCATATTGTCGCTCAAACTCTTCTTTGATCTCAAGAATTGGTTGGTCTTTGGGCATGTGAACCCACCTCAGGAAAGATCTACGAGTTACTTTATCAAGGTCCTCTAGCATAAACTGCTTGAGGAGTGTCGCTTTGTATTGGGACCATGTCGTTTGATTTATTCGCATTATTTGGTCTCGCACGTCGTATCCCGACACATAGATAAAGTTTTCGCATAGTTCTTTTTCCGTCATTGGACTTAATCCGACACCTAGGTATTTGGCCTCGAGTTCATATTCTTTGCAGAACTTTGAGACATTCTTCCCATTGAAAAAGCCACACCGATTGACTAGACGTTCATGAAGTAATTGGATGGCTTTTTGACGCCTATCTTCTTCTTGAAATCGTAGGAATTGAGCTAGGATCTCTTCCATGTCTAAAGTGCTAGATCGCTCAATTTTTGAATGCTAACTCTATTCTTCAGTAAACTAGTTCGATACTTTATTCACCCCCTCCTTTCACGTCGGGTTCACCAGCATGTCGCAGAGTTCATGGGAAAGAAGGAGGGTGGAACTAAGTGTCATTGAATGAAATCTTTAGGTAGTCTTGTCGTCTCATCTTGAGGGAACGTTCGACTTCAGAGATAGAAGAACCCAAAACGTGGCGCTGAACTCACTACCATATATCTGCATGGACGTTATCTACCTGCATGTGGTGTACTTGGTGCAATATTGAAAATAACCTGTTAAATGTACAACATCTATGATGCCTCTATCTGCACTGGCTCTCCGTTCGATATGACTATATCCCTTTCAAGCGAATGTGGTTCATCTTCTCCTATGTGTGCACTAAATCCTATGAATATCAAGAACATAGTTTTGTCGATTGCCCTTCTTGGCGTAATACTAGACAGTATAGAGTACAGATAGGATGAAGCAAATCAGAGTTGAAGCAAGCAATTAGATAGTTGCGCACATTATCAATCGTCTGTGAAGTATAGATATAAAGGAGAAAAGTTCAAGGACTGAAATGGATCATTTAAGGGCAACCCAATTTTACCATCTCATTGGTCTAAACAAAGAAACATTAGGATATATGTCAGAATCTGATTAGAAAACACAACAGACAAGATCATTAGCTATTTGTGCAAAGAGTTGACATATCATAAAAAAATGACGCAGAACCATGACTGGTTGTAAAAATGCTTTCCATTAAATATCCTTATTCTAACGTCTGTTCACGCTCGTGGAAAGAGGAGAGGCCTCTGAAGCTATACGTTATGGAATCACTCACATAATTCTAAAACAAAGATAATTTGCATAAATCTATTTCAGTACATTTGACGAAAAAGTTAAAACGGATTCATAGTTGTACGTATAATTGGTGTGAGCAATGGAATTTGCTAATTTCCCACCTGAAATTTCCAATAAAAAATAATCTTCATGATATGACTTTAAACATAACCTATGTCCAAGAACAAAGTCTTTATATTCTGTTTACAAATCCAAAGACAACTGTATGATGTGATAGTAATTGCATCTATGTGCAGGCTTCAAATAAGCGATGTAAGTGAACAGTTGAAATTAGATCATAGAGTATTTAAGCATTGATATTGAACCACTGTGTCAAAATCATCCTTTACAGAGAGCAAATCATAAAATAAAACTATGAAGAATAGCAAATACAGCGTAGAATGCATTTACTATAATAAGAACGGGCGCAGAGGTTTATGTACAATCAGTATGGTTTGTATTCAAGAGACTTTAGCAATCAAATCACTTACATCATTCCGTATGATCTTCGCTATTTGAGATAATCTTCTGCAAAATGTTTCCCATCTTCCAATTCTTCTGCTTCAATTTTCCAAGCCTTCTTGCAACCTCCAATAGAGCTGCAGTACCACTGTTTGGATCGACAGCACCGTACGTCCAAGCATGTCTGTGATTGCCAAGGAGAACATACCTGTCCGGCTCTGAAGACCCCTTGATAACTGCCATCACATTCCTAATAGTGCCGATTGTCTGGTTAAGAAGTGTTGATTATGCTGAACAGTTGACAAAATTTGGTGATGCTAGCTTCGAAGGTATGCATTTTTCCTCTAGAGCTATCCGGCTTAACTCATTTTCCTCACAAAGCTTCAGATGTAGGTGGTATTTCACTATCTGTAAACTTCTGCAAAACATTATGCCCTTTACTAGGAACAATAATTGTGCTGCTGCCTTCAAGCACCAAGCCTCCGGTTTCTTTCTTGTAACACTCTAACTTCAAGTCAACACTGAGGCTATCTTTCGCGACCCGCGTTCTGAGCACTTTGGCTATTGCTTCAAGACGGTCTCCAACAAGAGCAGGCTCCTTGAACCTCAAATTTTTGGACTCGGTAACGGATCAAATCGAGAAGAAATAAGGGATGAGAAGAGTGTGGCACAAAGCATGCCATGGACAACACACGCAGAGAAACCATGAGCGGCCGCAGCAGAAGGGACGGTATGAATGGGATTGGAATCTCCTGAAAGAATTGAATAAGCGGATAGTTCTTCCTGTGCAAAGATGTGCTCCTTCTTCAGCACCTCGCCTTCGGCCTGCGAAACCGATGCAGCTACTGCTACCTCATGACCCCCCCTTTTTCTTTTCTCTCTGCTGCGAGCCTTCTTTTCTATCTGTACTTGAGAGCGAGAGCCCGCCTTCCAATGGTAAACGAACGAGAGGGAAGACTCCCCCCTCCATCCATCGATCCTCCCTAGATCCTTTCCTCTGATCGATTACCCAAAAAATACGAACCGATTCTATATGCAGAAAAAAATCCCCCAGCAGATTTCTGTGCCTCTGTTGTATAGTCGTCTGAGAGCAAAAAAACTACCATCGTGTCAGATATCCCAGACTTTTCGTCTTCCTGATGATATTCAATTATTGCCAAAAATAATCTCCTAGAACCTTCCCCTACGATCTCCTCCTCTGATAGCGTTCCCACTCCATAGAGAACTCCCTCGCATGTGGACGATCTCACTTGCCCTTTGCCTTCTTGACACATGTTCTCTTCCCTTCTGAAATTGCCAAAAACAACCCTCTCCACCATCATGCATGCCAAAATCCCGAGGTATGGTATCCAGAATACACAGCAGATGAGATGACAAAAAGTGATGAGAAGAAACTCATAGCCACTGCTGCATCAGCTTTGGAACAGAAGTGCCGCGGATCGCGACCACAACGCCTGGTGGGACCTTTGCATTTTTGTGAGAGGTATTTTTGCCCTATTACATTTGCAAGTAGGTACATGACCCATACACGAGTAGATAAGGAGTCTCTTCGTGTTCGGAGGAGCCTTAACAAGTTAGCAATAACCACGACTAGAGAGTCTACCTCCCCTCTGCCTTCCCTAAATTTATCTATTGATTTGGGTGCGACACCATTGTCAAAAGAGAGGTATAGGAGAACTTTAGACTTCTCCTCAGATACGTCCGAAGAAACACCAGTACAAATGGAGGATCTCTCTCATTTACTCTCCACATTAAACATTAAATTCCCTACCTTCAAGGGACAAGCTTATGAGGATGCTGATGATCATGTGAGAAGATTCATCTCTTTATGCCGTGGACGAGGTCTGCAGAATAGAGAGGATGCAATGCTGGCACTCTTTCCATCCACATTGGAGGGTCTTGCAGATAAATGGTATAGTCAATATGCAGATGGTCATTTCACTACATGGGAGGCTCTGAAGGCGGCGTTCTCACAGACATTCCGACCAAGTGATTCCTCGGAAAGATCTCTAGATCAGTTAGAGAATTTGAAGCTAAGATCACGTGAATCCTTTCATGAACTTCACACTAGAACAAAAGCACTTGTTGCACGTTTGCCACATGCTCCAGGTGACTTCTTGGTTAAAAAATGGATAGAGAAGGCTCTGCCCAGGTCATCTCAGCAGAAGCTTCGTGAGTCTCTTAGATTGGATGCAACCATCAATGATTTTGTTGCAGCGGCATCACGCATAGAAGAAGCAAGGCAACATTTTGATGAGGACACACAAAGAAATTATGCTGCAGACCTGGATCCTATTGGGCAACTGAGGAAAGAACTGGAGGCATTGAAAATGCAACAAAATCAACAAGAAGAGAAGGTCTTGCCGCCATTGCGTCGCACTGATGATGAAGTAGCCCAACTTCACCGTGAGTTAGAAGATTTGAAGACCACTCAAGATATAAGGAGACAAATTTGGTGTACAATCTGTAACAACAATGGACATTCCAATGCTAATTGCCCTATTAAGGTAAGTTGTCAATTTTGTGGAAAGGATGGTCATGAAGCTAGGGATTGCTACTACCTCAAGAGTATACAGCAGAGAGGTAACCCTCAAAATTTGGATTCATATTATGCTAGTACCTCAAATACATCAAATAGAGAGGAGAATCGGCCTGCAAAGCTTAGATATAATAGACCTTTGATGTGCTATCATGTGGTGAGTACGGCCACATGCAAAATAGGTGTTCTCTCCCAGAAGATGCACCTCCCTATCAACATTGCCCAGAGGCAAAGGATCATCATACCAAAGATTGCCCAAGGGGTCGTCCTGCTCCAATCCACATGATTGCAGTCTCTCCACATGAAGAAGGGAAAACCACTCAGTCTTATGCTGTTTCATCCTCTGCAATGCCCATGATAACTAGAGCTAGGCAAGCAGTTGCAACCTAGAGAGATGAACAACAAGGGTTTCAGGATAAAGAGGAGGAAAAGAAGTCTGGATGGAAGGACCAGGTAGAAATTGAAGGAGGTTATGATAAGATGACTACTTCTCTAAAGGGCCAACCAACCAGTCTGCAAACCAGAACTCGAACGAAGGATATAGTAGGTTTTGGTACTGTCGGTTGAATGTGTGTGTTTCTGAGAGAGAGAGAGAGAGAGAGAGAGAGAGAGAAGCTTAGGTTCCTCTGTTCATACCGAATGGTGTAAGCTCTAGTGGCATGAGTGTTTTATAAACAAAGTCTATGGAACCTTATCCAGAATTTGATACACATGACTAAACATGCCATCCGTTTCTGCACGTGGAAACCACGAATGCATTGATCTTCGTGATCCTTGTGTTATGCATTAACAATGCCGCCATTAGATATTCCTGATATTTAGCTCAGGTGTGACGAATTTGGATATTAATGTTATATGAAAAACGTATGCTACGGTCAATGCAGACACGTCAAATGTTTGACTTGCTTTGCGGTATATAAATAATTTGTGCAGCGCGATTCAGATCGAAGTCTTTTGACGGATTCCATGTCTATACGTTATTTTGAACGACTAATGAGTTGATGTGGTCACCATAATTGGGAGTATGATCATTAAAGTTTCTGCTTTCCTTCCTTCCAGTCGTGCACATGGATAAATCAATCAAACGTAAGACAAATAAAGCGGCTAAACTTAAGGTCTATGCGCAATTGGTATATAGCTAATATCAAGTTATACATAACACGACCACATATATATAACACAATCGCACATATATATAACACAATCGCACATATATAACAGAGCCACTTAGGCTTGATAGAAACAAGGCCGCAAAATTTAGTTTCACTCGAACAGTTCTCGAAGGGTCCTTTAAAACGAGGATAGGAGCTGATGTTTTTTCAGGAACACTGAATCCTTGGATGAAAACGCAATCAATGATTTCTACAAGAACGTGCCAGGAACGAAAGTTCACAAGAGCAATTAAGGAGATCAGTTGCATTTCCTAAAGTGTTGTACGGTATCTTTTGATGCTATAGACAAATCTTCAAAATAAGTACGTTCTTGATAACAATTGTGCCGAAAACTTTCAACTCTATAATCCATGACTTTCTAGGGGAGTTGTGGACGTATTATTAGCTAGTGCAGCTATGGCACCGCATAGTTCACAGAGAGCGATGAAGGAGAAGACACTCAGATGGATAATGCCCATGCTATGAGCCACACTTTTATGTTTTACATTTTTATATGCCATACCATCAAATCTCCCCATGAAACTAAGAATGAGCTTGAGTACAAAATGAAATAAATACATATGTGCATACAAGATGACACAAACATGAACTGAAATCTAAATATATGGATCAGCTATGGAAGTCTCTTTCTATGCATTTCTCTTCTTGGAAACTTCATACTTTGATGTTTGCCAAACACACATGCTTCACATATCCTCTCAAAATTGAAATGTCCAAATCTTAGTAGCCCACGCAATAACATTTGCTTTTTTGTAGACTTTAATTTCCTCAAGTTGATATGACTGTGTTCATTGTTCTTGGCATACATATTTTGATAAAGAGGTGTGCCCATGTCAAAAATGAACAATCTACCCATTTTCTTTCCATGACCATGCAATTTCCCTCTTTTGCCATACTTGAAATCATGTATGAAGTAGCCATGCTTATTGAAGATTAATTCCATATCTAGATCTGCAAGCTGACGAATCAAAACTAAGCTCTTTGTAATCCTAGGCACATGTAAAACATCATTCAGTGTGTGTCGGCCACCATTCTTTTGTACAAGCGGTATTATCACTAGTTGCCACATACTCTTTAGACTTCTAAGGCTCTTTAGACTCAAACCAGTCTCCTATGCTTGTCATATGATTTGTGCAACCAGATTCTATGTACCAATTCATATCATTTTGAGGTTTAGACATGCTATTTAGCACATGCTTCATTGCAAACATATTATCTTTGCCATATTGACTATATGAACTTTCAGGAGAGAAGTTTGCACATGATGCATAATTGCCTATACCTCTTCCTCTTTGGATATTCTGCTTATGATAACAATGTTTCTCAAAATGGCCATACTTGTCGCAATAGTAACAATTTCTAGGTGCATGTGATCTTCCTCTACCTCTTCAGTTTGATCTTCCTCTACCTCTTGACATATCCATTGTGTTTACATTTCTAAAGCTTGAATGACCACTACAAGAACCTCTTCCCGTATGTTGAAAGAATGCATGATCTCTTGAGTTGCCACTTCTTGATGCATTTAAACCAAGTTTTACTTCTTCTTCCATACAAAGGGCCACTAGCTCGTGGAAATTAGGCATACTGCCTCTTAGTAAAATAGAAGTCTCTAAACTCTTATATTGCAGCCCTATACCATTCAACATAACTGATACCATATCGTCATGTTCCACCTTGGAATTTATGAAAGCTAAATCATCAGTGATCTTTCTCATTTCAACCACATAATGGTTTATGGATCTATTGCCACACCATATACTATGCAATTTCTGTTTGAGGTGAATTTTTCTAGCCTCTATGAATGTACCATATATTTTATGAATTATGTCCGAAGCTTGTTTTGGTGTGCTAGCCTTCATAATATGTGGTCTGAGGCTCATAAATACATATCAAAAACCAATGGCGAACCTTTCTAGACTCTTGTAATCATGTTTTATATTCCTTTTCTTGATCTAAGTTAGGGTTATCTCACAATTTGGGACACTCATCCTCTCCAATCACTAATCCCCATAATCCTTTTTCCCATTAGGAATTCTACATCCCATATGACCATCCCATGTGGTAGTGATCTTTGTTAAGCTTATCACCGACTATTTGTGCAATATTATCACCCATTCTTGAAATTTACACACTTCTCTATGCTATGGTAATCTTATAGCAAGACCTAGAACAAAAGCGGCAACATTTCGACTGTATTTCTTTATATATGCACCAAGAAGTGAATGTTTTCAACTAATCTCAATGGTTTTCCATTTTTTCTAAGCACTCCCTGTATCCCTATGCACTAGGATGCTCATTTATGGTCTTTCCAAGGCAACTTTTGATAGAGTCTCCTATCTCCAAAGTGTATATAAGCCAAATCAAATGTAATAAATCCACTCCAAAACCTAGACTCTAGGTTAAAGCATCATTAATAACACATAGTGTAAGCAATTTCTTTCTAAGAGGAGACCATAATTTTGTACATCCATCCCTTGATTGGTACATGAGGTCTTTGGATTGTCTTGTCTTTGGTATATCACCTTTATAACCAAGATATCTCCATGAGATGAGAATACCCCAGTTAAAAACCTCACCATGTCCGTTAATTTTGGTTTAATTCAAGGTTTCTAGCAGGGTAATATAACCTCACAAGGTGCATGCATTGTCCAATTAAGGACCCGCAACATGCATACATTCATCTCACAATGTGTTAGTAATGTCCATTTAAGGACCCACAAGTATGTACATGAGGTGAATTACCACATGCTCTCAAAATAAAATCCAAATCAAATGTGTACCTCACAATGTGGAAGAACTCTAAATAATTCCCAGAATTTTCTTGCTTAGGAACCTAACTCTTCATTGTTTTCAAAATCAACTCCACTATATGTGCATGCATATTGTTGCTTCAAAGTGCATCTGTGCTAGAATCTAGACAGTCTGCAAAGGTTCCTTGCTTGATGACTCGCATGAGTAGACCAATGTTAGAGGACCTTCATCCATTCAACAGTACTAAGCATTGCAATATAGCTTTTCATGGGCTCTCAGAAGCTAAGAAACCATGTTTTTGAAAGCTACGGAGATGTCAACGTGATTAGATGCTCGTAATTCAGAACTCGAGATGCTAACTTCTTATCTGCATGGGTTGCTGCAAAGCCCACCTTTCACATGCAGCGTGGAACGGGCAAGTTTGACTGTCAGCCTCATTACATCAGCATCACCACACATCTCTTCCTCTAGAGACTGGAGCCTCTACATAGGCTGTGTCGATGTTCACTTCACATGTAGCTATGGATTCCGTTGCTACTGCTTAGGAAGTGACGACCGTCACGATTGATGACAATAGCGGGTTAGCTCTTTTTCTACCCTTAGTTCGTGTGCTCTTCAATATGTTGTAACCTGCACTTAATGGCCTCTCATACCACTTTGTAGCTAGCATGGCAATGGTGCTGCATAGTTCATAGAGAGCGATGAAGAAGAAGAGACTCAGATAGATAACACCCGTGTGGTGAGATGAAAATAACTCACCTACATCTTGATTCATTTTTATGTTTTACATGTTTATATGCCACATCATCACGGACCCCTTCCTCATCATGAAGAGGCAACTAACTTTCATGACCAATGTTGATGCACAAGGTGCGTTGGGTGATGAACACCTACCCATTATTTCTCCCTTTCAAATCTACCCATTATTCCTCCCTTTGTAAGTGTAGGAAACTTCTCTAGTGACTTTATTCAAGATATCTAGGTTCTTCTAGGGCTCTATGGGTGAATGTCTACTAAACCTATAGAATGACGGATAGAGAATAGACCAAGAATAGCTCCATGTGCTAGACATATAACTAGTTAGCCCTCATACTGCACAAAATAAAGGGATAACCTCCCCCTAAACACAAAGAAGGCCTTGTGAGAACTCGTCGCATACAGAATAACCTTGTGTTGGTGTTAGCAAGGAGTCCGTATTGTACACAAATATTTTTTTTGGGATTTATCTTTATACATTGCCTCTTCTTGGTTTCACTTCTTGCCTTGTAAGTGTCCTTCATAAGTCTTTTTTGAGGCATTTAATCATCTTATGCAAGTGGAAATTGGTCCTATATTGTTGGTTTCTTGTGATTATTCTAGCCTAAGTGTCTAGTTCAACTTGAAACATACGTGCAAACTTTGCTTGCTCCAAGCCACACACAATTTCACCATATACAAGTGAAATCCAAGTTGCGTTGGGTGATCAACAGCCTCCATGGGTGACAAAGGAACCTCCTTAGATGATAAATAGATATCTAGGGGTGAGCAACAATCACGCACAACCTCCTTAAGCAAGAGGGAGACCAAATACCTCAAAGGACGACTAAACAACATCCTTGATGTTTCATGGGTAACAAAATCATGCATCTTGGCTCTACAACCACCAAATTTGTGGCAACCTCCATCTTGGCAAATCTATCCTATGTGACCTCATCATGATGGTTACTAGGGATTTTTGTTAGCGCCATGGGCCACCAATTAGCACAAAGGGAAGCTCGCATGATAACTCCGTTGGACTTATGTTTATCACTCGTGTGAGTGACAAGGACCATTGCATGGCCCTTTCACACCTACCCATAATTGCTTGCTTTTTCACTCTAGAACAATTGTCTAGGTAACTTTCCCAACATATCTAGCTTCTCTTGGGGTTATATAGGCGAATCTTTGCTTCATGTATAGAATGAGGAATAGAGAATATACTAAGAAAAGCTTCATATTTTAGGAATATAGCTAGTTAGCCCTTGTAATCTTAAAAAGGGGATAAGCTCCTCCTAAACACAAAGTAGGCCTTGTGAGAGGTCCTCGCCTATAGAGTAACCTTGGATTCCTCTTAGCAAGGAGTCCCTATTGTACACACATATTTTCTTTGGGAAATATGTTTTATAGAAGATGAGGGTCGTGCCTCTTCTTGGTTTCACTTATTCCTTTCTAAGTGTCTTCCGTATTTCTTTCTTGGGGTAGTGTTAGTGTAAGTTAATCCTATTCTTTTGATTTCTTGTGATTATTCTAGCCTAAGTGTCTAGTTGAAATTGAAAACTAAGTGCAAGCTTTGCTTGCTACAAGGCACACACAATTTCACCATATACGAGAGAAATTTGGTTTGCTTGATGGGAAATGTCTCTTGGAAGGATGCTTTACGTTTAGGAAGGACTCTCTACTTCTTTCTTTAGTTTTTGGTACACTACAACATATGAGGGGCATACCGATGCTGCATATATTGACGGTCATGCTCGGCGTCGGTATGGGCGTTGGAAAATGTCACTTAGAGATACCGACGGTCAAGTGACCGTCGGTATGACCGTTTTAAACGTATCGTGGGTGTGGCCCGCAACCCTCGGTATATGCATTGGTATATGCATCGGTATAAGCATCGGTATAAGCATCGGTATAAGCGTCGATACTTTACTGGAAGTTATCGACGCGGATACCGGCGCCCATACTGACGCATATACTGAGGCCGAGTTTTAAACATACCACGAACCCGAGAGCAAAACTTCACGTTTTTGTGCATGTTTGAGTACTGTTGGTCTTCTGTCGAACTTGCACGCGCGAACCGAATTGCGACCTGCATTGTCTTCTACACACACACACACAGATCTCTCTCTCTACACACACACATTCTCTCTCGACTTAGATCTCACATCTTGGTAAGTGTTGCACGTACTATTAGCATTTGTTTTTCTCTATGTTTTAGGTTTTATAATTTATCTTTTCTTTGATTTTGCAGAAGCTCTTTGGCGTTGATTGTTTGGAATTGGACGATAGGCGATATACATTACGCTTTGATGACAACGATCCAAAAGAGGGACATACTTGTAAGTGATTGTTTTATTCTCTATTGATAGAGAGAGAAGGAGAGAGAGAAAGAGAGGGGGCAGAGAGAGAGAGAGAGGGAGAGAGAGAGAGAGAGAGTTAGAGAGATAAAGAATAATGAAACAAAAGATCAAGATAGAGATAGGAAAATAGAGCATACATACACACACACATACACGCACATTTACACATCTACACATGCATACATACACACATACATGTACACACATGCATGCTCACATACACACACCTATTGTAGAGGAGGTACTGAGGTATCCTTTTTTTAACAAGATGTAAAGATTAAAGATTAACACTTCCAGTACGTCGCCTACTAAAGGGGGGTTCTCTTTAGCGAAGTATACCCTTTAACATTTCTATGAGCAGGTAAGTAACACGGATTGCACAGAGTAGTGAATGCTTCAAAAAATATGAACAATATATGACCAAGGAAGACCGTACACTGCTCGACTCTAATCAGATGATTACAAAGCTGGGCAGAATGCCGGATGATGCTCAAAAGTGTAAACTTAGGACTAACAAGCCACAAGCTTAGGGCTAACAAGCCACCCTAAAAGTAATTCACTCTAGTACAACAGATTCTTCTCATCAACATAAGGGGCCACTGATATGCAGACTACCTCAAAACAATACAAATGGTAAGAACATCTCAAAAGAATCAACCACACTGTCTCACAGAAAAGCAGAAGAATCCAAACTACTCTTTTACACTATAGTGCTCATAGCCCTTCACTGCGAGGCCTCCCCTCTGTAAACACACTACAGAGTAGCTCCCACAGTAGACTTGAAACCACCAAGTGCAAGAGAGAACTTCTGCACGTATACACGAACCACTGTATCTCTAAGTGTACCGTGTACCTGTGTATATCCTCCAGTGTGTCCAAATGAGCACAAATCCCTTGTTTTTATAGGCCTCAATAGGCCAAGAGAGCCTTGCCGAATCTTCACGTCCACTGATCACACGCCGGTTAATCACCCAAAATTGGGGGGTATGTCAATTATTCCACTTGATTGAATTAGATCCACAAAAGTAGGTAGTCGCCGTGAATGGTTGCTGGCAACATTTGTTCATCCACTTTTACTTTTTACCTGCATACTTTTATCCCATACCGTCATAGGATTGGTGACTAATAAATCATCCAACAACTTGAACTTGTTTCCTAATCTGCTCCGTGATCTTACTTCAATCATCCAGGTCAAAGGGGTCTTTGCTTGAACGATTGGGTTCTTCTTGATAAAAGTCTTGCCCATAATTGCTCTTTAGATTATGGTATACTTCTGAGTCCATCTTCATAGCCTTGCTGAAGGAAGAGGTCCCAATAGGTAGATATGTGTAATCGTGGGTGTGTATATACAAAAATGTGTGTGTGTGTGTGTCGTTGTGAGTGGGTATGTGTGTGGGTGTGTGTGTTGCATGTGTGTGTGTGTGGGTGTATGTGTGTATGTGAGTGAGTGTGCGTGTGCATGTGAGTGTGCGAGTGAGAGTGTGTGATGGTATGTGTGTGTGAGTGTGTGTGCGTTGCGCGCATGTGAGTGTGGGTGTGTGTATGTGAGTGGGTGTGCATATGTGTATGTGAGGGTGTGTGTCTGTGCATGAATGAGTATGTGGCAGGGTGTGCATGCGAGCGGTTATGTGCGCATGTGTGGGGATGTGAGTGTGTGAGGGCGAGGATGTGCGGGAGTGCGAGGGGTGGCGGGTGCGGGCGGGTAGAGGGGTGGGTGTGAGGGGGCGGAGGGTGGCGGGTGCGGGTGTGAGGGGGCGGAGGGTGGCGGGTGCGGGTGGCGGGTGCGGGCGGGTAGAGGGGTGGGTGTGAGGGGGCAGAGGGTGGCGGGTGCGGGTTTGAGGGGCGGAGGGTGGCGGGTGCGGGTGGCGGGTGCGGGTGGCGGGTGCGGGCGGGTAGAGGGGTGGATGGGCGGAGCTGCGGGCTGCGGGAGGAGAGGAGGGGCGGGGGGCGGAGCTGCGGGCTGCGGGAGGAGAGGAGGGGCGGGAGGCGGAGCTGCGGGCTATGGCGGAGGGGGCACTGGGCGGGTGGCGGGGTGGGGGTAGCGGGTGAGGAGGCGGGAGGGATGGCGGAGGGGCACTGGGCGGGTGGCCGGGTGGGGGCGGCGGGTGAGGAGGCGGGAGGGCGGAGCTGCGGGCTGCGGGAGGAGAGGAGGGGCGGGGGGCGGAGCTGTGGGCTATGGCGGAGGGGGGCTTGCGGGGGGGAACTGGGCGGCTACGGGCTGCGGGAGGAGAGGAGGGGCGGTGTCGTCGAGATTTTCTCTCCTCTCTCACTTGTGAAGGCCTACAAAAAACATATTTGGTGAAGGTAGCCAGAATTCCCCGAGAAGTCCAGGATGCATCAAGGATGTCAAAGGAAGGTCACATACAAAGTTTCAAAGAAATCAAGAAAGTCCATGGTAGCGGTCAAAGTTGGTCAAAGCTGGTCAAAGTTGGGAAATTAGGGTAAAAATTTCATTGTCACCAAATTAGATGAAAATCCATATACTTGTAAAGATTATCAAAGGCAGTCTATAGCCCAAATTTCAGCAGAAAATGGATTTGGTAGCACATTGATATGCTATGTTCATTTTGTAAAAATGTATTTTTTCTAGTTTGACCCTACAAATTCTTGTATAGAAATTTATGTTAGCCATATGGTTTGGCATGTATAAAGACCATATGTGGCTACATATTTGTATAAAGTTTCAAGGCTATCCGAGCTTCTTAGACACCTTAATGCCACCTTGCAAGCTTCCAAATGTAGTCAAACTTGTACAAGTTAGATTCAGATGGGAGTTTTTTCTGCATATTCCTAAAGGAGATCTTTGGAAACATAGTCCTACAATGTTTCATCTTCATCAAAGACTTTTTGGAGGGTCAAAGAGCACAAAGTCCAGTTTTCAAGGTCACCGCAGTTTTCTAGAATAAGAAAATTGAAGGCTTGAATGTCTGCCACATGTCAAAATATGATTGAACCATGTTGTACGGTCAAGATGAGCTCATATTCAAGGGTGGAGATGCACTAAAGCATAAAGGAAGGAGGATCCACGAATTTTTTCCATAAAATAGGACCTTTTTTACAATCAAAGATCAATAATGCAGCATTTCTCCAAAAATAGTGGCTTATCTTATCCGAATTGATGTCAGCATGCATCCGACGGTCCAGATCATCCCCAGATCCAATGGTGGAGAATGAGGGCGCCTAAATTTCACTCCTTTACACTAGATTTGATAGAAAGAACAATTCCAAGCCATTGATTTGATTAATCAAATGGTTGTAATCGAAAGTAGTGATCCTAGAGTTGAGAGTTGATTTCTCTAGATCCAAGGGCCCAAATTCATTCAAAAAACTATATAAACCCCCCTCCAAACTCCTAGAGCATCATTGTTAGGCATCCATAGGGCTCATGCTAGCTTACGGTTTCCTTGAGACGATCACCCTCCGTTGAGCGAGTGAGGATCCAAGGTGAGCTAGTATGAGTATAGAACCTAGTTTCAAATTTTTGTTAGAACTCCAATCTAGGATAGGCTCTTGAAACCAGCATCTCTATCTTGACTCACCCTCGGTGGAGCGTCTGAGTGAGTTAGAGCTGATTTTAATGAGTCTTAGACTTCTTTACTTAGACGTTACGAGCCTAGACAGACATAGGGTCACTGGAGTGGAACTCACCTTCTTACGTGTGACATTCGGTTGAACTGTCATGGTTTGAGGGTCGGAACCACCTTTGATCAGTAGACTGCTTAGCATGACGTTCCACGATGATATTTTACATGTAACTTAATTCAAATCCTTTTAATTCATGTCACTTGTCACTTGTCTCTTGTCTCCTCTCTCAGTCTCTTAAGTATTTTTACATGTCTTCTATTTCTTCTATGTGTGAGAAGGCTCCGCAGTATTGCGTTGAACCAGTGAGGATGTTTCTTTGAGCTTGTGAGTAAACTCTATCATCATAATTCACTTGCATGCATATAATCCATACATACCCATACATATTGATTAGTTTCTGAAAGTGTATAAGAAGCTCCAATATTGGACCATTCTTCCTTTCGAAACTGGTTTATGTGTAAGGGTTCCATCTTCTCGTCATGCATATATATCATCCAAAGAAGACTATGCATATGGATTGGAATTAGGAAGTGTTTAAGAAGCTCCTTCAATGGACCATTCTTCCTTCCAAATTTCATTCGTATATATGGTTCTCTTTCATTCTTATCATTCATGTTCATAAATCTAACTTGCACTCCTACATTCCTATTCCCATAATCATTTCAACATCTCTCTCTTCTCCATACTCAACATTAATTTCACTTTCATGTCCTTAAAGCTTCCAACATTCATTAGCTTCATACACCCTGTGTGTGCCACGACCGGACCCGATCCACCCGGATTGCGATCACCTCCACATTTGAACCCGACGTGAAACGCTTCGTGGCATTTGCTTCTGATCTTGTTGGGAGGTTGTGATCCATATCCTTTGTTTCATATTTTTCATCCTCATCATATCATCATCATCAGTCTTGAGTGTTGCACTGGATTTCTCACAGTATCGTGCACATCTTCGTCGTGAAGTAAACGCATTTGTGAGAGATCTAGAGCATCGTGCATCACTTGCTTATTCACATAAGATGGAGGAAGGATTCAAATCCCTTATTGTTGAGAAACAAGGCCAAAGAATAGTCTCTTCTATGTTGAGAGAGAAGGGAAAATTCAATGGCATCAACATCACAAGCTACTTAGATTTGTTTGAAGAGCAAGCTATGATTTTTGGTCTTCCCGAAGATCTTTTGATATCATTCTTTGAACGAATTGTTGATAGCTCTATCATAAACCGTGTCACTCAATATGATAGTCTTCCTTGGAGTGATTTTAGAAAGGAGATGCTCAAATAATTCTATCTTGAAGATTATAGCCAACATAATCGAGATGGATTCTTACGATGGGTCAATTCTCCAAAGCCTAGTAGCTCTATTACTCACTTACAAAATGAGTATATTAGATGCTATGAACAACTTTCTGATGAGGATAAGATAACTTTGGAACCTGATCTTGTGATCAATTTTCTTAAGCTTCTTCATCCTGAAACTCGTAGGGAAGTTGAAGGGCGATTAGAAGAACCAGATAAGCGCTATGGTCTTACTGACAATTGGCAAAAAGTGCGTAAAGTAGTAGATGCTGTAGCCCATAGACATCAAAGACAATCCATGCTTTATGAGCAAACTAGTCTTCCTCAAGCTAGCCTTCCACAAACTAAGGAGCAAGTTAGAGAACAATCCCATGCTATGCTTTTTGACTCTACTCCTATTCCTCAAATGATGGAGCCTACTCAAGGTTTTAAAGTAGAGCCAAATAAAAGTGTAGTTGAACAATCTCAAGTGGATATTCTCACTAAGCAAATGGAAAGTCTTATTGCTACACAATCCAATTTGGCCAAGACTATAGATGCTTTACAATCTAGTTACACCAAAACTTTCCAAAATCAAATGAACCCAATGACTTTTCAAGAGCCTAATCAACATGTTATAGCTACCAATCAAAATCCACAAGTAGCTCCTACTCAAGCATATCAAGCTCCTCCAATGGACCATTCTTCCTTCCAAATTTGATTCGTGTGTATGGTTCTCTTTCATTCTTATCATTCATGTCATCAATCTAACTTGCACACCTACATTCCCATTCCCATAATTATTTCAACATCTCTCTCTTCTCCATACTCAACATTAGTTTCACCTTCACATCTTTAAACCTTCCAACATTCATTAGCTTCATACACCCTGTGTGTGCCACGACCGGACCCGATCCACCCGGATTGCGATCACCTCCACATTTGAACCCGACGTGAATCGAACACGAGATGAGATTAGGAGAATAACGGCTTGGGAGTCACCGATAGAAGATCAATCTCTTATTTCTCACATATCCAATGTAGAAGAAAAACGAAAAAGAGATAAAGCTGAGCATAGTGAAAGAAGAGTGACTCGAAAACAAACCTCAGAGGGAATAGAAACAATCATAGAGCTAGGAGAAACATCACAATCCAAAGATAAAAAACAAGAATCAGAACCCAATGAACAAAAACAAGAGGAGAAAGAAAAAGAGAAGAAGACAAAGCAAAGAAAAACAGAACCAAAGCCTTTAGATAAACAAGAACAATCAAAACAAACTGAAGACCAAACACGAGAACATGAACAAAAACAAGACCCTGAGCAAAAACAAAAGAAACCAAAGAGAAAACCTAAAGCCATCTTGATTTCAGAAATTGAGAGAAAAATAGATCCTATGGAGATTTTAGATGACATTTTGCTTAAGAGTCAAGTGACTATGTCTTTAGAACAAGTTTTCTCTATTGCAAAGCCTGTTTTTAAAGATAACTTTATCGGCATAATTAAAAGGAAGAGGTTTCCGCTTAATCTAGATACTGAGATGCAAGATTCTCTAGATCAAGATCAAGCTATGAATGAAGCCTTAAACTTTGATGAATCTGATGAAGAGGACTTTGATGATGATGAAGTGAATGTTAATAAAAATTTCTTAGGACCTATTCAACCTGACCATGAAAATCATGAAAACAATCCTGAAAGTCACTTTAAAAGAACATTTTGGTCTAGAGGTACATCAGAGATGCATGTTAAAATAGGAAATGATAAAAACACTATCACTGTAAATGCATTAGTAGATTCCGGCTCTGAAATCAATGTGATTTCAAGAGGTGTAGGTACCTTGTATGTACCTTGTATGGAGCTTGTGCTAGTGTGCCCATATCCATAGGAGGAATCACAGAAGAGTTTCACTTTTTTATTCAAGATAATTGCTCCTATGAAGTTCTCTTAGGTCAACCCTTTATTTGTGAGAGCCGTATGGAAACTAAAGCCATGGATGATGGGTCTACCTATGCTAGATTTAAGTCTAAGGATGGAATGCAATCACTTCAAGTCATGACAGTAGGAGTGAATCATCCTAGGAATCGATTGTCAATTAGAAAGAAACCTATTGTTACTCTGGATCATGAGCATGCTTGTAGTGATTGTGTACCTCGATTCATGTTTGGAGCTACATATGATCAAAATTTTGGATAGAATCCATTGTTGAGCGGGACAACAGTGGATATTGGTTTGACATCTCGCATCCAACCAACATGTACAATAGTTTGTCACTTTGTTTTCCACATTCTAGATTAGATTTTCTTCATAAGAGTCAATTGTCCAAGTCTTTTATCCAAAAAACCCAAAAAAATTATAAAAACAACAAAATCATGGAACATGATGAGAACATTGAGCATGTGATTGAGACATCTCATTGTTTCTCTACTCTTGAGGAATTAGAGTTATGTCTTCAACAAAATTCTAATTCCCATATTATTCTTATTTCTTCCCTTGATGAGTATGCTCTAATCCAAGAGTATGCTCTCAATGTTGACAAGTGCTCAAAATTTAACCAAACACATGATGCCTTAGTTGAAACAAAGTACAAAACTGTAGACAAAAAAATCAAACCCATAGCTCAACCATTACCTCAAGGAAGTAATGAAAAAATTATTGATGTGAAAAATGATCCAATTCTTCGGGATAAGAAAAACATAGGACATACATTCACGGATGAGACAATCAAACAAGTGAAAATTGGTAGAGATGATGACTTTCTTTTGCCAGGAGAGAGAGATAAATTTGAGAGAGTTATACAGAGCCATGGAAAAGCCTTTACTATGTATCCTCATGAGATTGGTTGTGTAGATCCTAAGCTAGTTGCACCCATGATAATCTTTACTATTCCACATATTCCATGGAATCCTCGTCCTATACCTGTTCCAAAGGCTCACTTACCTGAGCTAATGAAACTACTTAAGGAGAAGATAAACATGAGAATTTTAGAGCCATCTTTTGCACCTTACTCAAACAGATGGTTCACTGTGCCTAAAAAGAATGGGAAACTACGTTTTATTCAAGATCTGCAACCCATCAATAAAGTCACCATAAGGAATGTAGGAACAGGACCCATTGTAGATGAGTTTGCTGAATCATTTTCAGGACATTCTATCTATTCAATGGGTGATCTATATTCTGGATATGACCAATTCCAATTAGCAATTGATAGTCGTGACATAACCACAATGAAAACTCCTTTAGGCTTAGTGCGAATGTGTACTTTACCTTAAGGAGCGACTAATTCTGTGGCTCATATGATGAGTGCTATGAATATGGTCTTACATGACTTTATCCCTCATATAACTATGCCATTCATTGATGATATTCCAATTAAAGGGAGTGAGGAACGTGTAAAGGACATTACTTTAGATTCATCGGGATGTCATAAATTTGTTCTTGACCATATCTCTGATTGTGAAAGAATATTTCAACGATTTGAAGAGGTAGGTCTCACATTTTCCATAGAGAAATATGTTTTTGGTGTCAAGGAGGTACTTATTGTTGGACATTTATGTGGCCATTATGGTCGAAAGCCATACCCACAAAAAGTTGATGCCATTAGTAAGATTTCTGAAACATGTAACAATGTGAGTGAGGTACGTAGATTTCTTGGTGCTTGCATCTTTTATGTTATTTGGATCCCTCACTTTGCTCATGTTGCTGATTGTCTTTATGACTTGTTGAGGAAGAAACGAAAATTTATTTGGACTGACAAACACACTCAAGCTATGCGTAAATTGAAGAAATTATTGCTTGAAGCTCCCATCCTTAAGCGTGTAGACTATTCTGCTAACAAACCTATTATATTGACTGTTGATACTAGTCCTATTGGTATAGGTTGGGTCATAAGTCAAGATGATAGTGAAGGGAATAGATATGCAATTAGGTTTGGTGCCAAAATTCTACATGAAACACAACGAAAATATCGACAAATCAAACGAGAACTATGGGGTATGGTAACAGCTTTGAAAACAGACAAAGAATATTTCATTGGTGCAAATGTCAAAGTTGAGACTGATTGTTTGCCTCTCATTGGAATGATAGCCAATTGTTCATCTCCTGATATAGCCATGCTTAGATGGATCTCATATATTAAGTTCATAAATCCTGAGTTCGTTCATATTTCAGGTAAGTCAAACTCAGTTGCTTATATGTTATCGAGAGCTAGATTTGATGATGATCTTGAAAGTGATCTAATAAAGAATGTGAATTTAGTTGACTATGTTCCACATATATATGAGTATGAGAAATTTCATGAGTCTGAGTACGAAGATGAATGGAGAGACATAGGAAAGTATCTTAGTACACTACAACCATTACCTAGCTGGACTACGAATAGATTCTGTAACATTAGGAAACGAGCTTATAACTTTTTCCTATGTAATGGTTATCTTTGGAGACATGCTAAGTTTAAGGTTAAGAATCCACAACGAGTCCTGGGAAAACGAGGTCTTCAATTGCAAGTAATGAAGGAAATGCATGAGACATTATGGGCCGGTCATAAAGGATTTTTTGGAACATATGAAAAAATTAGAAGTACCTATTATTGGCCTAGGATGTATGTTGACATTAGTAGCTATGTTTCTACATGTTCTACTTGTCAACTTCATTCATCAGTCAAACATAGAGATCCGTTGCATCCTACTTATCCACCTTGTATTCACTACAAGTGGGTAGTAGATCTTGTAACTATGCCTAAAGATATCGACAAAATGCGTTACATTGTACTTGCAAGAGAAGACTTAACTAAACATGTAGAGGGACGTGCACTACGATCTAAGACCACTTACAATGTTTGCAAATTCTTGCTTGAAGATGTCATAAGTCGCTTTGGGTACATAGAGAAAGTAGTTGCCGATCGTGGAGAGTTAAATGCGAGAGAAGCTAAAGAGTTCTTTGAGCGTCACGGTATTCGTTTGTCTCTCACTACTGCATATAACCCAGAGGCCAATGGTAAAATAGAGAGAGGGCATCCACCTATTGTGAAAGCCATATCTAAAGCATGTAATGGTGACATCAAACAATGGCCTAAATTCTTACCTTTTGCACTTTGGGCAGATAGAATGACATGCACACGTACTACTGGATATATGCCTGCTGAACTCATGTACTGTCAAAAACTATTGTTTCCAATTCAGTCTCATATTTCTGTATGGTCAAATTTTCCTTGGTCTGAAAACATGTCTACTGATGATTTTTTGAGTTTGCGTATTAAACAGTTAGAACAAGGTAAATTAAGACTTGATGATGCTGTTGAAAAATTAAGAGAATCTAGAATGAAGAACAAGCATTATTTTGATAAAACTCATCGATTGCGTCCTAAGCCAATTGAAGTAGGAGATTGGGTGCTCATTTATGATAGTACATTTGACTCTCAATATGATGCACGCAAAAAGCTCACTCAACGGTGGTTTGGGCCATACATAGTATCAAAAGTCAACAACAATGGTACGTATGCTCTTTGTGAATTAAATGGTGTTGCACTAAAAACTTTGATTGCAGGTAAAAGGATAAAGTTATTCAAGAAGCGTGATAATGACGAGTACATTTTGGATGAGGACATTGAAGAAGATGACAACAATGAGGCCGATTCATAAACAGGAGTATCCCTGTTATAAAATATATATATATATATATATATATATATCATTAATTTTCAAGTTCATGTTGCTTTGTTTTTTTTCAAGTTCATTCTATTTTTTTTCCATGCTTGTTTCATGCATGTTTTTTTTCAGTCTTTGCATTGCCTTGCATATCCATATCACTTGAGTCAAAAAAGGCAAATGATGATTTCTCTACTTGTGTAAAATTGTATCTTAAGTAGTAACTTATCTACTAAGAAATTGATTATAATCTAGGATTGTGGAAAGATAGGGCATGTAGATTTGGAGGTTTATTTTGGTGACATGAGTTTCATATATAAACATGCATATGTATCCAGTATCGAAAGCATAATTGTTGAAATCCTAGCTCCTGCTATTGCATGTTTCTACATCCGTAGTCCATCTCACAGCACTTGTATCGGAGTTTAAACGACTGTTCTCCGTCATCAAAAAAGGTTGTACCTTGTATCGGGGTTTAATTTTTCCTCGTCAAAAAAAAAAAAAAAAGCTACATGTTACCAAGAAGTTTACACTTTCTTCCACCCCAAAAAAGTGATCGTAACCATAAAGTTGCCGAATCATCATCATCATCATCAAAAAAAAAAAAAAAAAAAGAGGCAAGCCAAAGGAGGATAAAGAGGCATAGTAGAATAAATCACGGGCTATATAGGCAGATTTATGCATTAGTGGAGTTTAGTTAGATTTCCTTGCATGTTATTAGAGAAAGAGCATATTCATATTTATGTAGGAAAGGAGTTGATCTAAAATAAGCTAAAGATGAAAGATGTCTCTTGAAAATCCTAAATCTTTGTTTATAATCATATTTAAGGTAGATTGCTTTATGAAAAAGGTACAAAATTTTCTTCAAGATGAGAGGAACTGATGCTTAAAACGACTCAATACATCCACTTCCACTTCATATTGATGCTTGTTTTTTTTTCTTTCTTGTTGCCAATGTTGCTTGTTCATTTGCATATATGTTGCCTATTTGTTCATGCATATTCATGTTGCCTGTTTCAATTATTTCTTTCATGCAAATTTTGCTTCATGTCACGTTACCTACTTATTCATGCATATAATCAATTTTCCTTCCATCTTTCTTATGTTGCCTATAAAAGAATTTGTTGCTTGGAACATTTTGTTTTTCACAGATGCTAGAGTGGCGCTTCCGGAGGAATCGCAGGTTTAGTGGGGGCGAATGTCGTCGAGATTTGCTCTCCTCTCTCACTTGTGAAGGCCTACAAAAAACATATTTGGCGAAGGTAGCCAGAATTCCCCGAGAAGTCCAGGATGCATCAAGGATGTCAAAGGAAGTTCACATACAAAGTTTCAAAGAAATCAAGAAAGTCCATGGTAGCGGTCAAAGCTGGTCAAAGCTGGTCAAAGTTGGGAAATTAGGGCAAAAATTTCATTGTCACCAAATTAGATGAAAATCCATATACTTGTAAAGATTGTCAAAGGCAGTCTATAGCCCAAATTTCAGCAGAAAATGGATTTTGTAGCACATTGATATGCTATGTTCATTTTGTAAAAATGTAATTTTTCTAGTTTGACCCTACAAATTCTTGTATAGAAATTTATGTTAGCCATATGGTTTGGCATGTATAAAGATCATATGTGGCTACATATTTGTACAAATTTTCAAGGCTATCAGAGCTTCCTAGACACCTTAATGCCACCTTGCAAGCTTCCAAATGTAGTCAAACTTGTACAAGGGAGATTCAGATGGGAGTTTTTCCTGCATATTCCTGAAGGAGATCTTTGGAAACATAGTCCTACAAAGTTCCATCTTCATCAAAGTCTTTTTGGAGGGTCAAAGAGCACAAAGTCCAGTTTTCAAGGTCACCGCAGTTTTCTAGAATAAGAAAATTGAAGGCTTGAAGGGCTGCCACATGTCAAAATATGATTGAACCATGGTGTACGGTCAAAATGAGCTCCTATTCAAGGGTGGAGATGCACTAAAGCATAAAGGAAGGAGGATCCACGAATTTTTTCCATAAAAGAAGACTCTATTGACAGTTAAAGATCAATAATGCAAAGTTTCTCCAAAAATAGTGGCTTATCTTATCCAAATTGATGTCAGCACTGATCCGACGGTCCAGATCATCCCCAGATCCAATGGTGGAGAATGAGGGCGCCTAAATTTCACCCCTTTACACTAGATTTGATAGAAAGAACAATTCCAAGCCATTGATTTGATTAATCAAATGGTTGTAATCGAAAGTAGTGATCCTAGAGTTGAGAGTTGATTTCTCTAGATCCAAGGGCCCAAATTCATTCAAAAAACTATATAAACCCCCCTCCAAACTCCTAGAGCATCATTGTTAGGCATCCATAGGGCTCATGCTAGCTTACGGTTTCCTTGAGACGATCACCCTCGGTTGAGCGAGTGAGGATCCAAGGTGAGCTAGTATGAGTATAGAACCTAGTTTCAAATTTAAGTTAGAACTCCAATTTAGGATAGGCTCTTGAAACCAGCATCTCTATCTTGACTCACCCTCGGTGGAGCGTGTGAGTGAGTTAGAGCTGATTTTAATGAGTCTTAGACTTCTTTAGTTAGACGTTACGAGCCTAGACAGACATAGGGTCACTGGAGTGGAACTCACCTTCTTACGTGTGACATTCGGTTGAACTGTCATGGTTTGAGGGTCGGAACCACGTTTGATCAGTAGACTGCTTAGCATGACGTACCACGACGATCTTTTACATGTAACTTAATTCAAATTCTTTTAATTCATGTCACTTGTCACTTGTCTCTTGTCACCTCTCTCAGTCTTTTAAGTATTTTTACATGTCTTCTATTTCTTCTATGTGTGAGAAGGCTCCGCAGTATTGCGTTGAACCAGTGAGGATGTTTCTTTGAGCTTGTGAGTAAAATCCATCATCATAATTCACTTGCATGCATATAATCCATACAAATCCAAACATATTTATTAGTTTCTGAAAGTGTATAAGAAGCTCCAATATTGGACCATTCTTCCTTTCGAAACTGATTTATGTGTAAGGATAACATCTATTCTCATCATGCATACATATCATCCAAAGAAGGCTATACATATGGATTAGAATTAGGAAGTGTTTAAGAAGCTCCTCCAATGGACCATTCTTCCTTCCAAATTTGATTCGTGTGTATGGTTCTCTTTCATTCTTATCATTCATGTCATCAATCTAACTTGCACACCTACATTCCCATTCCCATAATTATTTCAACATCTCTCTCTTCTCCATTCTCAACATTAATTTCATCTTCACATCTTTAAACCTTCCAACATTCATTAGCTTCATACACCCTGTGTGTGCCACGACCGGACCCGATCCACCCGGATTGCGATCACCTCCACATGGATCCTCCTTCCTTTATGCTTTAGTGCATCTCCACCCTTGAATATGAGCTCATCTTGACCGTACAACATGGTTCAATCATATTTTGACATGTGGCAGACATTCAAGCCTTCAATTTTCTTATTCTAGAAAACTGCGGTGACCTTGAAAACTGGACTTTGTGCTCTTTGACCCTCCAAAAAGTCTTTGATGAAGATGAAACATTGTAGGACTATGTTTTCAAAGATCTCCTTCACGAATATGCAGAAAAAACTCCCATCTGAATCTAGCTTGTACAAGTTTGACTACATTTGGAAGCTTGCAAGGTGGCATTAAGGTGTCTAAGAAGCTCGGATAGCCTTGAAACTTTATACAAATATGTAGCCACATATGGTCTTTATACATGCCAAACCATATGGCTAACATAAATTTCTATACAAGAATTTGTAGGGTCAAACTAGCAAAAATACATTTTTACAAAATGAACATAGCATATCAATGTGCTACCAAATCCATTTTCTGCTGAAATTTGGGCTATAGACTGCCTTTGACAATCTTTACAAGTATATGGATTTTCATCTAATTTGGTGACAATGAAATTTTTGCCCTAATTTCCCAACTTTGACCAGCTTTGACCAACTTTGACCGCTACCATGGACTTTCTTGATTTCTTTGAAACTTTGTATGTGACCTTCCTTTGACATCCTTGATGCGTCCTGGACTTCTCGGGGAATTCTGGCTACCTTCACCAAATATGTTTTTTGTAGGCCTTCACAAGTGAGAGAGGAGAGAAAATCTCGACGACATTCGCCCCCACTAAACCTGCGATTCCTCCGGAAGCGCCACTCTAGCATCGGTGAAAAACAAAATGTTCCAGGCATCAAATTCTTTTATAGGCAACATAAGAAACATGGAAGGAAAATTGATTATATGCATGAATTAGTAGGTAACGTGACATGAAGCAAAATTTGCATGAAAGAAAGAATTGAAACAGGCAACATGAATATGCATGAACAAATAGGCAACATATATGCAAATGAACAAGCAACATTGGCAACAAGAAAGAAAAAAAAGAAGCATCAATATGAAGTGGAAGTGGATGTATTGAGTCGTTTTAAGCATCAGTTCCTCTCATCTTGAAGAAAATTTTGTACCTTTTTCATAAAGCAATCTACCTTAAATATGATTATAAACAAAGATTTAGGATTGTCAAGAGACATCTCTCATCTTTAGCTTATTTTAGATCAACTCCTTTCCTACATAAATATGAATATGCTCTTTCTCTAATAACATGCAAGGAAATCTAACTAAACTCCACTAATGCATAAATCTGCTTATATAGCCCGTGATTTATTCTACTATGCCTCTTTATCCTCCTTTGGCTTGCTCTTTTTTTTTTTTTCGATGATGATGATGATTTGGCAACTTTATGGTTACGATCACTTTTTTGGGGTGGAAGAAAGTGTAAACTTCTTGGTAACATGTAGTTTTTTTTTTTTTTTTATTTGACAAGGAAAAGTTAAACCCCCATACAAGGTACAACCATTTTTGATGACGGAGAACAGTCGTTTAAACTCGGATACAAGTGCTGTGAGATGGACTAAGGATGTAGAAACATGCAATAACAGGAGCTAGGATTTCAACAATTATGCTTTCGATACTAGATACATATGCATGTTTATATATGAAAGTCATGTCACCAAAATAAACCTCCAAATCTACATGCCCTATCTTTCCACAATCCTAGATTATAATCAATTTCTTAGTAGATAAGTTACTACTTAAGATAAAATTTTACACAAGTAGAGAAATCATCATTTGCCCTTTTTGACTCAAGTGATGTGGATATGCAATATGATGCAAAGACTGAAAAAAACATGCATGAAACAAGCATGGAAAAAAAATAGAATGAACTTGAAAAAAAACAAAGCAACATAAACTTGAAAAATTAATAATGTTTTTCATTTTTTTTTCTTTTTTTATTTTTTATAACATGGATACTCCTGTTTATGAATCGGCCTCATTGTTGTCATCTTCTTCAATGTCCTCATCCAAAATGTACTCGTCATTATCACGCTTCTTGAATAACTTTATCCTTTTACCTGCAATCAAAGTTTTTAGTGCAACACCATTTAATTCACAAAGAGCATACGTACCATTGTTGTTGACTTTTGATACTATGTATGGCCCAAACCACCGTTGAGTGAGCTTTTTGCGTGCATCATATTGAGAGTCGAATGTACTATCATAAATGAGCACCCAATCTCCTACTTCAATTGGCTTTCAAATGACCATGCAAAAATATGAGATTGAATTGGAAACAATGGTTTTTGACAGTACATAAGTTCAGCAGGCATATACCCGGTAGTACGTGTGCATGTCATTCTATCTGCCCAAAGTGCAAAAGGTAAGAATCTAGGCCATTGTTTGATGTCACCGTTACATGCTTTAGATATGGCTTTCACAATAGGTGGATGCCCTCTCTCTATTTTACCATTGGCCTCTGGATTATATGCAGTAGTGAGAGACAAACGAATACCGTGACGCTCAAAGAACTCTTTAGCTTCTCTCGCATTTAACTCTCCACGATCGGCAACTACTTTCTCTATGTACCCAAAGCGACTTATGACATCTTCAAGCAAGAATTTGCAAACATTGTAAGTGGTCTTAGATTGTAATGCACGTCCCTCTACATGATTAGTTAAATCTTCTCTTGCAAGTACAATGTAACGCATTTTGTCAATACCTTTAGGCATAGTTACAAGATCTACTACCCACTTGTAGTGAATACAAGGTGGATAAGTAGGATGCAACGGATCTCTATGTTTGACTGATGAATGAATTTGACAAGTAGAACATGTAGAAACATAGCTACTAATGTCAACATACATCCTAGGCCAATAATAGGTACTTCTAATTTTTTCATATGTTCCAAAAAATCCTTTATGGCCGGCCCATAATGTCTCATGCATTTCCTTCATTACTTGCAATTGAAGACCTCTTTTTCCTAGGACTCGTTGTGGATTCTTAACCTTACCCTTAGCATGTCTCCAAAGATAACCATTACATAGGAAAAAGTTATAAGCTCGTTTCCTAATGTTACGGAATCTATTCGTAGTCCAGCTAGGTAATGGTTGTAGTGTACTGAGATACTTTCCTATGTCTCTCCATTCATCTTCGTACTCAGACTCATGAAATTTCTCATACTCATATATATATGTGGAACATAGTCAACTAAATTCACATTCTTTATTAGATCACTTTCAAGATCATCATCAAATCTAGCTCTCGATAAAATATCAGCAACTGAGTTTGACTTACCTGAAATATGAACTAACTCAAGATTTATGAACTTAATATATGAGATCCATCTAAGCATGGCTATATCAGGAGATGAACAATTGGCTATCATTCCAATGAGAGGCAAACAATCAGTCTCAACTTTGACATTTGCACCAATGAAATATTCTTTGTCTGTTTTCAAAGCTGTTACCATACCCCATAGTTCTCGTTTGATTTGTGGATATTTTCGTTGTGTTTCATGTAGAATTTTGGCACCAAACCTAATTGCATATCTATTCCCTTCACTATCATCTTGACTTATGACCCAACCTATACCAATAGGACTAGTATCAACAGTCAATATAATAGGTTTGTTAGCAGAATAGTCTACACGCTTAAGGATGGGAGCTTCAAGCAATAATTTCTTCAATTTACGCATAGCTTGAGTGTGTTTGTCAGTCCAAATAAATTTTTGTTTCTTCCTCAACAAGTCATAAAGACAATCAGCAACATGAGCAAAGTGTGGGATCCAAATAACATAAAAGATGCAAGCACCAAGAAATCTACGTACCTCACTCACGTTGTTACATGTTTCAGAAATCTTGCTAATGGCATCAACTTTTTGTGGGTATGGCTTTCGACCATAATGGCCACATAAATGTCCAACAATAAGCACCTCGTTGACACCAAAAACAGATTTCTCTATGGAAAATGTGAGACCTACCTCTTCAAATCGTTGAAATATTCTTTCACAATTAGAGATATGGTGAAGAACAAATTTACGACATCCCGATGAATCTAAAGTAATGTCCTTTACACGTTCCTCACTCCCTTTAATTGGAATATCATCAATGAATGGCATAGTTATATGAGGGATAAAGTCATGTAAGACCATATTCATAGCACTCATCATATGAGCCACAGAATTAGTCGCTCCTTGAGGTAAAGTACACATTCGCACTAAGCCTAAAGGAGTTTTCATTGTGGTTATGTCACGACTATCAATTGCTAATTGGAATTGGTCATATCCAGAATATAGATCACCCATTGAATAGATAGAATGTCTTGAAAATGATTAAGCAAACTCATCTACAATGGGTCCTGTTCCTACATTCCTTATGGTGACTTTATTGACGGGTTGGAGATCTTGAATAAAACGTAGTTTCCCATTCTTTTTAGGCACAGTGAACCATCTGTTTGAGTAAGGTGCAAAAGATGGCTCTAAAATTCTCATGTTTATCTTCTCCTTAAGTAGTTTCATTAGCTCAAGTAAGTGAGCCTTTGGAACAGTTATAGGACGAAGATTCCATGGAATATGTGGAATAGTAAAGATTATCATGGGTGCAACTAGCTTAGGATCTACACAACCAATCTCATGAGGATACATAGTAAAGGCTTTTCCATGGCTCCGTATAACTCTCTCAAATTTATCTCTCTCTGCTGGCAAAAGAAAGTCATCATCTCTACCAATTTTCACCTGTTTGATTGTCTCATCCGTGAATGTATGTCCTATGTTTTTCTTATCCCGAAGAATTGGATCATTTTTCACATCAATAATTTTTTCATTACTTCCTTGAGGTAATGGTTGAGCTATGGGTTTGATTTTTTTGTCTACAGTTTTGTACTTTGTTTCAACTAAGGCATCATGTGTTTGGTTAAATTTTGAGCACTTGTCAACATTGAGAGCATACTCTTGGATTAGAGCATACTCATCAAGGGAAGAAAGAAGAATAATATGGGAATTAGAATTTTGTTGAAGACATAACTCTAACTCCTCAAGAGTAGAGAAACAATGAGATGTTTCAATCACATGCTCAATGTTCTCATCATGTTCCATGATTTTGTTGTTTTTATAATTTTTTTGGGTTTTTTGGATAAAAGACTCGGACAATTGACTCTTATGAAGAAAATCTAATCTAGAATGTGGAAAACAAAGTGACAAACTATTGTACATGTTGGTTGGCTGCGAGATGTCAAACCAATATCCATTGTTGAGCAATGTGGAGGTGATCGCAATCCGGGTGGATCGGGTCCGGTCGTGGCACACACAGGGTGTATGAAGCTAATGAATGTTGGAAGGTTTAAAGATGTGAAGGTGAAATTAATGTTGAGTATGGAGAAGAGAGAGATGTTGAAATAATTATGGGAATGGGAATGTAGGTGTGCAAGTTAGATTGATGACATGAATGATAAGAATGAAAGAGAACCATACACACGAATCAAATTTGGAAGGAAGAATGGTCCATTGGAGGAGCTTCTTAAACACTTCCTAATTCTAATCCATATGTATAGACTTCTTTGGATGATATGTATGCATGACGAGAATAGATGGAATCCTTACACATAAATCAGTTTCAAAAGGAAGAATGGTCCAATATTGGAGCTTCTTATACACTTTCAGAAACTAATAAATATGTATGGATTTGTATGGATTATATGCATGCAAGTGAATTATGATGATGGATTTTACTCACAAGCTCAAAGAAACATCCTCACTGGTTCAACGCAATACTGCGGAGCCTTCTCACACATAGAAGAAATAGAAGACATGTAAAAATACTTAAGAGACTGAGAGAGGTGACAAGAGACAAGTGACAAGTGACATGAATTAAAACAATTTGAATTAAGTTACATGTAAAAGATCGTAGTGGTACGTCATGCTAAGCAGTCTAGTGATCAAAGGTGGTTCCGACCCTCAAACCATGACAGTTCAACCGAATGTCACATGTAAGAAGGTGAGTTCCACTCCAATGACCCTATGTCTGTCTAGGCTCGTAACGTCTAACTAAAGAAGTCTAAGACTCATTAAAATCAGCTCTAACTCACTCACACGCTCCACCGAGGGTGAGTCAAGATAGAGATGCTGGTTTCAAGAGCCTATCCTAGATTGGAGTTCTAACTTAAATTTGAAACTAGGTTCTATACTCATACTAGCTCACCTTGGATCCTCACTCGCTCAACCGAGGGTGATCGTCTCAAGGAAACCGTAAGCTAGCATGAGCCCTATGGATGCCTAACAATGATGATCTAGGAGTTTGGAGGGGGGTTTATATAGTTTTTTGAATGAATTTGGGCCCTTGGATCTAGAGAAATCAACTCTCAACTCTAGGATCACTACTTTCGATTACAACCATTTGATTAATCAAATCAATGGCTTGGAATTGTTCTTTCTATCAAATCTAGTGTAAAGGAGTGAAACTTAGGCGCCCTCATTTTCCACCATTGGATCTGGGGATGATCTGGACCGTCGGATCAGTGTTGACATCAATTCGAATAAGATAAGCCACTATTTTTGGAGAAATGCTGCATTATTGATCTTTGATTGTAAAAAAAGTCTTCCTTTATGGAAAAAATTTGTGGATCCTCCTTCCTTTATGCTTTAGTGCATCTCCACCCTTGAATATGAGCTCATCTTGACCGTACAACATGCTTCAATCATATTTTGACATGTGGCAGACATTCAAGCCTTCAATTTTCTTATTCTAGAAAACTGCGGTGATCTTGAAAACTGGACTTTGTACTCTTTGACCCTCCAAATAGGCTTTGATGAAGATGAAACATTGTAGGACTATGTTTCCAAAGATCTCCTTCAGGAATATGCAGAAAAAACTCCCATCTGAATCTAACTTGTACAAGTTTGACTACATTTGGAAGCTTGCAAGGTGGCATTAAGGTGTCTAGTAAGCTCGGATAGCCTTGAAACTTTATACAAATATGTAGCCACATATGGTCTTTATACATGCCAAACCATATGGCTAACATAAATTTCTATACAAGAATTTGTAGGGTCAAACTAGAAAAAATACATTTTTACAAAATGAACATAGCATATCAATGTGCTACTAAATCCATTTTCTGCTGAAATTTGGGCTATAGACTGCCTTTGACAATCTTTACAAGTATATGGATTTTCATCTAATTTGGTGACAATGAAATTTTTGCCCTAATTTCCCAACTTTGACCAGCTTTGACCAACTTTGACCGCTACCATGGACTTTCTTGATTTCTTTGAAACTTTGTATGTGACCTTCCTTTGACATCCTTGATGCATCCTGGACTTCTCGGGGAATTCTGGCTACCTTCACCAAATATGTTTTTTTTGTAGGCCTTCACAAGTGAGAGAGGAGAGAAGATCTCGACGACATTCGCCCCCACTAAACCTGCGATTCCTCCGGAAGCGCCACTCTAGCATCTGTGAAAAACAAAATGTTCCAGGCATCAAATTCTTTTATAGGCAACATAAGAAACATGGAAGGAAAATTGATTATATGCATGAATAAGTAGGTAACGTGACATGAAGTAAATTGCATGAAAGAAATAATTGAAACAGACAACATGAATATGCATGAACAAATAGGCAACATATATGCAAATGAACAAGCAACATTGGCAACAAGAAAGAAAAAAAACAAGCATCAATATGAAGTGGAAGTGGATGTATTGAGTCGTTTTAAGCATCAGTTCCTCTCATCTTGAAGAAAATTTTGTGCCTTTTTAATAAAGCAATCTACCTTAAATATGATTATAAACAAAGATTTAGGATTTTCAAGAGACATCTTTCATCTTTAGCTTATTTTAGATCAACTCCTTTCCTACATAAATATGAAAATGCTCTTTCTCTAATAACATGCAAGGAAATCTAACTTGCACTCCTACATTCCTATTCCCATAATCATTTCAACATCTCTCTCTTCTCCATACTCAACATTAATTTCACTTTCATGTCCTTAAACCTTCCAACACTCATTAGCTTCATACACCTTGTGTGTGCCACGATCGGACCCGATCCACCCGGATTGCGATCACCTCCACATTTGAACCCGACGTGAAACGCTTCGTGGCATTTGCTTCTGAACTTGTTGGGAGGTTGTGATCCATATCCTTTGTTTCATATTTTTTATCATCATCATATTATCATCATCAGTCTTGAGTGTTGCACTGGATTTCTCACAGTATCGTGCACATCTTCGTCGTGAAGTAAACGCATTTGTGAGAGATCTAGAGCATCGTGCATCACTTGCTTATTCACATAAGATGGAGGAAGGATTCAAATCCCTTATTGTTGAGAAACAAGGCCAAAGAATAGTCTCTTCTATGTTGAGAGAGAAGGGAAAATTCAATGGCATCAACATCACAAGCTACTTAGATTTGTTTGAAGAGCAAGCTATGATTTTTGGTCTTCCCGAAGATCTTTTGATATCATTCTTTGAACAAATTGTTGATAGCTCTATCATAAACCGTGTCACTCAATATGATAGTCTTCCTTGGAGTGATTTTAGAAAGGAGATGCTCAAAGAATTCTATCTTGAAGATTATAGCCAACATAATCGAGATGGATTCTTACGATGGGTCAATTCTCCAAAGCCTAGTAGCTCTATTACTCACTTACAAAATGAGTATATTAGACGCTATGAACAACTTCCTGATGAGGATAAGATAACTTTGGAACCTGATCTTGTGATCAATTTTCTTAAGCTTCTTCATCCTGAAATTCGTAGGGAAGTTGAACGGCGATTAGAAGAACCAGATAAGCGCTATGGTCTTACTGACAATTGGCAAAAAGTGCGTAAAGTAGTAGAGGCTGTAGCCCATAGACATCAAAGACAATCCATGCTTTATGAGCAAACTAGTCTTCCTCAAGCTAGCCTTCCACAAACTAAGGAGCAAGTTAGAGAACAATCCCATGCTATGCTTTTTGACTCTACTCCTATTCCTCAAATGATGGAGCCTACTCAAGGTTTTAAAGTAGAGCCAAATAAAAGTGTAGTTGAACAATATCAAGTGGATATTCTCACTAAGCAAATGGAAAGTCTTATTGCTACACAATCCAATTTGGCCAAGACTATAGATGCTTTACAATCTAGTTACACCAAAACTTTCCAAAATCAAATGAACCCAATGACTTTTCAAGAGCCTAATCAACATGTTATAGCTACCAATCAAAATCCACAAGTAGCTCCTACTCAAGCATATCAAGTTCCTCCAATGCATAATCCTTCAATGCAAAATCCTCATCCTCATTTGCAAAATCCTCAAATGTATCAAAACATGTATCCTCAAGCTTCTCAAATAGCTTTTCAAAATCCTCAAAATCAAAATCTTCAAAATCATCAACCGTATAATATGGAAGCTCCTCTTGCACCTCAAGTACCACATGTTGCTTCCCAAGCTCCACAAATACATCAATTGCCTTATCAAAATCCTAATTATCCTGTTCAAGCAATACCTTATCAACAAAATCCTCAATTTCAAAATTTCCCACCACAAGTTAATCAAAATCCTCAAAATCAAAATGGTTTTGTGCGTGGCCCTCGTAGGTGTCCTTGGTGTGATTCGTTAGAGCACTTTTTGAGAGATTGTGAATTATTGAAGGCTGCTAAGGAGCAACGACTAGTAATAGACATAGACAAGAAAATCTGTGACTATCGATCTAGGCTATCTTTGCAAGGAAATTATGGTAAGGGAGGAATGAAAAAACATTATGAAAATATAACCATAATGGACGTAGGAACTAGAGGAGTGAAACTAGAAGCTCTTGATGAACAACAAGTAGAATCAAGTAAACCCACAAAGGAAGGTGATTTTTCCATAGAGGCTTTAGTAAGAGCACGGGATGAGATTAGGAGAATAACGGCTTGGGAATCACCGATAGAAGATCAATCTCTTATTTCTCACATATCCAATGTAGAAGAAAAACGAAAAAGAGATGAAGCTGAGCCTAGTGAAAGAAGAGTGACTCGAAAACAAACCTCAGAGGGAATAGAAACAATCATAGAGCAAGGAGAAACATCACATACCAAAGATAAAAAACAAGAATCAGAACCCAATGAACAAAAACAAGAGGAGAAACAAAAAGGGAAGAAGACAAAGCAAAGAAAAACAGAACCAAAGCCTTTAGATAAACAAGAACAATCAAAACAAACTGAAGACCAAACACGAGAACATGAACAAAAACAAGACCCTGAGCAAAAACAAAAGAAACCAAAGAGAAAACCTAAAGCCATCTTGATTTCAGAAATTGAGAAAAAAATAGATCCTATGGAGATTTTAGATGACATTTTGCTTAAGAGTCAAGTGACTATGTCTTTAGAACAAGTTTTCTCTATTGCAAAGCCTGTTTTTAAAGATACCTTTATCGGCCTAATTAAAAGGAAGAGGTTTCCACTTAATCTAGATACTGAGATGCAAGATTCTCTAGATCAAGATCAAGCTATGAATGAAGCATTAAACTTTGATGAATCTGATGAAGAGGACTTTGATGATGATGAAGTAAATGTTAATAAAAATTTCTTAGGACCTATTCAACCTGACCATGAAAATCATGAAAACAATCCTGAAAGTCACTTTAAAAGAACATTTTGGTCTAGAGGTACATCAGAGATGCATGTTAAAATAGGAAATGATAAGAACACTATCACTGTAAATGCATTAGTAGATTCCGGCTCTGAAATCAATGTGATTTCAAGAGAAGTCTATGATAAGTTTCCATGGCCCATAGATAAAGATTGTGGATGGCGTATGAGAACTGCAGATAATGGTGTAGGTACCCTGTATGGAGCTTGTGCTAGTGTGCCCATATCCATAGGAGGAATCACAGAAGAATTTCACTTTTTTATTCAAGATACTTGCTCCTATGAAGTTCTCTTAGGTCAACCCTTTATTTGTGAGAGTCGTATGGAAACTAAAGCCATGGATGATGGGTCTACCTATGCTAGATTTAAGTCTAAGGATGGAATGCAATCACTTCAAGTCATGACAGTAGGAGTGAATCATCCTAGGAATCGATATTCAATTAGAAAGAAACCTATTGTTACTCAGGGTCATGAGCATGCTTGTAGTGATTGTGCACCTCGATTCATGTTTGGAGCTACATATGATCAAAATTTCGGATAGAATCCATTGATGACGGGGATTGCGCTCACGTCGGGTTCAAATGTGGAGGTGATCGCAATCCGGGTGGATCGGGTCTGATTGTGGCACACACAGGGTGTATGAAGCTAATGAATGTTGGAAGGTTTAAGGACATGAAAGTGAAATTAATGTTGAGTATGGAGAAGAGAGAGATGTTGAAATGATTATGGGAATAGGAATGTAGGAGTGCAAGTTAGATTTATGAACATGAATGATAAGAATGAAAGAGAACCATACATATGAATGAAATTTGGAAGGAAGAATGTTCCATTGAAGGAGCTTCTTAAACACTTCCTAATTCCAATCCATATGCATAGTCTTCTTTGGATGATATGTATGCATGACGAGAATAGATGGAACCCTTACACATAAACCAGTTTCGAAAGGAAGAATGGTCCAATATTGGAGCTTCTTATACACTTTCAGAAACTAATCAATATGTATGGGTATGTATGGATTATATGCATGCAAGTGAATTATGATGATAGAGTTTACTCACAAGCTCAAAGAAATATCCTCACTGGTTCAACGCAATACTGAGGAGCCTTCTCACACATAGAAGAAATAGAAGACATGTAAAAATACTTAAGAGACTGAGAGAGGAGACAAGAGACAAGTGACAAGTGACATGAATTAAAAGAATTTGAATTAAGTTACATGTAAAAAATCGTCGTGGTACGTCATGCTAAGCAGTCTACTGATCAAAGGTGGTTCCGACCCTCAAACCATGACAGTTCAACCGAATGTCACACGTAAGAAGGTGAGTTCCACTCCAGTGACCCTATGTCTGTCTAGGCTCGTAACGTCTAACTAAAGAAGTCTAAGACTCATTAAAATCAGCTCTAACTCACTCACATGCTCCACCGAGGGTGAGTCAAGATAGAGATGCTGGTTTCAAGAGCCTATCCTAAATTGGAGTTCTAACTTAAATTTGAAACTAGGTTCTATACTCATACTAGCTCACCTTGGATCCTCACTCGCTCAACCGAGGGTGATCGTCTCAAGGAAACCGTAAGCTAGCATGAGCCCTATGAATGCCTAACAATGATGCTCTAGGAGTTTGGAGGGGGGTTTATATAGTTTTTTGAATGAATTTGGGCCCTTGGATCTAGAGAAATCAACTCTCAACTCTAGGATCACTACTTTTGATTACAACCATTTGATTAATCAAATCAATGGCTTGGATTTGTTCTTTCTATCAAATCTAGTGTAAAAGAGTGAAATTTAGGCGCCCTCATTCTCCACCATTGGATCTGGGGATGATCTGGACCGTCGGATCAGTGCTGACATCAATTCGGATAAGATAAGCCACTATTTTTGGAGAAACTTTGCATTATTGATCTTTAAGTGTCAAAAAAGTCTTCTTTTATGGAAAAAATTCGTGGATCCTCCTTCCTTTATGCTTTAGTGCATCTCCACCCTTGAATAGGAGCTCATCTTGACCGTACACCATGGTTCAATCATATTTTGACATGTGGTAGCCCTTCAAGCCTTCAATTTTCTTATTCTAGAAAACTGCGGTGACCTTGAAAACTAGACTTTGTGCTATTTGACCCTCCAAAAAGACTTTGATGAAGATGAAACCTTGTATGACTATGTTTCCAAAGATCTCCTTCAAGAATATGCAGGTAAAACTCCCATCTGAATCTCCCTTGTACAAGTTTGACTACATTTGGAAGCTTGCAAGGTGGCATTAAGGTCTCTAGGAAGCTCTGATAGCCTTGCAAATTTGTACAAATATGTATCCACATATGATCTTTATACTGCATCAAATTCTTTTATAGGCAACATAAGAAAGATGGAAGGAAAATTGATTATATGCATGAATAACTAGGTAACGTGACATGAAGCAAAATTTGCAAGAAAGAAATAATTGAAACAGGCAACATGAATATGCATGAACAAATAGGCAACATATATGCAAATGAACAAGCAACATTGGCATCAAGAAAGAAAAAAAACAAGCATCAATATGAAGTGGAAGTGGTTGTATTGAGTCGTTTTAAGCATCAGTTCCTCTCATCTTGAAGAAAATTTTGTACCTTTTTCATAAAGCAATCTACCTTAAATATGATTATAAACAAAGATTTAGGATTTTCAAGAGACATCTTTCATCTTTAGCTTATTTTAGATCAACTCCTTTCCTACATAAATATGAATATGCTCTTTCTCTAATAACATGCAAGGAAATCTAACTAAACTCCACTAATGCATAAATCTGCTTATATAGCCCGTGATTTATTCTACTATGCCTCTTTATCCTCCTTTGGCTTGCTCTTTTTTTTTTTTTTTTCCGATGATGATGATGATTTGGCAACTTTATGGTTACGATCACTTTTTTGGGGTGGAAGAAAGTGTAAACTTCTTGGTAACATGTAGTTTTTTTTTTTCTTTTTGACGAGGAAAAGTTAAACCCCGATACAAGGTACAACCATTTTTGATGACGGAGAACAGTCGTTTAAACTCCGATACAAGTGCTGTGAGATGGACTAAGGATGTAGAAACATGCAATAGCAGGAGCTAGGATTTCAACAATTATGCTTTCGATATAGGATACATATGCATGTTTATATATGAAAGTCATGTCACCAAAATAAACCTCCAAATCTACATGCCCTATCTTTCCACAATCCTAGATTATAATCAATTTCTTAGTAGATAAGTTACTACTTAAGATACAATTTTACACAAGTAGAGAAATCATCATTTGCCTTTTTTGACTCAAGTGATGTGGATATGCAATGCAATGCAAAGACTGAAAAAAACATGCATGAAACAAGCATGGAAAAAAAATAGAGTGAACTTGAAAAAAAACAAAGCAACATGAACTTGAAAATTAATGATGTTTTTTTTTCTCTTTTTTTTATTTTTATAACATGGATACTCATGTTTATGAATCGGCCTCATTGTTGTCATCTTCTTCAATGTCCTCATCCAAAATGTACTCGTCATTATCACGCTTCTTGAATAACTTTATCCTTTTACCTGCAATCAAAGTTTTTAGTGCAACACCATTTAATTCACAAAGAGCATACGTACCATTGTTGTTGACTTTTAATACAATGTATGGCCCAAACCACCGTTGAGTGAGCTTTTTGCGTGCATCGTATTAAGAGTCAAATGTACTATCATAAATGAGCACCCAATCTCCTACTTCAATTGGCTTAGGACGCAATCGATGAGTTTTATCAAAATAATGTTTGTTCTTCATTCTAGATTCTCTTAATTTTTCAACAGCATCATCAAGTCTTAATTTACCTTGTTCTAATTGTTTAATACGCAAACTCAAAAAATCATCAGTAGACATGTTTTCAGACCAAGGCAAATTTGACCATGCAGAAATATGAGACTGAATTGGAAACAATGGTTTTTGACAGTACATAAGTTCAGCAGGCATATATCCAGTAGTACGTGTGCATGTCATTCTATCTGCCCAAAGTGCAAAAGGTAAGAATTTAGGCCATTGTTTGATGTCACCATTACATGCTTTAGATATGGCTTTCACAATAGGTGGATGCCCTCTCTCTATTTTACCATTGGCCTCCTGGTTATATGCAGTAGTGAGAGACAAACGAATACCGTGACACTCAAAGAACTCTTTAGCTTCTCTCGCATTTAACTCTCCACGATTGGCAACTACTTTCTATATGTACCCAAAGCGACTTATGACATCTTCAAGCAAGAATTTGCAAACATTGTAAGTGGTCTTAGATCGTAGTGCACGTCCCTCTACATGATTAGTTAAGTCTTCTCTTGCAAGTACAATGTAACGCATTTTGTCAATACCTTTAGGCATAGTTACAAGATCTACTACCCACTTGTAGTGAATACAAGGTGGATAAGTAGGATGCAACGGATCTCTATGTTTGACTGATGAATGAAGTTGACAAGTAGAACATGTAGAAACATAGCTTCTAATGTCAACATACATCCTAGGCCAATAATAGGTACTTCTAATTTTTTCATATGTTCCAAAAAATCCTTTATGACCGGCCCATAATGTCTCATGCATTTCCTTCATTACTTGCAATTGAAAACCTCGTTTTCCCAGGACTCGTTGTGGATTCTTAACCTTACCCTTAGCATGTCTCCAAAGATAACCATTACATAGGAAAAAGTTATAAGCTCGTTTCCTAATGTTACGGAATCTATTCGTAGTCCAGCTAGGTAATGGTTGTAGTGTACTGAGATACTTTCCTATGTCTCTCCATTCATCTTCGTACTCAGACTCATGAAATTTCTCATACTCATATATATGTGGAACATAGTCAATTAAGTTCACATTCTTTATTAGATCATTTTCAAGATCATCAAATCTAGCTCTCGATAACATATCAGCAACTGAATTTGACTTACCTGAAATATGAGCTAACTCAGGATTTATGAACTTAATATATGAGATCCATCTAAGCATGGCTATATCAGGAGATGAACAATTGGCTATCATTCCAATGAGAGGCAAACAATCAGTCTCAACTTTGACATTTGCACCAATGAAATATTCTTTGTCTGTTTTCAAAGCTGTTACCATACCCCATAGTTCTGGTTTGATCTGTGGATATTTTCGTTGTGTTTCATGTAGAATTTTGGCACCAAACCTAATTGCATATCTATTCCCGTCACTCTCAGTGGCCGAGTTCAAATGTGGAGGTGATCGCAATCCGGGTGGATCGGGTCCGGTCGTGGCACACACAGGGTGTATGAAGCTATTGAATGTTGGAAGGTTTAAAGATGTGAAGGTGAAATTAATGTTGAGTATGGAGAAGAGAGAGATGTTGAAATAATTATGGGAATGGAAATGTAGGTGTGCAAGTTAGATTGATGACATGAATGATAAGAATGAAAGAGAACCATACACACGAATCAAATTTGGAAGGAAGAATGGTCCATTGGAGGAGCTTCTTAAACACTTCCTAATTCTAATCCATATGTATAGCCTTCTTTGGATGATATGTATGCATGATGAGAATAGATGGAATCCTTACACATAAATCAGTTTCGAAACGAAGAATGGTCCAATATTGGAGCTTCTTATACACTTTTAGAAACTAATAAATATGTATGGATTTGTATGGATTATATGCATGCAAGTGAATTATGATGATGGATTTTACTCACAAGCTCAAAGAAACATCCTCACTGGTTCAACGCAATACTGCGGAGCCTTCTCACACATAGAAGAAATAGAAGACATGTAAAAATACTTAAGAGACTTAGAGAGGTGACAAGAGACAAGTGACAAGTGACATGAATTAAAAGAATTTGAATTAAGTTACATGTAAAAGATCGTCGTGGTACGTCATGCTAAGCAGTCTACTGATCAAAGGTGGTTCCGACCCTCAAACCATGACAGTTCAACCGAATGTCACACGTAAGAAGGTGAGTTCCACTCCAGTGACCCTATGTCTGTCTAGGCTCGTAACGTCTAACTAAAGAAGTCTAAGACTCATTAAAATCAGCTCTAACTCACTCACACGCTCCACCGAGGGTGAGTCAAGATAGAGATGCTGATTTCGAGAGCCTATCCTAAATTGGAGTTCTAACTTAAATTTGAAACTAGGTTCTATACTCATACTAGCTCACCTTGGATCCTCACTCGCTCAACCGAGGGTGATCGTCTCAAGGAAACCGTAAGCTAGCATGAGCCCTATGGATGCCTAACAATGATGATCTAGGAGTTTGGAGGGGGGTTTATATAGTTTTTTGAATGAATTTGGGCCCTTGGATCTAGAGAAATCAACTCTCAACTCTAGGATCACTACTTTCGATTACAACCATTTGATTAATCAAATCAATGGCTTAGAATTGCTCTTTCTATCAAATCTAGTGTAAAGGAGTGAAATTTAGGCGCCCTCATTCTCCACCATTGGATCTGGGGATGATCTGGACCGTCGGATCAGTGCTGACATCAATTCGAATAAGATAAGCCACTAATTTTGGAGAAATGCTACATTATTGATCTTTGATTGTAAAAAAGGTCTTCTTTTATGGAAAAAATTCGTGGATCCTCCTTCCTTTATGCTTTAGTGCATCTCCACCCTTGAATATGAGCTCATCTTGACCGTACAACATGGTTCAATCATATTTTGACATGTGGCAGACATTCAAGCCTTCAATTTTCTTATTCTAGAAAACTGCGGTGACCTTGAAAACTGGACTTTGTACTCTTTGACCCTCCAAATAGGCTTTGATGAAGATGAAACATTGTAGGACTATGTTTCCAAAGATCTCCTTCAGGAATATGCAGAAAAAACTCCCATCTGAATCTAACTTGTACAAGCTTGACTACATTTGGAAGCTTGCAAGGTGGCATTAAGGTGTCTAGGAAGCTCGGATAGCCTTGAAACTTTATACAAATATGTAGCCACATATGGTCTTTATACATGCCAAACCATATGGCTAACATAAATTTCTATACAAGAATTTGTAGGGTCAAACTAGAAAAAATACATTTTTACAAAATGAACATAGCATATCAATGTGCTACTAAATCCATTTTCAGCTGAAATTTGGGCTATAGACTGCCTTTGACATTCTTTACAAGTATATGGATTTTCATATAATTTGGTGACAATGAAATTTTTGCCCTAATTTCCCAACTTTGATCAGCTTTGACCAACTTTGACCGCTACCATGGACTTTCTTGATTTCTTTGAAACTTTGTATGTGACCTTCCTTTGACATCCTTGATGCATCCTTGACTTCTCGGGGAATTCTGGCTACCTTCACCAAATATGTTTTTTTTGTAGGCCTTCACAAGTGAGAGAGGAGAGAAAATCTCGACGACATTCGCCCCCACTAAACCTGCGATTCCTCCGGAAGCGCCACTCTAGCATCTGTGAAAAACAAAAGGTTCCAGGCATCAAATTCTTTTATAGGCAACATAAGAAACATGGAAGGAAAATTGATTATATGCACGAATAAGTAGGTAACGTGACATGAAGCAAAATTTGCATGAAAGAAATAATTGAAACAGACAACATGAATATGCATGAACAAATAGGCAACATATATGCAAATGAACAAGCAACATTGGCAACAAGAAAGAAAAAAAACAAGCATCAATATGAAGTGGAAGTGGATGTATTGAGTCGTTTTAAGCATCAGTTCCTCTCATCTTGAAGAAAATTTTGTACCTCTTTAATAAAGCAATCTACCTTAAATATGATTATAAACAAAGATTTAGGATTTTCAAGAGACATCTTTCATCTTTAGCTTATTTTAGATCAACTCCTTTCCTACATAAATATGAAAATGCTCTTTCTCTAATAACATGCAAGGAAATCTAACTAAACTCCACTAATGCATAAATCTGCTTATATAGCCCGTGATTTATTCTACTATGCCTCTTTATCCTCCTTTGGCTTGCTTTTTTTTTTTCGATGATGATGATGATTCGGCAACTTTATGGTTACGATCCACCCGGATTGCGATCACCTCCATTGTTGAGCGGGACAACAGTGGATATTGGTTTGACATCTCGCATCCAACCAACATGTACAATAGTTTGTCACTTTGTGTTCCACATTCTAGATTAGATTTTCTTCATAAGAGTCAATTGTCCAAGTCTTTTATCCAAAAAACCCAAAAAAATTATAAAAACAACAAAATCATGGAACATGATGAGAACATTGAGCATGTGATTGAGACATCTCATTGTTTCTCTACTCTTGAGGAGTTAGAGTTATGTCTTCAACAAAATTCTAATTCCCATATTATTCTTATTTCTTCCCTTGATGAGTATGCTCTAATCCAAGAGTATGCTCTCAATATTGACAAGTGCTCGAAATTTAACCAAACACATGATGCCTTAGTTGAAACAAATTACAAAACTGCAGACAAAAAATTCAAACCCATAGCTCAACCATTACCTCAAGGAAGTAATGAAAAAATTATTGATGTGAAAAATGATCCAATTCTTCGGGATAAGAAAAACATAGGACATACATTCACGGATGAGACAATCAAACAGGTGAAAATTGGTAGAGATGATGACTTTCTTTTGCCAACAGAGAGAGATAAATTTGAGAGAGTCATACGTAGCCATGGAAAAGCCTTTACTATGTATCCTCATGAGATTGTTTGTGTAGATCCTAAGCTAGTTGCACCCATGATAATCTTTACTATTCCACATATTCCATGGAATCTTCGTCCTATACCTGTTCCAAAGGCTCACTTACCTGAGCTAATGAAACTACTTAAGGAGAAGATAAACATGAGAATTTTAGAGCCATCTTTTGCACCTTACTCAAACAGATGGTTCACTGTGCCTAAAAAGAATGGGAAACTACGTTTTATTCAAGATCTCCAACCCGTCAATAAAGTCACCATAAGGAATGTAGGAAGAGGACCCATTGTAGATGAGTTTGCTGAATCATTTTTAGGACATTCTATCTATTCAATGGGTGATTTATATTCTGGATATGACCAATTCCAGTTAGCAATTGATAGTCGTGACATAACCACAATGAAAACTCCTTTAGGCTTAGTGCGAATGTGTACTTTACCTCAAGGAGCGACTAATTCTGTGGCTCATATGATGAGTGCTATGAATATGGTCTTACATGATTTTATCCCTCATATAACTATGCCATTCATTGATGATATTCCAATTAAAGGGAGTGAGGAACGTGTAAAGGACATTACTTTAGATTCATCTAGATGTCGTAAATTTGTTCTTGACCATATCTCTGATTGTGAAAGAATATTTCAACGATTTGAAGAGGTAGGTCTCACATTTTCCATAGAGAAATCTGTTTTTGGTGTCAACGAGGTGCTTATTGTTGGACATTTATGTGGCCATTATGGTCGAAAGCCATACCCACAAAAAGTTGATGCCATTAGCAAGATTTTTGAAACATGTAACAACGTGAGTGAGGTACGTAGATTTCTTGGTGCTTGCATCTTTTATGTTATTTGGATCCCACACTTTGCTCATGTTGCTGATTGTCTTTATGACTTGTTGAGGAAGAAACGAAAATTTATTTGGACTGACAAACACACTCAAGCTATGCGTAAATTGAAGAAATTATTGCTTGAAGCTCCCATCCTTAAGCGTGTAGACTATTCTTCTAACAAACCTATTATATTGACTGTTGATACTAGTCCTATTGGTATAGGTTGGGTTATAAGTCAAGATGATAGTGAAGGGAATAGATATGCAATTAGGTTTGGTGCCAAAATTTTACATGAAACACAACGCACAGATCAAACGAGAACTATGGGGTATGGTAACAGCTTTGAAAACAGACAAAGAATATTTCATTGGTGCAAATGTCAAAGTTGAGACTGATTGTTTGCCTCTCATTGGAATGATAGCCAATTGTTCATCTCCTGATATAGCCATGCTTAGATGGATCTCATATATTAAGTTCATAAATCTTGAGTTAGTTCATATTTTAGGTAAGTCAAACTCAGTTGATGATATGTTATCGAGAGCTAGATTTGATGATGATCTTGAAAGTGATCTAATAAAGAATGTGAATTTAGTTGACTATGTTCCACATATATATGAGTATGAGAAATTTCATGAGTCTGAGTACGAAGATGAATGGAGAGACATAGGAAAGTATCTCAGTACACTACAACCATTACCTAGCTGGACTACGAATAGATTTCGTAACATTAGGAAACGAGCTTATAACTTTTTCTTATGTCATTAGGAAAAATGGTGAACCCTGCATGGGCCTTTTAGACTAAGAAGTGATTAGTGATGGACCAATGAGAAGAGGGTGGTGGACACAGTCTAGTCCTTTAATCACATAGGGTAGGCATAGGGTTCCCTTGTTTTTGTGTGGTCAAAGAAGAAAAAACCACCTAGAACTCATGGTTTTGGTCATTTGAATGGTTTTGAAAGGCTTTGGAATGGACTAGAGCCCTTAGATTGGTTGAAAGATCCAAAGGCTGAGGTTTAGAGGCAAAAGTCAAGGCAGTATTGTATTTGAGCCCTTAGATTTGTTTGGAATGCATGGTTGAGATTGGCTGCGCTTCAAAAAAGCGCCTTTCAATCCGAGCCATAGGATTTCTGAGCAAATCGGACGGTCTAGATGAGCTCCTCATGAGAAATGGCACCGACAATTCCTATGCATTGGATCTCAAAATGATCCTACAGTGTAGATCTAAATCCGCCTTTGGATCCATGAAGCAAGTGCGCCTTTTGTTGTAGACCATCAGATGAAGAGACTATCAGACGGCGACGGATGCAGCCCAGTCTTAGATCAGCCCAAAATGCGCTCTGTCGTCGGATTGAGGACCATCTAACGGTGCCAACATCTGCAAAAATGTTCGAGTGCGTGCGTCAGAGAATCTCAAAGCCCACGAACTGTCATATCACTCTCTCTGTAAAGCTCCAACGAATTTAATCCTAGCCCTTCGATTTCATCATCCAAAGGCTATAACATTTTCCATTTGATAACTAAAATACAAAAGTGCATCAAACAATATTTTATTTGAGCAAACCACTAGTGGTTTTGTGTGGTCCTTTAATCCATTGGATTGAGCTTTTTAATCCCTAAAAATTAAGGATCCTTACAAGGCCCATGCAGGGTTCACCTTTTTTCCTAATGTAATGGTTATCTTTGCAGACATGCTAAGGGTAAGGTTAAGAATCCACAACGAGTCCTAGGAAAGAGAGGTCTTCAATTGCAAGTAATGAAGGAAATGCATGAGACATTATGGGCAGGTCATAAAGGATTTTTTGGAACATATGAAAAAATTAGAAGTACCTATTATTGGCCTAGGATGTATGTTGACATTAGTAGCTATGTTTCTACATGTTCTACTTTTCAACTTCATTCATCAGTCAAACATAGAGATCCATTGCATCCTACGTATCCACCTTGTATTCACTACAAGTGGGTAGTAGATCTTGTAACTATGGCTAAAGGTATCGACAAAATGCGTTACATTGTACTTGCAAGAGAAGACTTAACTAATCATGTAGAGGGACGTGCACTACGATCTAAGACCACTTACAATGTTTGCAAATTCTTGCTTGAAGATGTCATAAGTCGCTTTGGGTACATAGAGAAAGTAGTTGCCGATCGTGGAGACTTAAATGCGAGAGAAGCTAAAGAGTTCTTTGAGCGTCACGGTATTTGTTTGTCTCTCACTACTGCATATAACCCAGAGGCCAATGGTAAAATAGAGAGAGGGCATCCACCTATTGTGAAAGCCATATCTAAAGCATGTAATGGTGACATCAAACAATGGCCTAAATTCTTACCTTTTGCACTTTGGGCATATAGAATGACATGCACACGTACTACTGGATATATGCCTGCTGAACTCATGTACTGTCAAAAACCATTGTTTCCAATTCAGTCTCATATTTCTGCATGGTCAAATTTGCCTTGGTCTGAAAACATGTCTACTGATGATTTTTTGAATTTGCGTATTAAACAGTTAGAACAAGGTAAATTAAGACTTGATGATGTTGTTGAAAAATTAAGAGAATCTAGAATGAAGAACAAGCATTATTTTGACAAAACTCATCGATTGCGTCCTAAGCCAATTGAAGTAGGAGATTGGGTGCTCATTTATGATAGTACATTCGACTCTCAATATGATGCACGCAAAAAGCTCACTCAACGGTGGTTTGGGCCATACATAGCATCAAAAGTCAACAACAATGGTACGTATGCTCTTTGTGAATTAAATGGTGTTGCACTAAAAGCTTTGATTGCAGGTAAAAGGATAAAGTTATTCAAGAAGCGTGATAATGACGAGTACATTTTGGATGAGGACATTGAAGAAGATGACAACAATGAGGCCGATTCATAAACAGGAGTATCCATGTTATAAAAAAAAAACATCATTAATTTTCAAGTTCATGTTACTTTGTTTTTTTTTTTCAAGTTCATTCTATTTTTTCTCCATACCTTGATTAGGCTCCATCATTTGAGGAATAGGAGTAGAGCCAAATAAAAGTATAGTTGAACAATCTCAAGTGGATATTCTCACTAAGCAAATGGAAAGTCTTATTGCTACACAATCCAATTTGGCCAAGACTATAGATGCTTTACAATCTAGTTATACCAAAACTTTTCAAAATCAAATGAACCCAATGACTTTTCAAGAGCCTAATCAACATGTTATAGCTACCAATCAAAATCCACAAGTAGCTCCTACTCAAGCATATCAAGTTCCTCCAATGCATAATCCTTCAATGCAAAATCCTCATCCTCATGTGCAAAATCCTCAAATGTATCAAAACATGTATCCTCAAGCTTCTCAAATAGCTTTTCAAAATCCTCAAAATCAAAATTTTCAAAATCATCAACCGTATAATATGGAAGCTCCTCTTGCACCTCAAGTACCACATGTTGCTCCCCAAGCTCCCCAAATACATCAATTGCATTTTCAAAATCCTAATTATCCTGTTCAAGCAATACCTTATCAACAAAATCCTCAATTTCAAAATTTCCCACCACAAGTTAATCAAAATCCTCAAAATCAAAATGGTTTTGTGCGTGGCCCTCGTAGGTGTCCTTGGTGTGATTCGTTAGAGCACTTTTTGAGAGATTGTGAATTATTGAAGGCTGCTAAGGAGCAACGACTAGTAATAGACATAGACAAGAAAATCTGTGACTATCGATCTAGGCTACCTTTGCAAGGAAATTATGGTAAGGGAGGAATGAAAAAACATTATGAAAATATAACCATAATGGACGTAGGAACTAGAGGAGTGAAACTAGAAGCTCTTGATGAACAACAAGTAGAATCAAGTAAACCCACAAAGGAAGGTGATTTTTCTATAGAGGCTTTAGTAAGAGCACGGGATGAGATTAGGAGAATAACGGCTTGGGAGTCACCAATAGAAGATCAATCTCTTATTTCTCACATATCCAATGTAGAAGAAAAACGAAAAAGAGATGAAGTTGAGCCTAGTGAAAGAAGAGTAACACGAAAACAAACCTCAGAGGGAATAGAAACAATCATAGAGCAGGGAGAAACATCACAATCCAAAGATAAAAAACAAGAAGCAGAACCCAATGAACAAAAACAAGAGGACAAACAAAAAGGGAAGAAGACAAAGCAAAGAAAAACAGAACCAAAGCCTTTGGATAAACAAGAACAATCAAAACAAACTGAAGACCAAACACGAGAACATGAACAAAAACAAGACCCTGAGCAAAAACAAAAGAAACCAAAGAGAAAACCTAAAGCCATCTTGATTTCAGAAATTGAGAGAAAAATAGATCCTATGGAGATTTTAGATGACATTTTGCTTAAGAGTCAAGTGACTATGTCTTTAGAACAAGTTTTCTCTATTGCAAAGCCTATTTTTAAAGATAACTTTATCGGCCTAATTAAAAGGAAGAGGTTTCCACTTAATCTAGATACTGAGATGCAAGATTCTCTAGATCAAGATCAAGCTATGAATGAAGCCTTAAACTTTGATGAATCTGATGAAGAGGAATTTGATGATGATGAAGTAAATGTTAATAAAAATTTCTTAGGACCTATTCAACCTGACCATGAAAATCATGAAAACAATCCTGAAAGTCACTTTAAAAGAACATTTTGGTCTAGAGGTACATCAGAGATGCATGTTAAAATAGGAAATGATAAGAACACTATCCCTGTAAATGCATTAGTAGATTCCGGCTCTGAAATCAATGTGATTTCAAGAGAAGTTTATGATAAGTTTCGATGGCCCATAGATAAAGATTGTGGATGGCGTATGAGAACTGCAGATAATGGTGTAGGTACCCTGTATGGAGCTTGTGCTAGTGTGCACATATCCATAGGAGGAATCAAAGAAGAGTTTCACTTTTTTATTCAAGATAATTGCTCCTATGAAGTTCTCTTAGGTCAACCCTTTATTTGTGAGAGTCGTATGGAAACTAAAGCCATGGATGATGGGTCTACCTATGCTAGATTTAAGTCTAAGGATGGAATGCAATCACTTCAAGTCATGACAGTAGGAGTGAATCATCCTAGGAATCGATTGTCAATTAGAAAGAAACCTATTGTTACTAAGGGTCATGAGCATGCTTGTAGTGATTGTGCACCTCGATTCATGTTTGGAGCTACATATGATCAAAATTTCAGATAGAATCCATTGTTGAGCGGGACAACAGTGGATATTGGTTTGACATCTCGCATCCAACCAACATGTACAATAGTTTGTCACTTTGTTTTCCACATTCTAGATTAGATTTTCTTCATAAGAGTCAATTGTCCAAGTCTTTTATCCAAAAAACCCAAAAAAATTATAAAAACAACAAAATCATGGAACATGATGAGAACATTGAGCATGTGATTGAGACATCTCATTGTTTCTCTACTCTTGAGGAGTTAGAGTTATGTCTTCAACAAAATTCTAATTCCCATATTATTCTTATTTCTTCCCTTGATGAGTATGCTCTAATCCAAGAGTATGCTCTCAATATTGACAAGTGCTCGAAATTTAACCAAACACATGATGCCTTAGTTGAAACAAAGTACAAAACTGCAGACAAAAAATTCAAACCCATAGCTCAACCATTACCTCAAGGAAGTAATGAAAAAACTATTGATGTGAAAAATGATCCAATTCTTCGGGATAAGAAAAACATAGGACATACATTCACGGATGAGACAATCAAACAGGTGAAAATTGGTAGAGATGATGACTTTCTTTTGCCAGTAGAGAGAGATAAATTTGAGAGTCATACGTAGCCATGGAAAAGCCTTTACTATGTATCCTCATGAGATTGGTTGTGTAGATCCTAAGCTAGTTGCACCCATGATAATCTTTACTATTCCACATATTCCATGGAATCTTCGTCCTATACCTATTCCAAAGGCTCACTTACCTGAGCTAATGAAACTACTTAAGGAGAAGATAAACATGAGAATTTTAGAGCCATCTTTTGCACCTTACTCAAATAGATGGTTCACTGTGCCTAAAAAGAATGGGAAACTACGTTTTATTCAAGATCTCCAACCCGTCAATAAAGTCACCATAAGGAATGTAGGAACAGGACCCATTGTAGATGAGTTTGCTGAATCATTTTCAGGACATTCTATCTATTCAATGGGTGACTTATATTCTGGATATGACCAATTCCAGTTAGCAATTGACAGTCGTGACATAACCACAATGAAAACTCCTTTAGGCTTAGTGCGAATGTGTACTTTACCTCAAGGAGCGACTAATTCTGTGGCTCATATGATGAGTGCTATGAATATGGTCTTACATGACTTTATCCCTCATATAACTATGCCATTCATTGATGATATTCCAATTAAAGGGAGTGAGGAACGTGTAAAGGACATTACTTTAGATTCATCGGGATGTCGTAAATTTGTTTTTGACCATATCTCTGATTGTGAAAGAATATTTCAACGATTTGAAGAGGTAGGTCTCACATTTTCCATAGAGAAATCTGTTTTTGGTGTCAACGAGGTACTTATTGTTGGACATTTATGTGGCCATTATGGTCGAAAGCCATACCCACAAAAAGTTGATGCCATTAGCAAGATTTCTGAAACATGTAACAACGTGAGTGAGGTACGTAGATTTCTTGGTGCTTGCATCTTTTATGTTATTTGGATCCCTCACTTTGCTCATGTTGCTGAGTGTCTTTATGACTTGTTGAGGAAGAAACGAAAATTTATTTGGGCTGACAAACACACTCAAGCTATGCATAAATTGAAGAAATTATTGCTTAAAGCTCCCATCCTTAAGCGTGTAGACTATTCTACTAACAAACCTATTATATTGACTGTTGATACTAGTCCTATTGGTATAGGTTGGGTCATAAGTCAAGATGATAGTGAAGGGAATAGATATGCAATTAGGTTTGGTGCCAAAATTCTACATGAAACACAATGAATATATCCACAAATCAAACGAGAACTATGGGGTATGGTAACAGCTTTGAAAACAGACAAAGAATATTTCATTGGTGCAAATGTCAAAGTTGAGACTGATTGTTTGCCTCTCATTGGAATGATAGCCAATTGTTCATCTCCTGATATAGCCATGCTTAGATGGATCTCATATATTAAGTTCATAAATCCTGAGTTAGTTCATATTTCAGGTAAGTCAAACTCAGTTGCTGATATGTTATCGAGAGCTAGATTTGATGATGATCTTGAAAGTGATCTAATAAAGAATGTGAATTTAGTTGACTATGTTCCACATATATATGAGTATGAGAAATTTCATGAGTCTGAGTACGAAGATGAATGGAGAGACATGCTAAGGGTAAGGTTAAGAATCCACAACGAGTCCTAGGAAAATGAGGTCTTCAATTGCAAGTAATGAAGGAAATGCATGAGACATTATGGGCCGGTCATAAAAGATTTCTTGGAACATATGAAAAAATTAGAAGTACCTATTATTGGCCTAGGATGTATGTTGACATTAGTAGCTATGTTTCTACATGTTCTACTTGTCAACTTCATTCATCAGTCAGACATAGAGATCCGTTGCATCCTACTTATCCACCTTGTATTCACTACAAGTGGGTAGTAGATCTTGTAACTATGCCTAAAGGTATCGACAAAATGCGTTACATTGTACTTGCAAGAGAACACTTAACTAATCATGTAGAGGGACGTGCACTACGATCTAATACCACTTACAATGTTTGCAAATTCTTGCTTGAAGATGTCATAAGTCGCTTTGGGTACATAGAGAAAGTAGTTGCCGATCGTGGAGAGTTAAATGCGAGAGAAGCTAAAGAGTTCTTTGAGCGTCACGGTATTTGTTTGTCTCTCACTACTGCATATAACCCAGAGGCCAATGGTAAAATAGAGAGAGGGCATCCACCTATTGTGAAAGCCATATCTAAAGCATGTAATGGTGACATCAAACAATGGCCTAAATTCTTACCTTTTGCACTTTGGGCAGATAGAATGACATGCACACGTACTACTGGGTATATGCCTGCTGAACTCATGTACTGTCAAAAACCATTGTTTCCAATTCAGTCTCATATTTCTGCATGGTCAAATTTGCCTTGGTCTGAAAACATGTCTACTGATGATTTTTTGAATTTGTGTATTAAACAGTTAGAACAAGGTAAATTAAGACTTGATGATGCTGTTGAAAAATTAAGAGAATCTAGAATGAAGAACAAGCATTATTTTGATAAAACTCATCGATTGCATCCTAAGCCAATTGAAGTAGGAGATTGGGTGCTCATTTATGATAGTACATTTGACTCTCAATATGATGCACGCAAAAAGCTCCTTCAACGGTGGTTTGGGCCATACATAGTATCAAAAGTCAACAACAATGGTACGTATGCTCTTTGTGAATTAAATGGTGTTGCACTAAAAGCTTTGATTGCAGGTAAAAGGATAAAGCTATTCAAGAAACGTGATAATGACGAGTACATTTTAGATGAGGACATTGAAGAAGATGACAACAATGAGGCCGATTCATAAACAGGAGTATCCATGTTATAAAAATTAAAAAAAAAGGAAAATATATATATATATATATATATAAATATCATTTCAAGTTCATGTTTCTTTGTTTTTTTTCAAGTTCATTCTTTTTTTTTTTTCATGCTTGTTTTATACATGTTTTTCTCAGTCTTTGCATTGCATTGCATATCCACATCACTTGAGTCAAAAAAGGCAAATGATGATTTCTCTACTTGTGTAAAATTGTATTTTAATTAGTAATTTATCTACTAAGAAATTGATTATAATCTAGGATTGTGGAAAGATAGGGCATGTAGATTTGGAGGTTTATTCTGGTGACATGACTTTCATATATAAACATGCATATATCCTGTATCGAAAGCATAATTGTTGAAATCCTAGCTCCTGCTATCGCATGTTTCTACATCCTTAGTCCATCTCATAGCACTTGTATCGGAGTTTAAACGACTGTTCTCCGTCATCAAAAATGGTTGTACCTTGTATCCGGGTTTAATTTTTCACCGTCAAAAAAAAAGAAAAAGTTGCTACATGTTACCAAGAAGTTTACACTTTCTTCCACCCCAAAAAAGTGATCGTAACCATAAAGTTGTCGAATCATCATCATCATTAAAAAGAAAAAAAAAAAAAAAAACAAAAAAGAGCAAGCCAAAGGAGGATAAAGAGGCATAGTAGAATAAATCACGGGCTATATAAGCAGATTTATGCATTAGTGGAGTTTAGTTAGATTTCCTTGCATGTTATTAGAGAAAGAGCATATTCATATTTATGTAGGAAAGGAGTTGATCTAAAATAAGCTAAAGATGAAAGATGTCTCTTGAAAATCCTAAATCTTTGTTTATAATCATATTTAAGGTAGATTGCTTTATGAAAAAGGTACAAAATTTTCTTCAAGATGAGAGGAACTGATGCTTAAAACGACTCAATACATCCACTTCCACTTCATACTGATGCTTGTTTTTTTTCTTTCTTGTTGCCAATGTTGCTTGTTCATTTGCATATATGTTGCCTATTTGTTCATGCATATTCATGTTGCGTGTTTCAATTCTTTCTTTCATGCAAATTTTGCTTCATGTCACGTTACCTACTGATTCATGCATATAATTAATTTTCCTTCCATGTTTCTTATGTTGCCTATAAAAGAATTTGATGCCTGGAACATTTTGTTTTTCACAGATGCTAGAGTGGCGCTTCCGGAGGAATCGCAGGTTTAGTGGGGGCGAAAATGTCGTCGAGATTTTCTCTCCTCTCTCACTTATGAAGGCCTACAAAAAACATATTTGGTGAAGGTAGCCGGAATTCCCCGAGAAGTCCAGGATGCATCAAGAATGTCAAAGGAAGCTCACATACAAAGTTTCAAAGAAATCAAGAAAGTCCATGGTAGCGGTCAAAGTTGGTCAAAGTTGGGAAATTAGGGCAAAAATTTCATTCTCACCAAATTAGATGAAAATCCATATACTTGTAAAGATTATCAAAGGCAGTCTATAGCCCAAATTTCAGCAGAAAATGGATTTTGTAGCACATTGATATGCTATGTTCATTTTGTAAAAAAGTAATTTTTCTAGTTTGACCCTACAAATTCTTGTATAGAAATTTATGTTAGCCATATGGTTTGGCATGTATAAAGATCATATGAGGCTACATATTTGTACAAATTTTCAAGGCCATCAGAGCTTCCTAGAGACCTTAATGCCACCTTGCAAGCTTCCAAATGTAGTCAAACTTGTACAAGGGAGATTCAGATGGGAGTTATTTCTGCATATTCCTGAAGGATATCTTTGGAAACATAGTCCTACAAAGTTTCATCTTCATCAAAGCCTATTTGGAGGGTCAAAGAGCACAAAGTCCAGTTTTCAAGATCACCGCTGTTTTCTAGAATAAGAAAATTGAACGCTTGAATGTCTGCCACATGTCAAAATATGATTGAACCATGTTGTACGGTCAAGATGAGCTCATATTCAAGGGTGGAGATGCACTAAAGCATAAAGGAAGGAGGATCCACGAATTTTTTCCATAAAAGAAGACCTTTTTTACAATCAAAGATCAATAATGCAGCATTTCTCCAAAAATAGTGGCTTATCTTATCCGAATTGATGTCAGCACTCATCCGACGGTCCAGATCATCCCCAGATCCAATGGTGGAGAATGAGGGCTCCTAAATTTCACTCCTTTACACTAGATTTGATAGAAAGAACAATTCCAAGCCATTGATTTGATTAATCAAATGGTTGTAATCGAAAGTAGTGATCCTAGAGTTGAGAGTTGATTTCTCTAGATCCAAGGGCCCAAATTCATTCAAAAAACTATATAAACCCCCCTCCAAACTCCTAGAGCATCATTGTTAGGCATCCATAGGGCTCATGCTAGCTTACGGTTAGCTAGTATGAGTATAGAACCTAGTTTCAAATTTAAGTTAGAACTCCAATCTAGGATAGGCTCTTGAAACCAGCATCTCTATCTTGACTCACCCTTGGTGGAGCGTGTGAGTGAGTTAGAGCTGATTTTAATGAGTCTTAGACTTCTTTAGTTAGACGTTACGAGCCTAGACAGACATAGGGTCACTAGAGTGGAACTCACCTTCTTACGTGTGACATTCGGTTGAACTGTCATGGTTTGAGGGTCGGAACCACCTTTGATCAGTAGACTGCTTAGCATGACGTACCACGACGATCTTTTACATGTAACTTAATTCAAATTCTTTTAATTCATGTCACTTGTCTCTTGTCACCTCTCTCAGTCTCTTAAGTATTTTTACATGTCTTCTATTTCTTCTACGTGTGAGAAGGCTCCGCAGTATTGCGTTGAACCAGTGAGGATGTTTCTTTGAGCTTGTGAGTAAAATCCATCATCATAATTCACTTGCATGCATATAATCCATACAAATCCATACATATATATTAATTTCTGAAAGTGTATAAGAAGCTCCAATATTGGACCATTCTTCCTTTCGAAACTGATTTATGTGTAAGGATTCCATCTATTCTCATCATGCATACATATCATCCAAAGAAGGCTATACATATGGATTAGAATTAGGAAGTGTTTAAGAAGCTCCTCCAATGGACCATTCTTCCTTCCAAATTTGATTCGTGTGTATAGTTCTCTTTCATTCTTATCATTCATGTCATCAATCTAACTTGCACACCTACATTTCCATTCCCATAATTATTTCAACATCTCTCTCTTCTCCATACTCAACATTAATTTCACCTTCACATCTTTAAACCTTCCAACATTCATTAGCTTCATACACCCTGTGTGTGCCACGACCGGACCCGATCCACCCGGATTGCGATCACCTCCACATTTAGGAATAAAAGAATTTGCCTATAAAAGAATTTGATGCCTGGAACATTTTGTTTTTCACAGATGCTAGAGTGGCGCTTCCGGAGGAATCGCGGGTTTAGTGGGGGCGAATGTCGTCGAGATTTTCTCTCCTCTCTCACTTGTGAAGGCCTACAAAAAACATATTTGGTGAAGGTAGCCAGAATTCCCCGAGAAGTCCAGGATGCATCAAGGATGTCAAAGGAAGGTCACATACAAAGTTTCAAAGAAATCAAGAAAGTCCATGGTAGCGGTCAAACTTGGTCAAAGCTGGTCAAAGTTGGGAAATTAGGGCAAAAATTTCATTGTGACCAAATTAGATGAAAATCCATATACTTGTAAAGATTGTCAAAGGCAGTCTATAGCCCAAATTTCAGCAGAAAATGGATTTGGTAGCACATTGATATGCTATGTTCATTTTGTAAAAATGTATTCTTTCTAGTTTGACCCTACAAATTCTTGTATAGAAATTTATGTTAGCCATATCGTTTGGCATGTATAAAGACCATATGTGGCTACATATTTGTATAAAGTTTCAAGGCTATCCGAGCTTCTTAGACACCTTAATGCCACCTTGCAAGCTTCCAAATGTAGTCAAACTTGTACAAGTTAGATTCAGATGGGAGTTTTTTCTGCATATTCCTGAAGGAGATCTTTGGAAACATAGTCCTACAATGTTTCATCTTCATCAAAGACTTTTTGGAGGGTCAAAGAGCACAAAGTCCAGTTTTCAAGGTCACCGCAGTTTTCTAGAATAAGAAAATTCAAGGCTTGAATGTCTGCCACATGTCAAAATATGATTGAACCATGTTGTACGGTCAAGATGAGCTCATATTCAAGGGTGGAGATGCACTAAAGCATAAAGGAAGGAGGATCCACGAATTTTTTCCATAAAAGAGGACCTTTTTTACAATCAAAGATCAATAATGCAGCATTTCTCCAAAAATAGTGGCTTATCTTATCCGAATTGATGTCAGCACTGATCCGACGGTCCAGATCATCCCCAGATCCAATGGTGGAGAATGAGGGCGCCTAAATTTCACTCCTTTACACTAGATTTGATATAAAGAACAATTCCAAGCCATTGATTTGATTAATCAAATGGTTGTAATCGAAAGTAGTGATCCTAGAGTTGAGAGTTGATTTCTCTAGATCCAAGGGCCCAAATTCATTCAAAAAACTATATAAACCCCCCTCCAAACTCCTAGAGCATCATTGTTAGGCATCCATAGGGCTCATGCTAGCTTACGGTTTCCTTGAGACGATCACCCTCGGTTGAGCGAGTGAGGATCCAAGGTGAGCTAGTATGAGTATAGAACCTAGTTTCAAATTTAAGTTAGAACTCCAATTTAGGATAGGCTCTTGAAACTAGCATCTCTATCTTGACTCACCCTCGGTGGAGCGTGTGAGTGAGTTAGAGCTGATTTTAATGAGTCTTAGACTTCTTTAGTTAGACGTTACGAGCCTAGACAGACATAGGGTCACTGGAGTGGAACTCACCTTCTTACGTGTGACATTCGGTTGAACTGTCATGGTTTGAGGGTCGGAACCACCTTTGATCAGTAGACTGCTTAGCATGACGTACCACGACGATCTTTTACATGTAACTTAATTCAAATTCTTTTAATTCATGTCACTTGTCACTTGTCTCTTGTCACCTCTCTCAGTCTCTTAAGTATTTTTACATGTCTTCTATTTCTTCTATGTGTGAGAAGGCTCCGCAGTATTGGGTTGAACCAGTGAGGATGTTTCTTTGAGCTTGTGAGTAAAATCCATCATCATAATTCACTTGCATGCATATAATCCATACAAATCCATACATATTTATTAGTTTCTGAAAGTGTATAAGAAGCTCCAATATTGGACCATTCTTCCTTTCGAAACTGATTTATGTGTAAGGATTCCATCTATTCTCATCATGCATACATATCATCCAAAGAAGGCTATACATATGGATTAGAATTAGGAAGTGTTTAAGAAGCTCCTCCAATGGACCATTCTTCCTTCCAAATTTGTTTCGTGTGTATGGTTCTCTTTCATTCTTATCATTCATGTCATCAATCTAACTTGCACACCTACATTTCCATTCCCATAATTATTTCAACATCTCTCTCTTCTCCATACTCAACATTAATTTCACCTTCACATCTTTAAACCTTCCAACATTCATTAGCTTCATACACCCTGTGTGTGCCACGACCGGACCCGATCCACCCGGATTGCGACATTTGAACCCGACGTGATCGCAATCCGGGTGGATCGGGTCCGGTCGTGGCACACACAGGGTGTATGAAGCTAATGAATGTTGGAAGGTTTAAAGATGTGAAGGTGAAATTAATGTTGAGTATGGAAAAGAGAGAGATGTTGAAATAATTATGGGAATGGGAATGTAGGTGTGCAAGTTAGATTGATGACATGAATGATAAGAATGAAAGAGAACCATACACACGAATCAAATTTGGAAGGAAGAATGGTCCATTGGAGGAGCTTCTTAAACACTTCCTAATTCTAATCCATATGTATAGCCTTCTTTGGATGATATGTATGCATGATGAGAATAGATGGAATCCTTACACATAAATCAGTTTCGAAAGGAAGAATGGTCCAATATTGGAGCTTCTTATACACTTTCAGAAACTAAGAAATATGTATGGATTTGTATGGATTATATGCATGCAAGTGAATTATGATGATGGATTTTACTCACAAGCTCAAAGAAACATCCTCACTGGTTAAACGCAATACTGCGGAGCCTTCTCACACATAGAAGAAATAGAAGACATGTAAAAATACTTAAGAGACTGAGAGAGGTGACAAGAGACAAGTGACAAGTGACATGAATTAAAAGAATTTGAATAAAGTTACATGTAAAAGATCGTCGTGGTACGTCATGCTAAGGAGTCTACTGATCAAAGGTGGTTCCGACCCTCAAACCATGACAGTTCAACCGAATGTCACACGTAAGAAGGTGAGTTCCACTCCAGTGACCCTATGTCTGTCTAGGCTCGTAACGTCTATCTAAAGAAGTCTAAGACTCATTAAAATCAGCTCTAACTCACTCACACGCTCCACCGAGGGTGAGTCAAGATAGAGATGCTGGTTTCAAGAGCCTATTCTAAATTGGAGTTCTAACTTAAATTTGAAACTAGGTTCTATACTCATACTAGCTCACCTTGGATCCTCACTCGCTCAACCGAGGGTGATCGTCTCAAGGAAACCGTAAGCTAGCATGAGCCCTATGGATGCCTAACAATGATGCTCTAGGAGTTTGGAGGGGGGTTTATGTAGTTTTTTGAATGAATTTGGGTCCTTGGATCTAGAGAAATCAACTCTCAACTCTAGGATCACTACTTTCGATTACAACCATTTGATTAATCAAATCAATGGCTTGGAATTGTTCTTTCTATCAAATCTAGTGTAAAGGAGTGAAATTTAGGCGCCCTCATTCTCCACCATTGGATCTGGGGATGATCTGGACCGTCGGATCAGTGCTGACATCAATTCGGATAAGATAAGCCACTATTTTTGGAGAAACTTTGCATTATTGATCTTTAACTGTCAACAGAGTCTTCTTTTATGGAAAAAATTCGTGGATCCTCCTTCCTTTATGCTTTAGTGCATCTCCACCCTTGAATAGGAGCTCATCTTGACCGTACACCATGGTTCAATCATATCTTGACATGTGGCAGCCCTTCAAGCCTTCAATTTTCTTATTCTAGAAAACTGCGGTGACCTTGAAAACTGGACTTTGTGCTCTTTGACCCTTCAAAAAGACTTTGATGAAGATGAAACTTTGTAGGACTATGTTTCCAAAGATCTCCTTCACGAATATGTAGGAAAAACTCCCATCTGAATCTCCCTTGCACAAGTTTGACTACATTTGGAAGCTTGCAAGGTGGCATTAAGGTGTCTAGGAAGCTCTGATAGCCTTGAAAATTTGTACAAATATGTAGCCACATATGATCTTTATACATGCCAAACCATATGGCTAACATAATTTTCTATACATGAATTTGTAGGGTCAAACTAGAAAAATTACATTTTTACAAAATGAACATAGCATATCAATGTGCTACAAAATCCATTTTCTGCTGAAATTTGGGCTATAGACTGCCTTTGACAATCTTTACAAGTATATGGATTTTCATCTAATTTGGTGACAATGAAATTTTTACCCTAATTTCCCAACTTTGACCAGCTTTGACCAGCTTTGACCGCTACCATGGACTTTCTTGATTTCTTTGAAACTTTGTATGTGACCTTCCTTTGACATCCTTGATGCATCCTGGACTTCTCGGGGAATTCTGGCTACCTTCGCCAAATTTGTTTTTTGTAGGCCTTCACAAGTGAGAGAGGAGAGCAAATCTCGACGACATTCGCCCCCACTAAACCTGCGATTCCTCCGGAAGCGCCACTCTAGCATCTGTGAAAAACAAAATGTTCCATGCATCAAATTCTTTTATAGGCAACATAAGAAAGATGGAACGAAAATTGATTATATGCATGAATAAGTAGGTAACGTGACATGAAGCAAAATTTGCATGAAAGAAATAATTGAAACAGGCAACATGAATATGCATGAACAAATAGGCAACATATATGCAAATGAACAAGCAACATTGGCAACAAGAAAGAAAAAACAACAAGCATCAATATGAAGTGGAAGTGGATGTATTGAGTCGTTTTAAGCATCAGTTCCTCTCATCTTGAAGAAAATTTTGTACCTTTTTCATAAAGCAATCTACCTTAAATATGATTATAAACAAAGATTTAGGATTTTCAAGAGACATCTTTCATCTTTAGCTTATTTTAGATCAACTCCTTTCCTACATAAATATGAATATGCTCTTTCTCTAATAACATGCAAGGAAATCTAACTAAACTCCACTAATGCATAAATCTGCCTATATAGCCCGTGATTTATTCTACTATGCCTCTTTATCCTCCTTTGGCTTGCCTTTTTTTTTTTTTTTTTGACGAGGAAAAATTAAACCCCGATACAAGGTACAACCATTTTTGATGACGGAGAACAGTTGTTTAAACTCCGATACAAGTGCTGTGAGATGGACTAAGGATGTAGAAACATGCAATAGCAGGAGCTAGGATTTCAACAATTATGCTTTCGATTCTGGATACATATGCATGTTTATATATGAAAGTCATGTCACCAAAATAAACCTCCAAATCTACATGCCCTATCTTTCCACAATCCTAGATTATAATCAATTCCTTAGTAGATAAGTTACTACTTAAGATACAATTTTACACAAGTAGAGAAATCATCATTTGCAGTTTTTTGACTCAAGTGATGTGGATATGCAATGCAATGCAAAGACTGAAAAAAAACATGCATGAAACAAGCATGGAAAAAAAATAGAATGAACTTGAAAAGAAACAAAGCAACATGAACTTGAAAATTAATGAATTTTTTTTTTTTATAACATGGATACTCCTGTTTATGAATCAGCCTCATTGTTGTCATCTTCTTCAATGTCCTCATCCAAAATGTACTCGTCATTATCACGTTTCTTAATCAGCTTTATCCTTTTACCTGCAATCAAAGTTTTTAGTGCAACACCATTTAATTCACAAAGAGCATACGTACCATTGTTGTTGACTTTTGATACAATGTATGGCCCAAACCACCGTTGAGTGAGCTTTTTGCGTGCATCATATTGAGAGTCAAATGTACTATCATAAATGAGCACCCAATCTCCTACTTCAATTGGATTAGGACGCAGTCGATGAGTTTTATCAAAATAATGCTTATTCTTCATTCTAGATTCTCTTAATTTTTCAACAGCATCATCAAGTCTTACTTTACCTTGTTCTAACTGTTTAATGCGCAAACTCAAAAAGTCATCAGTAGACATGTTTTCAGACCAAGGCAAATTTGACCATGCAAAAATATGAGATTGAATTGGAAACAATGGTTTTTGACAGTACATAAGTTCAGCAGGCATATACCCAGTAGTACGTGTGCATGTCATTCTATCTGCCCAAAGTGCAAAAGGTAAGAATCTAGGCCATTGTTTGATGTCACCGTTACATGCTTTAGATATGGCTTTCACAATAGGTGGATGCCCTCTCTCTATTTTCCTCTGGACTATATGCAGTAGTGAGAGACAAACGAATACCGTGACGCTCAAAGAACGCTTTAGCTTCTCTCGCATTTAACTCTCCACGATCGGCAACTACTTTCTCTATGTACCCAAAGCGACTTATGACATCTTCAAGCAAGAATTTGCAAACATTGTAAGTGGTCTTAGATCGTAGTGCACGTCCCTCTACATGATTAGTTAAGTCTTCTCTTGCAAGTACAATGTAACACATTTTGTCGATACCTTTAGGCATAATTACAAGATCTACTACCCACTTGTAGTGAATACAAGGTGGATAAGTAGGATGCAACGGATCTCTATGTTTGACTGATGAATGAAGTTGACAAGTAGAACATGTAGAAACATAGCTACTAATGTCAACATACATCCTAGGCCAATAATAGGTACTTCTATTTTTTTCATATGTTCCAAAAAATCCCTTATGACCTGCCCATAATGTCTCATGCATTTCCTTCATTACTTGCAATTGAAGACCTCTCCTTCCTAGGACTCGTTGTGGATTCTTAACCTTACCCTTAGCATGTCTCCAAAGATAACCATTACATAGGAAAAAGCTATAAGCTCGTTTCCTAATGTTACGGAATCTATTCGTAGTCCAGCTAGGTAATGGTTGTAGTGTACTGAGATACTTTCCTATGTCTCTCCATTCATCTTCGTACTCAGACTCATGAAATTTCTCATACTCATATATATGTGGAACATAGTCAACTAAATTCACATTCTTTATTAGATCACTTTCAAGATCATCATCAAATCTAGCTCTCGATAACATATCAGCAACTGAGTTTGACTTACCTGAAATATGAACTAACTCAGGATTTATGAACTTAATATATGAGATCCATCTAAGCATGGCTATATCAGGAGATGAACAATTGGCTATCATTCCAATGAGAGGCAAACAATCAGTCTCAACTTTGACATTTGCACCAATGAAATATTCTTTGTCTGTTTTCAAAGCTGTTACCATACCCCATAGTTCTCGTTTGATCTGTGGATATTTTCGTTGTGTTCATGTAAAATTTTGGCACCAAACCTAATTGCATATCTATTCCCTTCACTATCATCTTGACTTATAACCCAACCTATACCAATAGGACTAGTATCAACAGTCAATATAATAGGTTTGTTAGAAGAATAGTCTACACGCTTAAGGATGGGAGCTTCAAGCAATAATTTCTTCAATTTACGCATAGCTTGAGTGTGTTTGTCAGTCCAAATAAATTTTCGTTTCTTCCTCAACAAGTCATAAAGACAATCAGCAACATGAGCAAAGTGTGGGATCCAAATAACATAAAAGATGCAAGCACCAAGAAATCTACGTACCTCACTCACGTTGTTACATGTTTCAAAAATCTTGCTAATGGCATCAACTTTTTGTGGGTATGGCTTTCGACCATAATGGCCACATAAATGTCCAACAATAAGCACCTCATTGACACCAAAAACAGATTTCTCTATGGAAAATGTGAGACCTACCTCTTCAAATCGTTGAAATATTCTTTCACAATCAGAGATATGGTCAAGAACAAATTTACGACATCTAGATGAATCTAAAGTAATGTCCTTTACACGTTCCTCACTCCCTTTAATTGGAATATCATCAATGAAAGGCATAGTTATATGAGGGATAAAATCATGTAAGACCATATTCATAGCACTCATCATATGAGCCACAGAATTAGTCGCTCCTTGAGGTAAAGTACACATTCGCACTAAGCCTAAAGGAGTTTTCATTGTGGTTATGTCACGACTATCAATTGCTAACTGGAATTGGTCATATCCAGAATATAAATCACCCATTGAATAGATAGAATGTCCTGAAAATGATTCAGCAAACTCATCTACAATGGGTCCTGTTCCTACATTCCTTATGGTGACTTTATTGACGGGTTGGAGATCTTGAATAAAACATAGTTTCCCATTCTTTTTAGGCACAGTGAACCATCTGTTTGAGTAAGGTGCAAAAGATGGCTCTAAAATTCTCATGTTTATCTTCTCCTTAAGTAGTTTCATTAGCTCAGGTAAGTGAGCCTTTGGAACAGGTATAGGACGAAGATTCCATGGAATATGTGGAATAGTAAAGATTATCATGGGTGCAACTAGCTTAGGATCTACACAACCAATCTCATGAGGATACATAGTAAAGGCTTTTCCATGGCTACGTATGACTCTCTCAAATTTATCTCTCTCTGCTGGCAAAAGAAAGTCATCATCTCTACCAATTTTCACCTGTTTGATTGTCTCATCCATGAATGTATGTCCTATGTTTTTCTTATCCCGAAGAATTGGATCATTTTTCACATCAATAATTTTTTCATTACTTCCTTGAGGTAATAGTTGAGCTATGGGTTTGATTTTTTTGTCTGCAGTTTTGTACTTTGTTTCAACTAAGGCATCATGTGTTTGGTTAAATTTCGAGCACTTGTCAATATTGAGAGCATACTCTTGGATTAGAGCATACTCATCAAGGGAAGAAATAAGAATAATATGGGAATTAGAATTTTGTTGAAGACATAACTCTAACTCCTCAAGAGTAGAGAAACAATGAGATGTCTCAATCACATGCTCAATGTTCTCATCATGTTCCATGATTTTGTTGTTTTTATAATTTTTTTGGGTTTTTTGGATAAAAGACTCGGACAATTGACTCTTATGAAGAAAATCTAATCTAGAATGTGGAAAACAAAGTGACAAACTATTGTACATGTTGGTTGGATGCGAGATGTCAAACCAATATCCACTGTTGTCCCGCTCAACAATGGATTCTATCCGAAATTTTGATCATATGTAGCTCCAAACATGAATCGAGGTGCACAATCACTACAAGCATGCTCATGACCCTGAGTAACAATAGGTTTCTTTCTAATTGACAATCGATTCCTAGGATGATTCACTCCTACTGTCATGACTTGAAGTGATTGCATTCCATCCTTAGACTTAAATCTAGCATAGGTAGACCCATCATCCATGGCTTTAGTTTCCATACGACTCTCACAAATAAAGGGTTGACCTAAGAGAACTTCATAGGAGCAATTATCTTGAATAAAAAAGTGAAACTCTTCTGTGATTCCTCCTATGGATATGGGCACACTAGCACAAGCTCCATACAGGGTACCTACACCATTATCTGCAGTTCTCATACGCCATCCACAATCTTTATCTATGGGCCATCGAAACTTATCATAAACTTCTCTTGAAATCACATTGATTTCAGAGCCGGAATCTACTAATGCATTTACAGTGATAGTGTTCTTATCATTTCCTATTTTAACATGCATCTCTGATGTACCTCTAGACCAAAATGTTCTTTTAAAGTGACTTTCAGGATTGTTTTCATGATTTTCATGGTCAGGTTGAATAGGTCCTAAGAAATTTTTATTAACATTTACTTCATCATCATCAAAGTCCTCTTCATCAGATTCATCAAAGTTTAAGGCTTCATTCATAGCTTGATCTTGATCTAGAGAATCTTGCATCTCAGTATCTAGATTAAGTGGAAACCTCTTCCTTTTAATTAGGCCGATAAAGTTATCTTTAAAAACAGGCTTTGCAATAGAGAAAACTTGTTCTAAAGACATAGTCACTTGACTCTTAAGCAAAATGTCATCTAAAATCTCCATAGGATCTATTTTTCTCTCAATTTCTGAAATCAAGATGGCTTTAGGTTTTCTCTTTGGTTTCTTTTGTTTTTGCTCAGGGTCTTGTTTTTGTTCATGTTCTCGTGTTTGGTCTTCAGTTTGTTTTGATTGTTCTTGTTTATCCAAAGGCTTTGGTTCTGTTTTTCTTTGCTTTGTCTCATCCCTTTTTGTTTCTCCTCTTGTTTTTGTTCATTGGGTTGTGCTTCTTGTTTTTTATCTTTGGATTGTGATGTTTCTCCCTGCTCTATGATTGTTTCTATTCCCTCTGAGGTTTGTTTTCGTGTTACTCTAATCCAAGAGTATGCTCTCAATGTTGACAAGTGCTCGAAATTTAACCAAACACATGATGCCTTAGTTGAAACAAAGTACAAAACTGCAGACAAAAAAATCAAACCCATAGCTCAACCATTACCTCAAGGAAGTAATGAAAAAATTATTGATGTGAAAAATGATCCAATTCTTCGGGATAAGAAAAACATAGGACATACATTCACGGATGAGACAATCAAACAGGTGAAAATTGGTAGAGATGATGACTTTCTTTTGCCAGCAGAGAGAGATAAATTTGAGAGAGTCATACGTAGCCATGGAAAAGCCTTTACTATGTATCCTCATGAGATTGGTTGTGTAGATCCTAAGCTAGTTGCACCCATGATAATCTTTACTATTCCACATATTCCATGGAATTTTCGTCCTATACCTGTTCCAAAGGCTCACTTACCTGAGCTAATGAAACTACTTAAGGAGAAGATAAACATGAGAATTTTAGAGCCATCTTTTGCACCTTACTCAAACAGATGGTTCACTGTGCCTAAAAAGAATGGGAAACTACGTTTTATTCAAGATCTCCAACCTGTCAATAAAGTCACCATAAGGAATGTAGGAACAGGACCCATTGTAGATGAGTTTGCTGAATCATTTTCAGGACATTCTATCTATTCAATGGGTGATTTATATTCTGGATATGACCAATTCCAGTTAGCAATTGACAGTCGTGACATAACCACAATGAAAACTCCTTTAGGCTTAGTGCGAATGTGTACTTTACCTCAAGGAGCGACTAATTCTGTGGCTCATATGTTGAGTGCTATGAATATGGTCTTACATGATTTTATCCCTCATATAACTATGCCATTCATTGATGATATTCCAATTAAAGGGAGTGAGGAACGTGTAAAGGACATTACTTTAGATTCCTCTGGATGTCGTAAATTTGTTCTTGACCATATCTCTGATTGTGAAAGAATATTTCAACAATTTGAAGAGGTAGGTCTCACATTTTCCATAGAGAAATCTGTTTTTGGTGTCAACGAGGTGCTTATTGTTGGACATTTATGTGGCCATTATGGTCGAAAGCCATACCCACAAAAAGTTGATGCCATTAGCAAGATTTCTGAAACATGTAACAACGTGAGTGAGGTACGTAGATTCCTTGGTGCTTGTATCTTTTATGTTATTTGGATCCCACACTTTGCTCATGTTGCTGATTGTCTTTATGACTTGTTGAGGAAGAAACGAAAATTTATTTGGACTGACAAACACACTCAAGCTATGCGTAAATTGAAGAAATTATTGCTTGAAGCTCCCATCCTTAAGCGTGTAGACTATTCTGCTAACAAACCTATTATATTGACTCTTGATACTAGTCCTATTGGTATAGGTTGGGTCATAAGTCAAGACGATAGTGAAGGGAATAGATATGCAATTAGGTTTGGTGCCAAAATTCTACATGAAACACAACGAAAATATCCACAGATCAAACGAGAACTATGGGGTATGGTAATAGCTTTGAAAATAGACAAAGAATATTTCATTGGTGCAAATGTCAAAGTTGAGACTAATTGTTTGCCTCTCATTGGAATGATAGCCAATTGTTCATCTCCTGATATAGCCATGCTTAGATGGATCTCATATGTTAAGTTCATAAATCCTGAGTTAGTTCATATTTCAGGTAAGTCAAACTCAGTTGCTGATATGTTATCGAGAGCTAGATTTGATGATGATCTTGAAAGTGATCTAATAAAGAATGTGAACTTAATTGACTATGTTCCACATATATATGAGTATGAGCAATTTCATGAGTCTGAGTACGAAAATGAATGGAGAGACATAGGAAAGTATCTGAGTACACTACAACCATTACCTAACTGGACTACGAATAGATTCCGTAACATTAGGAAACGAGCTTATAACTTTTTCCTATGTAATGGTTATCTTTGGAGACATGCTAAGGGTTAGGTTAAGAATCCACAACGTGTCCTAGGAAAACGAGGTCTTCAATTGCAAGTAATGAAGGAAATGCATGAGACATTATGGGCCGGTCATAAAGGATTTTTTGGAACATATGAAAAAATTAGAAGTACCTATTATTGGCCTAGGATGTATGTTGACATTAGTAGCTATGTTTCTGCATGTTCTACTTGTCAATTTCATTCATCAGTCAAACATAGAGATCCATTGCATCCTACGTATCCACCTTGTATTCACTACAAGTGGGTAGTAGATCTTGTAACTATGCCTAAAGGTATCGACAAAATGCGTTACATTGTACTTGCAAGAGAAGACTTAACTAATCATGTAGAGGGACGTGCACTACGATCTAAGACCACTTACAATGTTTGCAAATTCTTGCTTGAAGATGTCATAAGTCGCTTTGGGTACATAGAGAAAGTAGTTGCCGATCGTGGAGACTTAAATGCGAGAGAAGCTAAAGAGTTCTTTGAGCGTCACGGTATTCGTTTGTCTCTCACTACTGCATATAACCCAGAGGCCAATGGTAAAATAGAGAGAGGGCATCCACCTATTGTGAAAGCCATATCTAAAGCATGTAATGGTGACATCAAACAATGGCCTAAATTCTTACCTTTTGCACTTTGGGCAGATAGAATGACATGCACACGTACTATTGGATATATGCCTGCTGAACTCATGTACTGTCAAAAACCATTGTTTCCAATTCAGTCTCATATTTCTGCATGGTCAAATTTGCCTTGGTCTGAAAACATGTCTACTGATGATTTTTTGAATTTGCGTATTAAACAGTTAGAACAAGGTAAATTAAGACTTGATGATGCTGTTGAAAAATTAAGAGAATCTAGAATGAAGAACAAGCATTATTTTGATAAAACTCATCGATTGCGTCCTAAGCCAATTGAAGTAGGAGATTGGGTGCTCATTTATGATAGTACATTCGACTCTCAATATGATGCACGCAAAAACCTCACTCAACGCTGGTTTGGGCCATACATAGTATCAAAAGTCAACAACAATGGTACGTATGCTCTTTGTGAATTAAATGGTGTTGCACTAAAAGCTTTGATTGCAGGTAAAAGGATAAAGTTATTCAAGAAGCGTGATAATGACGAGTACATTTTGGATGAGGACATTGAAGAAGATGACAACAATGAGGCCGATTCATAAACAGGAGTATCCATGTTATAAAAAAAAAACATCATTAATTTTCAAGTTCATGTTACTTTGTTTTTTTTTTTCAAGTTCATTCTATTTTTTTTCCATGCTTGTTTCATGCATGTTTTTTTCAGTCTTTGCATTGCATTGCATATCCACATCACTTGAGTAAAAAAAAAGAGCAAATGATGATTTCTCTACTTGTGTAAAATTGTATCTTAAGTAGTAACTTATCTACTAAGGAATTGATTATAATCTAGGATTGTGGAAAGATAGGGCATGTAGATTTGGAGGTTTATTTTGGTGACATGACTTTCATATATAAACATGCATATGTATCCTATATCGAAAGCATAATTGTTGAAATCCTAGCTCCTGCTATTGCGCTATTGCATGTTTCTACATCCTTAGTCCATCTCACAGCACTTGTATTGGAGTTTAAACGACTGTTCTCCGTCATCAAAAATGGTTGTACCTTGTATCGGGGTTTAATTTTTCCTCGTCAAAAAAAAAAAAAGCTACATGTTACCAAGAAGTTTACACTTTCTTCCAGCCCAAAAAAGTGATCGTAACCATAAAGTTACCGAATCATCATCATCATCAAAAAAAAAAAAAAAACAAAAGAGGCAAGCCAAAGGAGGATAAAGAGGCATAGTAGAATAAATCACGGGCTATATAGGCAGATTTATGCATTAGTGGAGTTTAGTTAGATTTCCTTGCATGTTATTAGAGAAAGAGCATATTCATATTTATGTAGGAAAGGAGTTGATCTAAAATAAGCTAAAGATGAAAGATGTCTCTTGAAAATCCTAAATCTTTGTTTATAATCATATTTAAGGTAGATTGCTTTATGAAAAAGGTACAAAATTTTCTTCAAGATGAGAGGAACTGATGCTTAAAACGACTCAATACATCCACTTCCACTTCATATTGATGCTTGTTGTTTTTTCTTTCTTGTTGCCAATGTTGCTTGTTCATTTGCATATATGTTGCCTATTTGTTCATGCATATTCATGTTGCCTGTTTCAATTATTTCTTTCATGCAAATTTTGCTTCATGTCACGTTACCTACTTATTCATGCATATAATCAATTTTCCTTCCATCTTTCTTATGTTGCCTATAAAATAATTTGATGCATGGAACATTTTGTTTTTCACAGATGCTAGAGTGGCGCTTCCGGAGGAATCGCAGGTTTAGTGGGGGCGAATGTCGTCGAGATTTGCTCTCCTCTCTCACTTGTGAAGGCCTACAAAAAACAAATTTGGCGAAGGTAGCCAGAATTCCCCGAGAAGTCCAGGATGCATCAAGGATGTCAAAGGAAGGTCACATACAAAGTTTCAAAGAAATCAAGAAAGTCCATGGTAGCGGTCAAAGCTGGTCAAAGCTGGTCAAAGTTGGGAAATTAGGGTAAAAATTTCATTGTCACCAAATTAGATGAAAATCCATATACTTGTAAAGATTGTCAAAGGCAGTCTATAGCCCAAATTTCAGCAGAAAATGGATTTTGTAGCACATTGATATGCTATGTTCATTTTGTAAAAATGTAATTTTTCTAGTTTGACCCTACAAATTCATGTATAGAAAATTATGTTAGCCATATGGTTTGGCATGTATAAAGATCAAATGTGGCTACATATTTGTACAAATTTTCAAGGCTATCAGAGCTTCCTAGACACCTTAATGCCACCTTGCAAGCTTCCAAATGTAGTCAAACTTGTACAAGGGAGATTCAGATGGGAGTTTTTCCTACATATTCGTGAAGGAGATCTTTGGAAACATAGTCCTTCAAAGTTTCATCTTCATCAAAGTCTTTTTGGAGGGTCAAAGAGCACAAAGTCCAGTTTTCAAGGTCACCGCAGTTTTCTAGAATAAGAAAATTGAAGGCTTGAAGGGCTGCCACATGTCAAAATATGATTGAACCATGGTGTACGGTCAAGATGAGCTCCTATTCAAGGGTGGAGATGCACTAAATCATAAAGGAAGGAGGATCCACGAATTTTTTCCATAAAAGAAGACTCTGTTGACAGTTAAAGATCAATAATGCAAAGTTTCTCCAAAAATAGTGGCTTATCTTATCCGAATTGATGTCAGCACTGATCCGACGGTCGAGATCATCCCCAGATCCAATGGTGGAGAATGAGGGCGCCTAAATTTCACTCCTTTACACTAGATTTGATAGAAAGAACAATTCCAAGCCATTGATTTGATTAATCAAATGGTTGTAATCGAAAGTAGTGATCCTAGAGTTGAGAGTTGATTTCTCTAGATCCAAGGGCCCAAATTCATTCAAAAAACTACATAAACCCCCCTCCAAACTCCTAGAGCATCATTGTTAGGCATCCATAGGGCTCATGCTAGCTTACGGTTTCCTTGAGACGATCACCCTCGGTTGAGCGAGTGAGGATCCAAGGTGAGCTAGTATGAGTATAGAACCTAGTTTCAAATTTAAGTTAGAACTCCAATTTAGAATAGGCTCTTGAAACCAGCATCTCTATCTTGACTCACCCTCGGGGGAGCGTGTGAGTGAGTTAGAGCTGATTTTAATGAGTCTTAGACTTCTTTAGATAGACGTTACCAGCCTAGACAGACATAGGGTCACTGGAGTGGAACTCACCTTCTTACGTGTGACATTCGGTTGAACTGTCATGTTTGAGGGTCGGAACCACCTTTGATCAGTAGACTGCTCAGCATGACGTACCACGACGATCTTTTACATGTAACTTTATTCAAATTCTTTTAATTCATGTCACTTGTCACTTGTCTCTTGTCACCTCTCTCAGTCTCTTAAGTATTTTTACATGTCTTCTATTTCTTCTATGTGTGAGAAGGCTCCGCAGTATTGCGTTTAACCAGTGAGGATGTTTCTTTGAGCTTGTGAGTAAAATCCATCATCATAATTCACTTGCATGCATATAATCCATACAAATCCATACATATTTCTTAGTTTCTGAAAGTGTATAAGAAGCTCCAATATTGGACCATTCTTCCTTTCGAAACTGATTTATGTGTAAGGATTCCATCTATTCTCATCATGCATACATATCATCCAAAGAAGGCTATACATATGGATTAGAATTAGGAAGTGTTTAAGAAGCTCCTCCAATGGACCATTCTTCCTTCCAAATTTGATTCGTGTGTATGGTTCTCTTTCATTCTTATCATTCATGTCATCAATCTAACTTGCACACCTACATTCCCATTCCCATAATTATTTCAACATCTCTCTCTTTTCCATACTCAACATTAATTTCACCTTCACATCTTTAAACCTTCCAACATTCATTAGCTTCATACACCCTGTTTGTGCCACGACCGGACCCGATCCACCCGGATTGCGATCACCTCCACATTTGAACCCGAAAACAATTGATCACATCGGGTTCAAATGTGGAGGTGATCGCAATCCGGGTGGATCGGGTCCGGTCGTGGCACACACAGGGTGTATGAAGCTAATGAATGTTGGAAGGTTTAAAGATGTGAAGGTGAAATTAATGTTGAGTATGGAGAAGAGAGAGATGTTGAAATAATTATGGGAATGGGAATGTAGGTGTGCAAGTTAGATTGATGACATGAATGATAAGAATGAAAGAGAACCATACACACGAATCAAATTTGGAAGGAAGAATGGTCCATTGGAGGAGCTTCTTAAACACTTCCTAATTCTAATCCATATGTATAGCCTTCTTTGGATGATATGTATGCATGATGAGAATAGATGGAATCCTTACACATAAATCAGTTTCGAAAGGAAGAATGGTCCAATATTGGAGCTTCTTATACACTTTCAGAAACTAATAAATATGTATGGATTTGTATGGATTATATGCATGCAAGTGAATTATGATGATGGATTTTACTCACAAGCTCAAAGAAACATCCTCACTGGTTCAACGCAATACTCCGGAGCCTTCTAACACATAGAAGAAATAGAAGACATGTAAAAATACTTAAGAGACTGAGAGAGGTGACAAGAGACAAGTGACAAGTGACATGAATTAAAAGAATTTGAATTAAGTTACATGTAAAAGATCGTTGTGGTACGTCATGCTAAGCAGTCTACGTATCAAAGGTGGTTTCGACCCTCAAACCATGACAGTTCAACCGAATGTCACACGTAAGAAGGTGAGTTCCACTCTAGTGACCCTATGTCTGTCTAAGCTCGTAACGTCTAACTAAAGAAGTCTAAGACTCATTAAAATCAGCTCTAACTCACTCACACGCTCCACCAAGGGTGAGTCAAGATAGAGATGCTGGTTTCAAGAGCCTATCCTAAATTGGAGTTCTAACTTAAATTTGAAACTAGGTTCTATACTCATACTAGCTCACCTTGGATCCTCACTCGCTCAACCGAGGGTGATCGTCTCAAGGAAACCGTAAGCTAGCATGAGCCCTATGGATGCCTAACAATGATGCTCTAGGAGTTTGGAGGGGGGTTTATATAGTTTTTTGAATGAATTTGGGCCCTTAGATCTAGAGAAATCAACTCTCAACTCTAGGATCACTATTTTTGATTACAACCATTTGATTAATCAAATCAATGGCTTGGAATTGTTCTTTCTATCAAATCTAGTGTAAAGGAGTGAAATTTAGGCGCCCTCATTCTCCACCATTGGATCTGGGGATGATCTGGACCGTCGGATCAGTGCTGACATCAACTCGGATAAGATAAGCCACTATTTTTGGAGAAAAGCTGCATTACTGATCTTTGATTGTCAAAAATTATCTTCTTTTATGGAAAAACTCGTGGATCCTCCTTGCTTTAAGCATAAGTGCATCTCCACCCTTGAATATGAGCTCATCTTGATCGTACAACATGGCTCAATCAGCTTTCGCCATGTGGTGGCCCTTCAACCCTTCAATTTGCTTAAACTAGAAAACTGCGGTGATCTTGAAAACTGGACTTTGTGCTCTTTAACCCTCCAAATAGGCTTTGATGAAGATGAAACTTTGTAGGACTATGTTTCCAAAGATATCCTCTAGGAAGCTCTGATGGCCTTGAAAATTTGTACAAATATGTAGCCACATATGATCTTTATACATGCCAAACCATATGGCTAACATAAATTTGTATACAAGAATTTGTAGGGTCAAACTAGAAAAATTACATTTTTACAAAATGAACATAGCATATCAATGTGCTACAAAATCCATTTTCCGCTGAAATTTGGGCTATAGACTGCCTTTGACAATCTTTACAAGTATATGGATTTTCATCTAATTTGGTGACAATGAAATTTTTGCCTTAATTTCCCAACTTTGACCAGCTTTGACCGCTACCATGGACTTTCTTGATTTCTTTGAAACTTTGTATGTGAGCTTCCTTTGACATCCTTGATGCATCCTGGACTTCTCGGGGAATTCCGGCTACCTTCATCAAATATGTTTTTTGTAGGCCTTCATAAGTGAGAGAGGAGAGAAAATCTCGACGACATTTTCGCCCCCACTAAACCTGCGATTCCTCCGGAAGCGCCACTCTAGCATTTGTGAAAAACAAAATGTTCCAGGCATCAACTTCTTTTATAGGCAACATAAGAAACATGGAAGGAAAATTGATTATATGCATGAATCAGTAGGTAACGTGACATGAAGCAAAATTTGCATGGAAGAAATAATTGAAACAGACAACATGAATATGCATGAACAAATAGGCAACATATATGCAAATGAACAAGCAACATTGGTAACAAGAAAGAAAAAAAACAAGCATCAATATGAAGTGGAAGTGGATGTATTGAGTCATTTTAAGCATCAGTTCCTCTCATCTTGAAGAAAATTTTGTACCTTTTTAATAAAGCAATCTACCTTAAATATGATTATAAACAAAGATTTAGGATTTTCAAGAGACATCTTTCATCTTTAGCTTATTTTAGATCAACTCCTTTCCTACCTAAATATGAAAATGCTCTTTCTCTAATAACATGCAAGGAAATCTAACTAAACTCCACTAATGCATAAATCTGCTTATATAGCCCGTGATTTATTCTACTATGCCTCTTTATCCTCCTTTGGCTTGCTTTTTTTTTTTTTCGATGATGATGATGATTCGGCAACTTTATGGTTACGATCACTTTTTTGGGGTGGAAGAAAGTGTAAACTTCTTGGTAACATGTAGGTTTTTTTTTTTTTTTTTTTTTGACGAGGAAAAATTAAACCCCGATACAAGGTACAACCATTTTTGATGACGGAGAACAGTCGTTTAAACTCCGATACAAGTGTTGTGAGATGGACTAAGGATGTAGAAACATGCAATAACAGGAGCTAGGATTTCAACAATTATGCTTTCGATACTAGATACATATGCATGTTTATATATGAAAGTCATGTCACCAAAATAAACCTCCAAATCTACATGCCCTATCTTTCCACAATCCTAGATTATAATCAATTTCTTAGTAGATAAGTTACTACTTAAGATAAAATTTTACACAAGTAGAGAAATCATCATTTGCCCTTTTTTGACTCAAGTGATGTGGATATGCAATGCAATGCAAAGACTGAAAAAAAACATGCATGAAACAAGCATGGAGAAAAACTAGAATGAACTTGAAAAAAAACAAAGCAACATGAACTTGAAAATTAATGATATATATATATATATATATATATTTATAACATGGATACTCCTGTTTATGAATCGGCCTCATTGTTGTCATCTTCTTCAATGTCCTCATCCAAAATGTACTCGTCATTATCACGCTTCTTGAATAACTTTATCCTTTTACCTGCAATCAAAGTTTTTAGTGCAACACCATTTAATTCACAAAGAGCATACGTACCATTGTTGTTGACTTTTGATACTATGTATGGCCCAAACCACCGTTGAGTGAGCTTTTTGCGTGCATCATATTGAGAGTCAAATGTACTGTCATAAATGAGCACCCAATCTCCTACTCCAATTGGCTTAGGACGCAATCGATGAGTTTTATCAAAATAATGCTTGTTCTTCATTCTAGATTCTCTTAATTTTTCAACAGCATCATCAAGTCTTAATTTACCTTGTTCTAACTGTTTAATACGCAAACTCAAAAAATCATCAGTAGACATGTTTTCAGACCAAGGAAAATTTGACCATGCAGAAATATGAGACTGAATTGGAAACAATGGTTTTTGACAGTACATGAGTTCAGCAGGCATATATCCAGTAGTACGTGTGCATGTCATTCTATCTGCCCAAAGTGCAAAAGGTAAGAATTTAGGCCATTGTTTGATGTCACCATTACATGCTTTAGATATGGCTTTCACAATAGGTGGATGCCCTCTCTCTATTTTACCATTGGCCTCTGGGTTATATGCAGTAGTGAGAGACAAACGAATACCGTGATGCTCAAAGAACTCTTTAGCTTCTCTCGCATTTAACTCTCCACGATCGGCAACTACTTTCTCTATGTACCCAAAGCGACTTATGACATCTTCAAGCAAGAATTTGCAAACATTGTAAGTGGTCTTAGATCGTAGTGCACGTCCCTCTACATGATTAGTTAAGTCTTCTCTTGCAAGTACAATGTAACGCATTTTGTCGATACCTTTAGGCATAGTTACAAGATCTACTACCCACTTGTAGTGAATACAAGGTGGATAAGTAGGATGCAACGGATCTCTATGTTTGACTGATGAATGAAGTTGAGAAGTAGAACATGTAGAAACATAGCTACTAATGTCAACATACATCCTAGGCCAATAATAGGTACTTCTAATTTTTTCATATGTTCCAAAAAATCCTTTATGACCGGCCCATAATGTCTCATGCATTTCCTTCATTACTTGCAATTGAAGACCTCATTTTCCCAGGACTCGTTGTGGATTCTTAACCTTACCCTTAGCATGTCTCCAAAGATAACCATTACATAGGAAAAAGTTATAAGCTCGTTTCCTAATGTTACGGAATCTATTCGTAGTCCAGCTAGGTAATGGTTGTAGTGTACTAAGATACTTTCCTATGTCTCTCCATTCATCTTCGTACTCAGACTCATGAAATTTCTCATACTCATATATATGTGGAACACAGTCAACTAAATTCACATTCTTTATTAGATCACTTTCAAGATCATCATCAAATCTAGGTCTCGATAACATATCAGCAACTGAGTTTGACTTACTTGAAATATGAACGAACTCAGGATTTATGAACTTAATATATGAGATCCATCTAAGCATGGCTATATCAGGAGATGAACAATTGGCTATCATTCCAATGAGAGGCAAACAATCAGTCTCAACTTTGACATTTGCACCAATGAAATATTCTTTGTCTGTTTTCAAAGCTGTTACCATACCCCATAGTTCTCGTTTGATTTGTGGATATTTTTGTTGTGTTTCATGTAGAATTTTGGCACCAAACCTAATTGCATATCTATTCCCTTCATTATCATCTTGACTTATGACCCAACCTATACCAATAGGACTAGTATCAACAGTCAATATAATAGGTTTGTTAGCAGAATAGTCTACACGCTTAAGGATGGGAGCTTTAAGCAATAATTTCTTCAATTTACGCATAGCTTGAGTGTGTTTGTCAGTCCAAATAAATTTTCGTTTCTTCCTCAACAAGTCATAAAGACAATCAGCAACATGAGCAAAGTGAGGGATCCAAATAACATAAAAGATGCAAGCACCAAGAAATCTACGTACCTCACTCACGTTGTTACATGTTTCAGAAATCTTGCTAATGGCATCAACTTTTTGTGGGTATGGCTTTCGACCATAATGGCCACATAAATGTCCAACAATAAGCACCTCGTTGACACCAAAAACAGATTTCTCTATGGAAAATGTGAGACCTACCTCTTCAAATCGTTGAAATATTCTTTCACAATCAGAGATATGGTCAAGAACAAATTTACGACATCCAGATGAATCTAAAGTAATGTCCTTTACACGTTCCTCACTCCCTTTAATTGGAATATCATCAAGAATGGCATAGTTATATGAGGGATAAAATCATGTAAGACCATATTCATAGCACTCATCATATGAGCCACAGAATTAGTCGCTCCTTGAGGTAAAGTACACATTCGCACTAAGCCTAAAGGAGTTTTCATTGTGGTTATGTCACGACTGTCAATTGCTAACTGGAATTGGTCATATCCAGAATATAAATCACCCATTGAATAGATAGAATGTCCTGAAAATGATTCAGCAAACTCATCTACAATGGGTCCTGTTCCTACATTCCTTATGGTGACTTTATTGACGGGTTGGAGATCTTGAATAAAACGTAGTTTCCCATTCTTTTTAGGCACAGTGAACCATCTGTTTGAGTAAGGTGCAAAAGATGGCTCTAAAATTCTCATGTTTATCTTCTCCTTAAGTAGTTTCATTAGCTCAGGTAAGTGAGCCTTTGGAACAGGTATAGGACGAAGATTCCATGGAATATGTGGAATATTAAAGATTATCATGGGTGCACCTAGCTTAGGATCTACACAACCAATCTCATGAGGATACATAGTAAAGGCTTTTCCATGGCTATGTATGACTCTCTCAAATTTACCTCTCTCTGCTGGCAAAAGAAAGTCATCATCTCTACCAATTTTCACCTGTTTGATTGTCTCATCCGTGAATGTATGTCCTATGTTTTTCTTATCCCGAAGAATTGGATCATTTTTCACATCAATAATTTTTTCATTACTTCCTTGAGGTAATGGTTGAGCTATGGGTTTGATTTTCTTGTCTGCAGTTTTGTACTTTGTTTCAGCTAAGGCATCATGTGTTTGGTTAAATTTTGAGCACTTGTCAACATTGAGAGCATACTCTTGGATTAGAGCATACTCATCAAGGGAAGAAATTAGAATAATATGGGAATTAGAATTTTGTTGAAGACATAACTCTAACTCCTCAAGAGTAGAGAAACAATGAGATGTCTCAATCACATGCTCAATGTTCTCATCATGTTCCATGATTTGGTTGTTTTTATAAATTTTTTGGGTTTTTTGGATAAAAGACTTGGACAATTGACTCTTATGAAGAAAATCTAATCTAGAATGTGGAAAACAAAGTGACAAACTATTGTACATGTTGGTTGGATGCGAGATGTCAAACCAATATCCACTATTGTCCCTCTCAACAATGGATTCTATCCGAAATTTTGATCATATGTAGATCCAAACATGAATCGAGGTGCACAGTCACTACAAGCATGCTCATGACCCTGAGTAACAATAGGTTTCTTTCTAATTGACAATCGATTCCTAGGATGATTCACTCCTACTGTCATGACTTGAAGTGATTGCATTCCATCCATAGACTTAAATCTAGCATAGGTAGACCCATCATCCATGGCTTTAGTTTCCATACGACTCTCACAAATAAAGGGTTGACCTAAGAGAACTTCATAGGAGCAATTATCTTGAATAAAAAAGTGAAACTCTTCTGTGATTCCTCCTATGGATATGGGCACATTAGCACAAGCTCCATACAGGGTACCTACACCATTATCTGCAGTTCTCATACGCCATCCACAATCTTTATCTATGGGCCATCGAAACTTATCATAGACTTCTCTTGAAATCACATTGATTTCAGAGCTGGAATCTACTAATGCATTTACAATGATAGTGTTCTTATCATTTCCTATTTTAACATGCATCTTTGATGTACCTCTAGACCAAAATGTTCTTTTAAAGTGACTTTCAGGATTGTTTTCATGATTTTCATGGTCAGGTTGAATAGGTCCTAAGAAATTTTTATTAACATTTACTTCATCATCATCAAAGTCCTCTTCATCAGATTCATCAAAGTTTAAGGCTTCATTCGTAGCTTGATCTTGATCTAGAGAATCTTGCATCTCAGTATCTAGATTAAGCCGAAACCTCTTCCTTTTAATTAGGCCAATAAAGTTATCTTTAAAAACAGGCTTTGCAATAGAGAAAACTTGTTCTAAAGACATAGTCACTTGACTCTTAAGCAAAATGTCATCTAAAATCTGCATAGGATCTATTTTTCTCTCAATTTCTGAAATCAAGATGGCTTTAGGTTTTCTCTTTGGTTTCTTTTGTTTTTGCTCAGGGTCTTGTTTTTGTTCATGTTCTCGTGTTTGGTCTTCAGTTTGTTTTGATTGTTCTTGTTTATCTAAAGGCTTTGGTTCTGATTCTTGTTTTTTATCTTTGGATTGTGATGTTTCTCCTTGCTCTATGATTGTTTCTATTCCCTCTGAGGTTTGTTTTCGAGTCACTCTTCTTTCACTAGGCTCAACTTCATCTCTTTTTCATTTTTCTTCTACATTGGATATGTGAGAAATAAGAGATTGATCTTCTATCGGTGACTCCCAAGCCGTTATTCTCCTAATCTCATCCCGTGCTCTTACTAAAGCCTCTATGGAAAAATCACCTTCCTTTGTGGGTTTACTTGATTCTACTTGTTGTTCATCAAGAGCTTCTAGTTTCACTCCTCTAGTTCCTACGTCCATTATGGTTATATTTTCATAATGTTTTTTCATTCCTCCCTAACCATAATTTCCTTGCAAAGGTAGCCTAGATCGATAGTCACAGATTTTCTTGTCTATGTCTATTACTAGTCGTTGCTCCTTAGCAGCCTTCAATAATTCACAATCTCTCAAAAAGTGCTCTAACGATCACACCAAGGACACCTACGAGGGCCACGCACAAAACCATTTTGATTTTGAGGATTTTGATTAACTTGTGGTGGGAAATTTTGAAATTGAGGATTTTGTTGATAAGGTATTGCTTGAACAGGATAATTAGGATTTTGAAAATGCAATTGATGTATTTGAGGAGCTTGGGGAGCAACATGTGGTACTTGAGGTGCAAGAGGAGCTTCCATATTATACGGTTGATGATTTTGAAAATTTTGATTTTGAGTATTTTGAAAAGCTATTTGAGAAACTTGAGGATACAGGTTTTGATACATTTGAGGATTTTGCACATGAGGATGAGGATTTTGCATTGAAGGATTATGCATTGGAGGAACTAGATATGCTTGAGTAGGAGCTACTTGTGGATTTTGATTGGTAGCTATAACATGTTGATTAGGCTCTTGAAAAGTCATTGGATTCATTTGATTTTGGAAAGTTTTGGTGTAATTAGATTGTAAAGCATCTATAGTCTTGGCCAAATTGGATTGTGTAGCAATAAGACTTTCCATTTGCTTAGTGAGAATATCCACTTGAGATTGTTCAACTACACTTTTATTTGGCTCTACTTTAAAACCTTGAGTAGGCTCCATCATTTGAGGAATAGGAGTAGAGTCAAAAAGCATAGCATGGGATTGTTCTCTAACTTGCTCCTTAGTTTGTGGAAGGCTAGCTTGAGGAAGACTAGTTTGCTCATAAAGCATGGATTGTCTTTGATGTCTATGGGCTACAGCCTCTACTACTTTACGCACTTTTTGCCAATTGTCAGTAAGACCATGGCTTCTTAATTTTCTTAAGCTTCTTCATCTTGAAACTCGTAGGGAAGTTGAACGGCGATTAGAAGAACCAGATAAGCGCTATGGTCTTACTGACAATTGGCAAAAAGTGCGTAAAGTAGTAGAGGCTGTAGCCCATAGACATCAAAGATAATCCATGCTTTATGAGCAAACTAGTCTTCCTCAAGCTAGCCTACCACAAACTAAGGAGCAAGTTAGAGAACAATCCCATGCTATGCTTTTTGACTCTACTCCTATTCCTCAAATGATGGAGCCTAATCAAGGTTTTAAAGTAGAGCCAAATAAAAGTATAGTTGAACAATCTCAAGTGGATATTCTCACTAAGCAAATGGAAAGTCTTATTGCTACACAATCCAATTTGGCCAAGACTATAGATGCTTTACAATCTAGTTATACCAAAACTTTTCAAAATCAAATGAACCCAATGACTTTTCAAGAGCCTAATCAACATGTTATAGCTACCAATCAAAATCCACAAGTAGCTCCTACTCAAGCATATCAAGTTCCTCCAATGCATAATCCTTCAATGCAAAATCCTCATCCTCATGTGCAAAATCCTCAAATGTATCAAAACATGTATCCTCAAGCTTCTCAAATAGCTTTTCAAAATCCTCAAAATCAAAATTTTCAAAATCATCAACCGTATAATATGGAAGCTCCTCTTGCACCTCAAGTACCACATGTTGCTCCCCAAGCTCCTCAAATACATCAATTGCATTTTCAAAATCCTAATTATCCTGTTCAAGCAATACCTTATCAACAAAATCCTCAATTTCAAAATTTCCCACCACAAGTTAATCAAAATCCTCAAAATCAAAATGGTTTTGTGCGTGGCCCTCGTAGGTGTCCTTGGTGTGATTTGTTAGAGCACTTTTTGAGAGATTGTGAATTATTGAAGGCTGCTAAGGAGCAACGACTAGTAATAGACATAGACAAGAAAATCTGTGACTATCGATCTAGGCTACCTTTGCAAGGAAATTATGGTAAGGGAGGAATGAAAAAAACATTATGAAAATATAACCATAATGGACGTAGGAACTAGAGGAGTGAAACTAGAAGTTCTTGATGAACAACAAGTAGAATCAAGTAAACCCACAAAGGAAGGTGATTTTTCTATAGAGGCTTTAGTAAGAGCACGGGATGAGATTAGGAGAATAACGGCTTGGGAGTCACCAATAGAAGATCAATCTCTTATTTCTCACATATCCAATGTAGAAGAAAAACGAAAAAGAGATGAAGCTGAGCCTAGTGAAAGAAGAGTAACATGAAAACAAACCTCAGAGGGAATAGAAACAATCATAGAGCAGGGAGAAACATCATAATCCAAAGATAAAAAACAAGAAGCACAACCCAATGAACAAAAACAAGAGGAGAAACAAAAAGGGAAGAAGACAAAGCAAAGAAAAACAGAACCAAAGCCTTTGGATAAACAAGAACAATAAAAACAAACTGAAGACCAAACACGAGAACATGAACAAAAACAAGACCCTGAGCAAAAACAAAAGAAACCAAAGAGAAAACCTAAAGCCATCTTGATTTCAGAAATTGAGAGAAAAATAGATCCTATGGAGATTTTAGATGACATTTTGCTTAAGAGTCAAGTGACTATGTCTTTAGAACAAGTTTTCTCTATTGCAAAGCCTGTTTTTAAAGATAACTTTATCGGCCTAATTAAAAGGAAGAGGTTTCCACTTAATCTAGATACTGAGATGCAAGATTCTCTAGATCAAGATCAAGCTATGAATGAAGCCTTAATCTTTGATGAATCTGATGAAGAGGACTTTGATGATGATGAAGTAAATGTTAATAAAAATTTCTTAGGACCTATTCAACCTGACCATGAAAATCATGAAAACAATCCTGAAAGTCACTTTAAAAGAACATTTTGGTCTAGAGGTACATCAGAGATGTATGTTAAAATAGGAAATGATAAGAACACTATCACTGTAAATGCATTAGTAGATTCCGGCTCTGAAATCAATGTGATTTCAAGAGAAGTTTATGATAAGTTTCGATGGCCCATAGATAAAGATTGTGGATGGCGTATGAGAACTGCAGATAATGGTGTAGGTACCCTGTATGGAGCTTGTGCTAGTGTGCCCATATCCATAGGAGGAATCACAGAAGCGTTTCACTTTTTTATTCAAGATAATTGCTCCTATGAAGTTCTCTTAGGTCAACCCTTTATTTGTGAGAGTCGTATGGAAACTAAAGCCATGGATGATGGGTCTACCTATGCTAGATTTAAGTCTAAGGATGGAATGCAATCACTTCAAGTCATGACAGTAGGAGTGAATCATCCTAGGAATCGATTGTCAATTAGAAAGAAACCTATTGTTACTCAGGGTCATGAGCATGCTTGTAGTGATTGTGCACCTCGATTCATGTTTGGAGCTACATATGATCAAAATTTCGGATAGAATCCATTGTTGAGCGGGACAACAGTGGATATTGGTTTGACATCTCGCATCCAACCAACATGTACAATAGTTTGTCACTTTGTTTTCCACATTCTAGATTAGATTTTCTTCATAAGAGTCAATTGTCCAAGTCTTTTATCCAAAAAACCCAAAAAAATTATAAAAACAACAAAATCATGGAACATGATGAGAACATTGAGCATGTGATTGAAACATCTCATTGTTTCTCTACTCTTGAGGAGTTAGAGTTATGTCTTCAACAAAATTCTAATTCCCATATATTCTTCTTTCTTCCCTTGATGAGTATGCTCTAATCCAAGAGTATGCTCTCAATTTTGACAAGTGCTCAAAATTTAACCAAACACATGATGCCTTAGTTGAAACAAAGTACAAAACTGTAGACAAAAAAATCAAACCCATAGCTCAACCGTTACCTCAAGGAAGTAATGAAAAAATTATTGATGTGAAAAATGATCCAATTCTTCGGGATAAGAAAAACATAGGACATACATTCACGGATGAGACAATCAAAAAAGTGAAAATTGGTAGAGATGATGACTTTTTTTTGCCAGCAGAGAGAGATAAATTTGAGAGAGTCATACGTAGCCATGGAAAAGCCTTTACTATGTATCCTCATGAGATTGGTTGTGTAGATCCTAAGCTAGTTGCACCGATGATAATCTTTACTATTCCACATATTCCATGGAATCTTCGTCCTATACTTGTTCCAAAGGCTCACTTACCTGAGCTAATGAAACTACTTAAGGAGAAGATAAACATGAGAATTTTAGAGCCATCTTTTGCACCTTACTCAAACAGATGGTTCACTGTGCCTAAAAAGAATGGGAAACTACGTTTTATTCAAGATCTCCAACCCGTCAATAAAGTCACCATAAGGAATGTAGGAACAGGACCCATTGTAGATGAGTTTGCTGAATCATTTTCAAGACATTCTATCTATTCAATGGGTGATCTATATTCTGGATATGACCAATTTCAATTAGCAATTGATAGTCGTGACATAACCACAATGAAAACTCCTTTAGGCTTAGTGCGAATGTGTACTTTACCTCAAGGAGCGACTAATTCTGTGGCTCATATGATGAGTGCTATGAATATGGTCTTACATGACTTTATCCCTCATATAACTATGCCATTCATTGATGATATTCCAATTAAAGGGAGTGAGGAACGTGTAAAGGACATTACTTTAGATTCATCGGGATGTCGTAAATTTGTTCTTGACCATATCTCTGATTGTGAAAGAATATTTCAACGATTTGAAGAGGTAGGTCTCACATTTTCCATAGAGAAATCTGTTTTTGGTGTCAACGAGGTACTTATTGTTGGACATTTATGTGGCCATTATGGTCGAAAGCCATACCCACAAAAAGTTGATGCCATTAGCAAGATTTCTGAAACATGTAACAACGTGAGTGAGGTACGTAGATTTCTTGGTGCTTGCATCTTTTATGTTATTTGGATCCCTCACTTTGCTCATGTTTCTGATTGTCTTTATGACTTGTTGAGGAAGAAACAAAAATTTATTTGGACTGACAAACACACTCAGGCTATGCGTAAATTGAAGAAATTATTGCTTGAAGCTCCCATCCTTAAGTGTGTAGACTATTCTGCTAACAAACCTATTATATTGACTGTTGATACTAGTCCTATTGGTATAGGTTGGGTCATAAGTCAAGATGATAGTGAAGGAAATAGATATGCAATTAGGTTTGGTGCCAAAATTCTACATGAAACACAGCGAAAATATCCACAGATCAAACGAGAACTATGGGGTATGGTAACAGCTTTGAAAACAGACAAAGAATATTTCATTGGTGCAAATGTCAAAGTTGAGACTGATTGTTTGCCTCTCATTGGAATGATAGCCAATTGTTCATCTCCTGATATAGCCATGCTTAGATGGATCTCATATATTAAGTTCATAAATCCTCAGTTAGTTCATATTTCATGTAAGTCAAATTCAGTTGCTGATATGTTATCGAGAGCTAGATTTGATGATCTTGAAAATGATCTAATAAAGAATGTGAACTTAATTGACTATGTTCCACATATATATGAGTATGAGCAATTTCATGAGTCTGAGTACGAAGATGAATGGAGAGACATAGGAAAGTATCTGAGTACACTACAACCATTACCTAGCTGGACTACGAATAGATTCCGTAACATTAGGAAATGAGCTTATAACTTTTTCCTATGTAATGGTTATCTTTGGAGACATGCTAAGGGTAAGGTTAAGAATCCACAACGAGTCCTAGGAAAGAGAGGTCTTCAATTGCAAGTAATGAAGGAAATGCATGAGACATTATGGGCAGGTCATAAAGGATTTTTTGGAACATATGAAAAAATTAGAAGTACCTATTATTGGCCTAGGATGTATGTTAACATTAGTAGCTATGTTTCTACATGTTCTACTTTTCAACTTCATTCATCAGTCAAACATAGAGATCCGTTGCATCCTACTTATCCACCTTGTATTCACTACAAGTGGGTAGTAGATCTTGTAACTATGCCTAAACGTATCGACAAAATGCGTTACATTGTACTTGCAAGAGAAGACTTAACTAATCATGTAGAGGGACGTGCACTACGATCTAAGAACACTTACAATGTTTGCAAATTCTTGCCTGAAGATGTCATAAGTTGCTTTGGGTACATAGAGAAAGTAGTTGCCGATCGTGGAGAGTTAAATGCGAGAGAAGCTAAAGAGTTCTTTGAGCGTCACGGTATTTGTTTGTCTCTCACTACTGCATATAATCCAGAGGCCAATGGTAAAATAGAGAGAGGGCATCCACCTATTGTGAAAGCCATATCTAAAGCATGTAACAGTGACATCAAACAATGGCCTAGATTCTTACCTTTTGCACTTTGGGCAGATAGAATGACATGCACACGTACTACTGGATATATGCCTACTGAATTCATGTACTGTCAAAAACCATTGTTTCCAATTCAGTCTCATATTTCTGCATGGTCAAATTCGCCTTGGTCTGAAAACATGTCTACTGATGATTTTTTGAGTTTGCGTATTAAACAGTTAGAACAAGGTAAATTAAGACTTGATGATGCTTTTGAAAAATTAAGAGAATCTAGAATGAAGAACAAGCATTATTTTGATAAAACTCATCGATTGCGTCCTAAGCCAATTGACGTAGGAGATTGGGTGCTCATTTATGATAGTACATTTGACTCTCAATATGATGCATGCAAAAAGCTCACTCAACGGTGGTTTGGGCCATACACTGTATCAAAAGTCAACAACAATGGTACGTATGCTCTTTGTGAATTAAATGGTGTTGCACTAAAAACTTTGATTGCAGGTAAAAGGATAAAGTTATTCAAGAAGCGTGATAATGACGAGTACATTTTGGATGAGGACATTGAAGAAGATGACAACAATGAGGCCGATTCATAAACAGGAGTATCCATGTTATAAAAAAAAAAGAAGAAAAAGAAAAGAAATCATTAATTTTCAAGTTCATGTTGCTTTGTTTTTTTTCAAGTTCATTCTATTTTTTTTCCATGCTTGTTTCATGCATGTTTTTTTCAGTCTTTGCATTGCATTGCATATCCACATCACTTGAGTCAAAAAAGGCAAATGATGATTTCTCTACTTGTGTAAATTTGTATCTTAAGTAGTAACTTATCTACTAAGAAATTGATTATAATCTAGGATTGTGGAAAGATAGGGCATGTAGATTTGGAGGTTTATTTTGGTGACATGACTTTCATATATAAACATGCATATGTATCCAGTATCGAAAGCATAATTGTTGAAATCCTAGCTCTTGCTATTGCATGTTTCTACATCCTTAGTCCATCTCACAGCACTTGTATCGGAGTTTAAACGACTGTTCTCCGTCATCAAAAATGGTTGTACATTGTATCGGGGTTTAATTTTTCCCCGTCATCAAAAGAAAAAAAAAGTTGCTACATGTTACCAAGAAGTTTACACTTTCTTCCACCCCAAAAAAGTGATCGTAACCATAAAGTTGCCGAATCATCATCATCATCATCATCAAAAAAAAAAAAGCAAGCCAAAGGAGGATAAAGAGGCATAGTAGAGTAAATCACGGGCTATATAGGCAGTTTTATGCATTAGTGGAGTTTAGTTAGATTTCCTTGCATGTTATTAGAGAAAGAGCATATTCATATTTATGTAGGAAAGGAGTTGATCTAAAATAAGCTAAAGATGAAAGATGTCTCTTGAAAATCCTAAATCTTTGTTTATAATCATATTTAAGGTAGATTGCTTTATGAAAAAGGTACAAAATTTTCTTCAAGATGAGAGGAACTGATGCTTAAAACGACTCAATACATCCACTTCCACTTCATATTGATGCTTGTTTTTTTTTCTTTCTTGTTGCCAATGTTGCTTGTTCATTTGCATATATGTTGCCTATTTGTTCATGCATATTCATGTTGCCTGTTTCAATTATTTCTTTCATGCAAATTTTGCTTCATGTCACGTTACCTACTTATTCATGCATATAATCAATTTTCCTTCCATCTTTCTTATGTTGCCTATAAAAGAATTTGATGCCTGGAACATTTTGTTTTTCACAGATGCTAGAGTGGCGCTTCCGGAGGAATCGCAGGTTTAGTGGGGGCGAATGTCGTCGAGATTTGCTCTCCTCTCTCACTTGTGAAGGCCTACAAAAAACATATTTGGCGAAGGTAGCCAGAATTCCCCGAGAAGTCCAGGATGCATCAAGGATGTCAAAGGAAGGTCACATACAAAGTTTCAAAGAAATCAAGAAAGTCCATGGTAGCGGTCAAAGCTGGTCAAAGCTGGTCAAAGTTGGGAAATTAGGGCAAAAATTTCATTGTCACCAAATTAGATGAAAATACATATACTTGTAAAGATTGTCAAAGGCAGTCTATAGCCCAAATTTCAGCAGAAAATGGATTTTGTAGCACATTGATATGCTATGTTCATTTTGTAAAAATGTAATTTTTCTAGTTTGACCCTACAAATTCTTGTATAGAAATTATGTTAGCCATATGGTTTAGCATGTATAAAGATCATATATGGATACATATTTGTACAAATTTTCAAGGCTATCAGAGCTTCCTAGAGACCTTAATGCCACCTTGCAAGCTTCCAAATGTAGTTAAACTTGTACAAGGGAGATTCAGATGGGAGTTTTTCCTGCATATTCCTGAAGGAGATCTTTGGAAACATAGTCCTACAAAGTTTCATCTTCATCAAAGTCTTTTTGGAGGGTCAAAGAGCACAAAGTCCAGTTTTCAAGGTCATCGCAGTTTTCTAGAATAAGAAAATTGAAGGCTTGAAGGGCTGCCACATGTCAAAATATGATTGAACCATGGTGTACAGTCAAGATGAGCTCCTATTCAAGGGTGGAGATGCACTAAAGCATAAAGGAAGGAGGATCCATGAATTTTTTCCATAAAAGAAGACTTTTTTGACACTTAAAGATCAATAATGCAAAGTTTCTCCAAAAATAGTGGCTTATCTTATCCGAATTGATGTCAGCACTGATCCGACGGTCCAGATCATCCCCAGATCCAATGGTGGAGAATGAGGGCGCCTAAATTTCACTCCTTTACACTAGATTTGATAGAAAGAACAATTCCAAGCCATTGATTTGATTAATCAAATGGTTGTAATCGAAAGTAGTGATCCTAGAGTTGAGAGTTGATTTCTCTAGATCCAAGGGCCCAAATTCATTCAAAAAACTATATAAACCCCCCTCCAAACTCCTAGAGCATCATTGTTAGGCATCCATAGGGCTCATGCTAGCTTACGGTTTCCTTGAGACAATCACCCTCGGTTGAGCGAGTGAGGATCCAAGGTGAGCTAGTATGAGTATAGAACCTAGTTTCAAATTTAAGTTAGAACTCCAATTTAGGATAGGCTCTTGAAACCAGCATCTCTATCTTGACTCACCCTCGGTGGAGCATGTGAGTGAGTTAGAGCTGATTTTAATGAGTCTTAGACTTCTTTAGTTAGACGTTACGAGCATAGACAGACATAGGGTCACTAGAGTGGAACTCACCTTCTTACGTGTGACATTCGGTTGAACTGTCATGGTTTGAGGGTCGGAACCACCTTTGATCAGTAGACTGCTTAGCATGACGTACCACGACGATCTTTTACATGTAACTTAATTCAAATTCTTTTAATTCATGTCACTTGTCACTTGTCTCTTGTCACCTCTCTCAGTCTCTTAAGTATTTTTACATGTCTTCTATTTCTTCTATGTGTGAGAAGGCTCCGCAGTATTGTGCTGAACCAGTGAGGATGTTTCTTTGAGCTTGTGAGTAAAATCCATCATCATAATTCACTTGCATGCATATAATCCATACAAATCCATACATATTTATTAGTTTCTGAAAGTGTATAAGAAGCTCCAATATTGGACCATTCTTCCTTTCGAAACTGATTTATGTGTAAGGATTCCATCTATTCTCATCATGCATACATATCATCCAAAGAAGGCTATACATATGGATTAGAATTAGGAAGTGTTTAAGAAGCTCCTCCAATGGATCATTCTTCCTTCCAAATTTGATTCATGTGTATGGTTCTCTTTCATTCTTATCATTCATGTCATCAATCTAACTTGCACACCTACATTTCCATTCCCATAATTATTTCAACATCTCTCTCTTCTCCATACTCAACATTAATTTCACCTTCACATCTTTAAACCTTCCAACATTCATTAGCTTCATACACCCTGTGTGTGCCACGACCGGACCCGATCCACCCGGATTGCGATCACCTCCACATTTAAAAAAAAAAATAAAAAGCAAGCCAAAGGAGGATAAAGAGGCATAGTAGAATAAATCACGGGCTATATAGGCAGATTTATGCATTAGTGGAGTTTAGTTAGATTTCCTTGCATGTTATTAGAGAAAGAGCATATTCATATTTATGTAGGAAAGGAGTTGATCTAAAATAAGCTAAAGATGAAAGATGTCTCTTGAAAATCCTAAATCTTTGTTTATAATCATATTTAAGGTAGATTGCTTTATGAAAAAGGTACAAAATTTTCTTCAAGATGAGAGGAACTGATGCTTAAAACGACTCAATACATCCACTTCCACTTCATATTGATGCTTGTTTTTTTTCTTTCTTGTTGCCAATGTTGCTTGTTCATTTGCATATATGTTGCCTATTTGTTCATGCATATTCATGTTGCCTGTTTCAATTCTTTCTTTCATGCAAATTTTGCTTCATGTCACGTTACCTACTTATTCATGCATATAATCAACTTTCCTTCCATGTTTCTTATATTGCCTATAAAAGAATTTGATGTCTGGAACATTTTGTTTTTCACAGATGCTAGAGTGGCGCTTCCGGAGGAACCGCAGGTTTAGTGGGGGCGAATGTCGTCGAGATTTTCTCTCCTCTCTCACTTGTGAAGGCCTACAAAAAACATATTTGGTGAAGGTAGCCAGAATTCCCCGAGAAGTCCAGGATGCATCAAGGATGTCAAAGGAAGGTCACATACAAAGTTTCAAAGAAATCAAGAAAGTCCATGGTAGCGGTCAAAGTTGGTCAAAGCTGGGAAATTAGGGCAAAAATTTCATTGTCACCAAATTAGATGAAAATCCATATACTTGTAAAGATTGTCAAAGGCAGTCTATAGCCCAAATTTCAGCAGAAAATGGATTTGGTAGCACATTGATATGCTATGTTCATTTTGTAAAAATGTATTTTTTCTAGTTTGACCCTACAAATTCTTGTATAGAAATTTATGTTAGCCATATGGTTTGGCATGTATAAAGACCATATGTGGCTACATATTTGTATAAAGTTTCAAGGCTATCCGAGCTTCCTAGACACCTTAATGCCACCTTGCAAGCTTCCAAATGTAGTCAAACTTGTACAAGTTAGATTCAGATGGGAGTTTTTTCTGCATATTCCTGAAGGAGATCTTTGGAAACATAGTCCTACAATGTTTCATCTTCATCAAAGACTTTTTGGAGGGTCAAGGAGCACAAAGTCCAGTTTTCAAGGTCACCGTAGTTTTCTAGAATAAGAAAATTGAAGGCTTGAATGTCTGCCACATGTCAAAATATGATTGAACCATGTTGTACGGTCAAGATGAGCTCATATTCAAGGGTGGAGATGCACTAAAGCATAAAAGAAGGAGGATCCACGAATTTTTTCCATAAAAGAAGACCTTTTTTACAATCAAATATCAATAATGGAGCATTTCTCCAAAAATAGTGGCTTATCTTATCCGAATTGATGTCACCACTCATCCGACGGTCCAAAGCATCCCCAGATCGAATGGTGGAGAATGAGGACGCCTAAATTTCACTCCTCAAAATCCTCAATGTATTTTGCATTGAAGGATTATGCATTGGAGGAACTTGATGTGCAAAATCCTCAAATGTATCAAAACATGTATCCTCAAGCTTCTCAAATAGCTTTTCAAAATCCTCAAAATCAAAATCTTCAAAATCATCAACCGTATAATATGGAAGCTCCTCTTGCACCTCAAGTACCACATGTTGCTCCCCAAGCTCCTCAAATACATCAATTGCCTTATCAAAATCCTAATTATCCTGTTCAAGCAATACCTTATCAACAAAATCCTCAATTTCAAAATTTCCCACCACAAGTTAATCAAAATCCTCAAAATCAAAATGGTTTTGTGCGTGGCCCTCGTAGGTGTCCTTGGTGTGATTCGTTAGAGCACTTTTTGAGAGATTGTGAATTATTGAAGGCTACTAAGGAGCAACGACTAGTAATAGACATAGACAAGAAAATCTGTGACTATCGATCTAGGCTACCTTTGCAAGGAAATTATGGTAAGGGAGGAATGAAAAAACATTATGAAAATATAACCATAATGGACGTAGGAACTAGAGGAGTGAAACTAGAAGCTCTTGATGAACAACAAGTAGAATCAAGTAAACCCACAAAGGAAGGTGATTTTTCCATAGAGGCTTTAGTAAGAGCACGGGATGAGATTAGGAGAATAACGGCTTGGGAGTCACCAATAGAAGATCAATCTCTTATTTCTCACATATCCAATGTAGAAGAAAAACGAAAAAGAGATGAAGCTGAGCCTAGTGAAAGAAGAGTGACTCGAAAACAAACCTCAAAGGGAATAGAAACAATCATAGAGCAAGGAGAAACATCACAATCCAAAGATAAAAAACAAGAATCGGAACCCAATGAACAAAAACAAGAGGAGAAACAAAAACGAAAGAAGACAAAGCAAAGAAAAACAGAACCAAAGCCTTTGGATAAACAAGAACAATAAAAAAAAACTTAATACCAAACACGAGAACATGAACAAAAACAAGACCCTGAGCAAAAACAAAAGAAACCAAAGAGAAAACCTAAAGCCATCTTGATTTCAGAAATTGAGAGAAAAATAGATCCTATGGAGATTTTAGATGACATTTTGCTTAAGAGTCAAGTGACTATGTCTTTAGAACAAGTTTTCTCTATTGCAAAGCCTGTTTTTAAAGATAACTTTATCGGCCTAATTAAAAGGAAGAGGTTTCCACTTAATCTAGATACTGAGATGCAAGATTCTCTAGATCAAGATCAAGCTATGAATGAAGCCTTAAACTTTGATGAATCTGATGAAGAGGACTTTGATGATGATGAAGTAAATGTTAATAAAAATTTCTTAGGACCTATTCAACCTGATCATGAAAATCATGAAAACAATCCTGAAAGCCACTTTAAAAGAACATTTTGGTCTAGAGGTACATGAGAGATGCATGTCAAAATAGGAAATGATAAGAACACTATCACTGTAAATGCATTAGTAGATTCTGGCTCTGAAATCAATGTGATTTCAAGAGAAGTCTATGATAAGTTTCGATGGCCCATAGATAAAGATTGTGGATGGCGTATGAGAACTGCAGATAATGGTGTAGGTACCCTGTATGGAGCTTGTGCTAGTGTGCCCATATCCATAGGAGGAATCACAGAAGAGTTTCACTTTTTTATTCAAGATAATTGCTCCTATGAAGTTCTCTTAGGTCAACCCTTTATTTGTGAGAGTTGTATGGAAACTAAAGCCATGGATGATGGGTCTACCTATGCTAGATTTAAGTCTAACGATGGAATGCAATCACTTCAAGTCATGACGGTAGGAGTGAATCATCCTAGGAATCGATTGTCAATTAGAAAGAAACCTATTGTTACTCAGGGTCATGAGCATGCTTGTAGTGATTGTGCACCTTGATTCATGTTTGGAGCTACATATGATCAAAATTTTGGATAGAATCCATTGTTGAGCGGGACAACAGTGGATATTGGTTTCACATCTCGCAGCCAACCAACATGTACAATAGTTTGTCACTTTGTTTTCCACATTCTAGATTAGATTTTCTTCATAAGAGTCAATTGTCCAAGTCTTTTATCCAAAAAACCCAAAAAAATTATAAAAACAACAAAATCATGGAACATGATGAGAACATTGAGCATGTGATTGAGACATCTCATTGTTTCTCTACTCTTGAGGAGTTAGAGTTATGTCTTCAACAAAATTCTAATTCCCATATTATTCTGATTTCTTCCCTTGATGAGTATGCTCTAATCCAAGAGTATGCTCTCAATGTTGCCAAGTGCTCAAAATTTAACCAAACACATGATGCCTTAGTTGAAACAAAGTACAAAATTGTAGACAAAAAAATCAAACCCATAGCTTAATCGTTACCTCAGGGAAGTAATGAAAAAATTATTGATGTGAAAAATGATCCAATTCTTCGGGATAAGAAAAACATAGGACATACATTCACGGATGAGACAATCAAACAAGTGAAAATTGGTAGAGATGATGACTTTCTTTTGCCAGCAGAGAGAGATAAATTTGAGAGAGTCATACGTAGCCATGGAAAAGCCTTTACTATGTATCCTCGTGAGATTGGTTGTGTAGATCCTAAGCTAGTTGCACCCATGATAATCTTTACTATTCCACATATTCCATGGAATCTTCGTCCTATACCTGTTCCAAAGGCTCACTTACCTGAGCTAATGAAACTACTTAAGGAGAAGATAAACATGAGAATTTTAGAGCCATCTTTTGCACCTTACTCAAACAGATGGTTCACTATGCCTAAAAAGAATGGGAAACTACGTTTTATTCAAGATCTCCAACCCGTCAATAAAGTCACCATAAGGAATGTAGGAACAGGACCCATTGTAGATGAGTTTGCTGAATCATTTTCAGGACATTCTATCTATTCAATTGGTGATCTATATTCTGGATATGACCAATTCCAATTAGCAATTGATATTCGTGACATAACCACAATGAAAACTCCTTTAGGCTTAGTGCGAATGTGTACTTTACCTCAAGGAGCGACAAATTCGGTGGCTCATATGATGAGTGCTATGAATATGGTCTTACATGACTTTATCCCTCATATAACTATGCCATTCATTGATGATATTCCAATTAAAGGGAGTGAGGAACGTGTAAAGGACATTACTTTAGATTCATCGGGATGTCGTAAATTTGTTCTTGACCATATCTCTGATTGTGAAAGAATATTTCAACGATTTGAAGAGGTAGGTCTCACATTTTCCATAGAGAAATCTGTTTTTGGTGTCAACGAGGTGCATATTGTTGGACATTTATGTGGCCATTATGGTCGAAAGCCATACCCACAAAACGTTGATGCCATTAGCAAGATTTCTGAAACATGTAACAACGTGAGTGAGGTACGTAGATTTCTTGGTGCTTGCATCTTTTATGTTATTTGGATCCCACACTTTGCTCATGTTGCTGATTGTCTTTATGACTTGTTGAGGAAGAAACAAAAATTTATTTGGACTGACAAACACACTCAAGCTATGCGTAAATTGAAGAAATTATTGCTTGAAGCTCCCATCCTTAAGCGTGTAGACTATTCTGCTAACAAACCTATTATATTGACTGTTGATACTAGTCCTATTGGTATAGGTTGGGTCATAAGTCAAGATGATAGTGAAGGGAATAGATATGCAATTAGGTTTGGTGCCAAAATTCTACATGAAACACAACGAAAATATCCACAAATCAAACGAGAACTATGGGGTATGCTAACAGCTTTGAAAACAGACAAAGAATATTTCATTAGTGCAAATGTCAAAGTTGAGACTGATTGTTTGCCTCTCATTGGAATGATAGCCAATTGTTCATCTCCTGATATAGCCATGCTTAGATGGATCTCATATATTAAGTTCATAAATCCTGAGTTAGTTCATATTTCAGGTAAGTCAAACTCAGTTGCTGATATGTTATCGAGAGCTAGATTTGATGATGATCTTGAAAGTGATCTAATAAAGAATGTGAATTTAGTTGACTATGTTCCACATATATATGAGTATGAGAAATTTCATGAGTCTGAGTACGAAGATGAATGGAGAGACATAGGAAAGTATCTCAGTACACTACAACCATTACCTAGCTGGACTACGAATAGATTCCGTAACATTAGGAAACGAGCTTATAACGTTTTCCTATGTAATGGTTATCTTTGGAGACATGCTAAGGGTAAGGTTAAGAATCCACAACGAGTCCTAGGAAAAAGAGGTCTTCAATTGCAAGTAATGAAGGAAATGCATGAGACATTATGGGCCGGCCATAAAGGATTTTTTGGAACATATGAAAAAATTAGAAGTACCTATCATTAGCTTAGGATGTATGTTGACATTAGTAGCTATGTTTCTACATGTTCTACTTGTCAACTTCATTCATCAGTCAAACATAGAGATCCGTTGCATCCTACTTATCCACCTTGTATTCACTACAAGTGGGTAGTAGATCTTGTAACTATGCGTAAAGGTATTTACAAAATGCGTTACATTGTACTTGCAAGAGAAGATTTAACTAATCATGTAGAGGGACGTGCATTACGATCTAAGACCACTTACAATGTTTGCAAATTCTTGCTTGAAGATGTCATAAGTCGCTTTGGGTACATAGAGAAAGTAGTTGCCGATCGTGGAGAGTTAAATGCGAGAGAAGCTAAAGAGTTCTTTGAGCGTCACGATATTCGTTTGTCTCTCACTACTGCATATAATCCAGAGGCCAATGGTAAAATAGAGAGAGGGCATCCACCTATTGTGAAAGCCATATCTAAAGCATGTAACGATGACATCAAACAATGGCCTAGATTCTTACCTTTTGCACTTTGGGCAGATAGAATGACATGCACACGTACTACTGGGTATATGCCTGCTGAACTTATTTACTGTCAAAAACCATTGTTTCCAATTCAATCTCATATTTTTGCATGGTCAATTTTGCCTTGGTCTGAAAACATGTCTACTGATGATTTTTTGAATTTGCGTATTAAACAGTTAGAACAAGGTAAATTAAGACTTGATGATGCTGTTGAAAAATTAAGAGAATCTAGAATGAAGAACAAGCATTATTTTGATAAAACTCACCGATTGCGTCCTAAGCCAATTGAAGTAGGAGATTGGGTGCTCATTTATGATAGTACATTCGACTCTCAATATGATGCACGCAAAAAGCTCACTCAACGGTGGTTTGGGCCATACATAGTATCAAAAGTCAACAACAATGGTACGTATGCTCTTTGTGAATTAAATGGTGTTGCACTAAAAACTTTGATTGCAGGTAAAAGGATAAAGTTATTCAAGAAGCGTGATAATGACGAGTACATTTTGGATGAGGACATTGAAGAAGATGACAACAATGAGGCCGATTCATAAACAGAAGTATCCATGTTATAAAAAATAAAAAAAGAAAAAAAAATGAAAAACATCATTAATTTTTCAAGTTCATGTTGCTTTGTTTTTTTTCAAGTTCATTCTATTTTTTTTCCATGCTTGTTTCATGCATGTTTTTTTCAGTCTTTGCATCACATTGCATATCCACATCACTTGAGTCAAAAAAGGGCAAATGATGATTTCTCTACTTGTGTAAAATTTTATCTTAAGTAGTAACTTATCTACTAAGAAATTGATTATAATCTAGGATTGTGGAAAGATAGGGCATGTAGATTTGGAGGTTTACTTTGGTGACATGACTTTTATATATAAACATGCATATGTATCTAGTATCGAAAGCATAATTGTTGAAATCCTAGCTCCTGTTATTGCATGTTTCTACATCCTTAGTCCATCTCACAGCACTTGTATCGGAGTTTAAACGACTGTTCTCTGTCATCAAAAATGGTTGTACCTTGTATCGGGGTTTAACTTTTCCTCGTAAAAAAAAAAAGAAAAAAAATACATGTTACCAAGAAGTTTACACTTTCTTCCACCCCAAAAAAGTGATCGTAACCATAAAGTTGCCAAATCATCATCATCATCGAAAAAAAAAAAAGAACAAGCCAAAGGAGGATAAAGAGGCATAGTAGAATAAATCAAGGGGCTATATAAGCAGATTTATGCATTAGTGGAGTTTAGTTAGATTTCCTTGCATGTTATTAGAGAAAGAGCATATTCATATTTATGTAGGAAAGGAGTTGATCTAAAAGAAGCTAAAGATGAAAGATGTCTCTTGAAAATCCTAAATCTTTGTTTATAGTCATATTTAAGGTAGATTGCTTTATGAAAAAGGTACAAAATTTTCTTCAAGATGAGAGGAACTGATGCTTAAAACGACTCAATATATCCACTTCCACTTCATATTGATGCTTGTTTTTTTTCTTTCTTGTTGCCAATGTTGCTTGTTCATTTGCATATATGTTGCCTATTTGTTCATGCATATTCATGTTGCCTATTTCAATTCTTTCTTTCATGCAAATTTTGCTTCATGTCACGTTACCTACTAATTCATGCATATAATGAATTTTCCTTCCATGTTTCTTATGTTGCCTATAAAAGAATTTGATGCCTGGAACATTTTGTTTTTCACAGATGCTAGAGTGGCACTTCCGGAGGAATCGCAGGTTTAGTGGGGGCGAATGTCGTCGAGATTTTCTCTCGTCTCTCACTTGTGAAGGCCTACAAAAAACATATTTGGTGAAGGTAGCCAGAATTCCCCGAGAAGTCCAAGATGCATCAAGGATGTCAAAGGAAGGTCACATACAAAGTTTCAAAGAAATCAAGAAAGTCCATGGTAGCGGTCAAAGTTGGTCAAAGCTGGTCAAAGTTGGGAAATTAGGGCAAAAATTTCATTGTCACCAAATTAGATGAAAATCCATATACTTGTAAAGATTGTCAAAGGCAGTCTATAGCCCAAATTTCAGCAGAAAATGGATTTGGTAGCACATTGATATGCTATGTTCAATTTGTAAAAATGTATTTTTTCTAGTTTGACCCTACAAATTCTTGTATAGAAATTTATGTTAGCCATATGGTTTGGCATGTATAAAGACCATATGTGGCTACATATTTGTATAAAGTTTCAAGGCTATCCGAGCTTCTTAGACACCTTAATGCCACCTTGCAAGCTTCCAAATGTAGTCAAACTTGTACAAGTTAGATTCAGATGGGAGTTTTTTCTGCATATTCCTGAAGGAGATCTTTGGAAACATAGTCCTACAATGTTTCATCTTCATCAAAGACTTTTTGGAGGGTCAAAGAGCACAAAGTCCATTTTTCAAGGTCACCGCAGTTTTCTAGAATAAGAAAATTGAAGGCTTGAATGTCTGCCACATGTCAAAATATGATTGAACCATGTTGTACGGTCAAGATGATCTCATATTCAAGGGTGAGAGAGAGAGAGAGAGAGAGAGAGAGAGAGAGAGAGAGAGAGAGAGAGAGAGAGAGAGAGAGAGAGAGAGAGAGAGAGAGAGAGAGAGAGAGAGAGAGAGAGAGAGAGAGAGAGAGAGAGAGAGAGAGAGAGAGAGAGAGAGAGAGAGAGAGAGAGAGAGAGAGAGAGAGAGAGAAAGGACGGGAAGGCGGGGAGAGAGAGGGATGGCGGGGAGAGAGAGAGAAGAGAGAGGGAGAGAGAGAGAGAGAGAGGGAGGGAGAGAGAGAGAGAGAGAGAGAGAGAGAGAGAGAGAGAGAGAGAGAGAGAGAGAGAGAGAGAGAGAGAGAGAGAGAGAGAGAGAGAGAGAGAGAGAGAGAGAGAGAGAGAGAGAGAGAGAGAGAGAGAGAGAGAGAGAGAGAGAGAGAGAGAGAGAGAGAGAGAGAGCGGGAGTACGTGAGGGGGCTTTGCGAGAGGGCTGAGGGAGGGGGGTGGAGGAATGCGGGGGTGAGGGGGGAAGAGAGAGAGAGAGAGGTTTGCGGAGACTGAGAGGGGGGCTTGCGGAGATGGGCTGAGGGTGAGGTTAGAGGGATAGGGAGAGAGAGAGGAATGAAACAAATGGAATGGAATATTCCCTGAAGCTTCAGCTCAAAGCATTCGAGAGCTTTCCTCCACATCAGAATGCCAATGAGCTCTGACCTCTACACCTATACACACATGCATGCTTACATATACACACACATGCATGCATACACACATATACAAATTTACACACATGCATATATACACACACATGCATACACACATACATACACACACATATATACACATGCATACATACACATACACACACACATATACACATATACATACACACACACATATATACACACATATACACATGCATGCATACATACACACACATACATACACACATGGATACATACACACATGCATACATACACACACACATGCATGCACACATACATACACACACCATATACACATATGTATACACACATACATACACAGATATAAACACATGCATGCATACATACATACACATGCACATACACACACATACACATACACATACACACACATGCTTGCATACATACACACACATACACATACACACACATGTACACACATGCATAAATATACACACACATGTACACATGCATACATACACACACATATATACACACATGCATACATACACACATATACAGACATGCATGTATACACACACACACACATGTACACACATGCATACATACACACACATATGTACATACATACTCATATACTCACACATGCATACATAGACACACATACACATATACACACATGCATACATTCACACACACACATACATACACACATGCACATATATACACACACATAAGCTAGTGTTTTAATTAAATATATATAATTAAATATATATAATTAAATATATAAATTTTTTATTTTGAAGTTTTTTTTACATCAAATATATAAAAATAGGATTAGGGTTTTTAGGCTATTTACAGATACATACACATACACATATTATATATATATATATATATATATATATATATATATATATATATATATATATATATATATATATATATATATATATATATATACATGTATATACAGATGTATACATAAATATACATATTTTAGGTCTAGATATTTAAGATTAGGGTTTTAGGGTTTAGGCATACATATAATTTAATTATATATAAATTAAGAAAAAACATAGAGAAAAATAAGAAAACAATTCTGAATATATAAATAAATATATGAAGTAATTCGATGGCGTGCACCACACTGGACTCTCCTTCTCGAGAGCTACACGACGATATGCTCAAAGTAGAAAACCGAGCTCTGGTCGCAACACACAGTACTACGCACAGATGTTGTAGAATACGCAGAAAACGCAGTACACAGGGAGCACGAAGACAGACTTCTTAGGTTTTACAAATGCGGTCGAACTTACAGTCTGTGATTGACCAGGCCACTATATGTTTTATTAAAGAACATATACAAAGAAGTGTGCGGTGGCCATTTGGCCTTTCACATGGACACTAACGGTAACAATCTCCCACTAAAGGCCAATATGGCCAGAGTAACTATGGGAGAAAAAAGAAAGAATGATAAAGAATACCTGAGTGTAAGTATACAAACTATACCTCCCACCTGATGGGCATGTTACACAGTATACAAGTGACTGTGTAAGATCAAGAATCAAGTAACCCCCATCAAGTGACAACAGTGTCGAAAGCTATCCTGTGGTAGAGCTTTAGTCAAAGCATCTGCAGCATTATCTCGAGTGTGAACCTTCTCAAGAATAATGCTCTCAGTGGCTAAGCAATCTCTAATGAAGTGATACCTCACCTCAATGTGCTTGGTCTTTGCATGATAGACCGGATTCTTAGCCAAAACAATGGCACTCTGACTATCACTGAGCAAGTGAGGTACATGCTGAGGCAAACCCATATCACAAGCAAGACGAGAAAGCCACAATGCTTCCTTACATGCCTCACTTGCTGCAACATACTCTGCTTCTGTGGTGGAAACAACTGTACATTCTTGAAGACGAGATCTCCAAGAGATAGCACCTCCAGCAAAATGAAAAATGTACCCTGATGTAGACTTACGATTGTCTACACAACCAGCATAGTCAGAATCTGTGTAACCAATAATGGATGCTTTCCCTCTACCTAAGCATAGACACTTGTCCTTAGTGCCACTCAGATATCTCAAAATCATTTTGACCGCTTCCCAATGTTTCTTGCCAGGATTAGACATATATCTGCTCACAACTCCCACTGCAAATGCAATGTCTGGTCTCGTAGCTACCATAGCATACATGAGACTACCAATAGCAGACTGATAGGGAATTTCGGTCATGAATTCCTTTTCCTCATCTGATTTGGGGCAATCATCCTTGCTCAATTTCACATATGTGGGTAAAGGTGTACTCAATGCCTTTCCACCCTGCATATTGAATCGATGAAGTACTTTGGATATGTACTCACTTTGAGACAAGTATATGCATCTTTTACTCCTATCACGAGTAATGCGCATGCCAAGAATATGTTTGGCATCCCCCAAATCCTTCATATCAAATGTCTGACTCAACTTCTTTTTGAGAATTGACAAATCATAAGAGGACTTCCCAGCAATCAACATATCATCGACGTAAAGTATCAAGCATATCAAGCTGCCATCAGAACATCTCTTTGTGTAGAGACAATGATCCTCATTGCTCCGAGAATAGCCTTGGGACTTCATAAAAGCATCAAACTTTTGGTACCATTGTCTAGGAGACTGTTTAAGTCCATACAAGCTCTTCTTGAGCTTACAAACTAGACTTTCCTTGCCAGGAACTACATAACCCTCTGGTTGTTCCATATAGATCTCATCTGTAAGATCTCCATGCAAGAAAGCTGTTTTCACATCCATTTGGACTAGCTCTAAGTCCTCCATTGCAACGAATCCAAGCAACATGCGCAAAGTAGTCATCTTGACCACTGGGGAGAAGATTTCCTCAAAATCAACACCATGTTGTTGCTTAAAACCCTTTGCAACAAGTCGTGCTTTATATTTTGGAGAAGCACTATCTGATGTGAATTTCAGCTTATATACCCATTTACATGGTAAAGCTTTCCTTCCCTTTGGCAAAGGTACTAAGTCCCAAGTACCATTCTTGTGAATAGAATCCAACTCACTCTTCATGGCACGCTCCCACTTGACATGATCCTCTGTCTGCATAGCCTCTTTGTAGCAAGAGGGCTCACCGGCATCTGTTAGCATAACAAAATCTAAACCTGGAACATATCTATCAGGTGGATATGAGACACGTGCAGAACGTCTCAATGGTTGCTGAACAGGAACATGTGCAGACTGATCTGAATGGACATTCTCTTGAACATCCCTATGTGCAGCATTTTTATGCATGCTAACCGGAGGACTAGTATCCTCAAACACCACTCTTCTCACTTCAACCTCCTTAATCGGCTGTTTATGCATCTTAGACTCATTAAAAATGACATCACTACTTCTGATCACCGACCGTGTTTCAGGATCCCATAAGCGATATCCAAATTGTCCTTCTCGACCATATCCAAGAAAAATGCATTTCTTTGACTTATGGTCCAACTTCTGTCTAAGATTCTTGGGTATATGAACATATGCTTCACACCCAAAAACTCGAAGATGATCATAATATGGTGGTTTCCCTGTCCATAACTCTTGTGCCACTTTCAGACCTTTGGCAGTACTAGGTGAAAGGTTAATCACATGAACTGCAGTCAATACTGCTTCTGCCCAAAAACCTTGTGAGAGGTTTGCATGATGCAACATAGAAACTACTCTATCTTGAATAGTTCTATTCATCCTCTCAACTACACCATTCTGTACTGGGGTATAAGGAGCTGTAAACTCTCTACGAATCCCTCTACACTGACAGAAAAGGCTGAATTCATGTGAGGTATACTCACCCCCATTATCTGAACGTAAAGCCTTAAGCTTAGTTCCTTTTTCAGTCTCAACTGAAGCAAGCCATTTTCTGAAAGTAGGGAATACATCATCCTTCGATTTGATAGGATATACCCAGACTTTTCTAGTAGCATCATCTATGAAAGTAACAAAGTAAAGAGAACCACCTAAGGACCTAGTGGGCATAGGACCACACACATCTGTATGAACAAGATCTAAAGGCTGAATTGAAGAGTCAATGTGCGTTTTATGCACATTTCTGGTTTGCTTTCCATATTGACAATGCTCACAAAATGAAAAATCAGAGAAAGATAACACAGGTAAGTAGCCAGAACGAGAAAGATTTTCCATTCCACTACGAGATATATGGCCCAAACGACCATGCCAAATACAAGCCATAGGCTGTTCAGTAACAGCTAACAAGTGTTCTTTCTGTGATACAAATAAAGGGTAAAGTGAGCCAACTTTCCTTCCTTTTGCAATAACCATATTGCCCTTTGATATACGAAAGGACTGAGCATAGAAGACCACCTTGTAACCAAGGTCATCAAGTTGACCAATTGACATCAAACTGCGTGATAACTGAGGTACATGGCGTACATTATGCATAGTAAATTTTGAACCGTCAATGAACTGCACAACCACATCTCCAATCCCCACAACATCACACTGGTAAGAGTCACCAAGTCTCACGGTACCAAGAGACTTTGCTGCATAATTAGAGAGCCATTCTCTATGTGGTGTCACATGGAAAGAAGCACCAGAATCTAGCAGCCAGGTGTGGGAAAGAGAATCAGCCATAAGTGCCTCAGATGGCACAGTACTATCAAGTGTCAACACATCAGCATCATCAGAAATAGCATTAATTTCTTCAATCTTCACAGTCGAAGTAGATGGTGCAGGTAACTGTTTAACATGCCCATCAACATTCTGTCCTTTACCTTTAGCATTCTTTAATGCATAACAGTCTTTCTTCATGTGTCCTTTCTTATGACAATAATGGCATTCAATATCCCTCTTCCTTGATTTACTTCTGCTCTTATTCCGTTGACCATTCTTTTCCTTGTTCTTGCTCCTGCCACGTTGTTGATTCTTTCCTTGGTAAGAATCACGAACATTATATGCATCTCCACTCTGAGTGCCAACCATAGATTTTCTACGAATCTCCTCACTCAAGAGTGCTCCACATATGTCATCATAGACGAGTTTACCACCTGGTGCACTATTGCTAATAGCTGTGCAAAATGTATCCCATGATGATGGCAGGGTGCATAACAGCAATACTGCTTTCATTTCATTGTCCATATCCATTTTCTGAGCCTATAACTAGGAGAATATGGCATCAAACTCATTTAGATGAGCAGCAACACTATCTGTGTCCTTCATACGAAGGTCGTATAATTTTCTCATCAGATATACTTTATTTGATGCCGTCTCTTTTTCATATGTATTGCATAACTTCTTCCAAAGCTCCTCTGCACTTTCACAGTCTAATACTGTAAAGTAAACATTATCTGCTAGGTGCAAGCGAATGGTAGACCTGGCCATTTCATCTAACTCATCCCAATCATCTTCATCCATGTCAGCAGGCTTCTTTGAAATCCCATTTACTGGCTTCCATTGCCTTCTTTGAATCAGCACATCTTTAATCTGATTCTTCCATAGAGCAAAGTTTGTGCCATCAAATTTTCGGATCTCAAAATGGTCTTTGCCCTGCAAGTTATAGCTCCTCCTCGGAACGCTAGCACTAGACCCTGATCCACCGGATGTGCCTGAGACCTCTGATGCCATGATCGTAGAGAACTGAATAGAATGATAATGGAGCTAGAAGAGTCCAAACACCAACAAATAAGTGTATCAAGGAGTAAATCGACCACTATATAGTTGACTAAACCGGAAATCTGGAAAAATTTTGCCAGAGTATCCTCTGCAAAATTAGCATATGACCAGTGTCAAAGTATCATAAAACTGCAAGTACTAACATGTCTACCTGCATAGTGAATCACTGACTCCACTGCATATAATCAGTTACCCAATAGAAGCCAACTAGGCTTATCGAGCACCTATGAACAACTATCATACATCTCCTATGGCGAGGCTGGGTAAGTCTTCCACCTGCATCACCGAAGAGACCCCGACATCTGGGTGTCTCCCAGTTAAGAAAACCTCACCACGACCCTCTTTATCAAACGTAAAAGGCTTTATGCAAAGAACGTAACCGCTATATCAATGCCCACATGGACGTACATAAGCGGTATCCACAGAAGCGTACATGGTGTGTATGTGCTCAATATATGCAGTAAAATGACACTGAAAGGCTGAATACACAGCCCAAAAAACTAGCCAATAACACCTGCAAGTGTCTGTCAACTCTGATGTTTTAGGCTTTAAAAACCTGCATAAATTTGCAGCGACTGCTCCCACCAAAACTGAAAGCCCCTCGAGAAACCTGTAGTTTTACGAGTGTGGCTGAAAATACAGCCCCAAAGGTTGATATTTATTGTCTGAGAAGTACAAGGAACACTCTTCTTGATGTTCTTGGACCTGTGTGAAGAGAACTACGTGCGAAAGTACTCCAAAATGGCTCCAAAAACACCCCAAAATTGCTTCAGAAATAAGCTTTAAAAGCAAAAATGAAGCTTTGAGGGACCAAAACTTGTTCAAGGTAATGCCAACCTTAGTCTTTCCCCTTCTTCAAACACCACAAGAGTGTAGCTTAGTGGCAAGAGATTGCCGCGGTTAAGCGAGCTCTGGGGGAACAGTACTGGGATGGGTGACCTCCCGGGAAGTACCGGGAACCTCTATATTCCTTGATCGTTGAGGTCCTCCCTCGCGCGCAGCCAACGGCGCCAACGGTGACTTCGGTGACTCGGATGACAAGGTATGCCAAGGTCTATGCCTTGGTCGAAAGCCTTGGAGAAAACCTGGGGGGGGGGGGTGCTCGCTTCGCTCGCACAAAAGGTACAAAGCTTTTTGCCTCGAACTGCTCTGATACCAGTGAAGTAATTCGATGGCGTGCACCACACTGGACTCTCCTTCTCGAGAGCTACACGACGATATGCTCAAAGTAGAAAACCGAGCTCTGGTCGCCACACACAGTACTACGCACAGATGTTGTAGAATACGCAGAAAACGCAGTACACAGGGAGCACGAAGACAGACTTCTTAGGTTTTACAAATGCGGTCGAACTTACAGTCTGTGACTGACCAGGCCACTATATGTTTTATTAAAGAACATATACAAAGAAGTGTCCGGTGGCCATTTGGCCTTTCACATGGACACTAACGGTAACAATATATATATAAAATATGATTAGGGTTTAAGCATTAGGGGTTTAGATTCTTATAAGGGTTTAAGTATTTAGGTTTTAGTATTTCAGATTTAAATCTAAGTCTTTCTAATTAGGGTTTTAGGGTTTTGATACCTACATAACATATATACACAAACACACATATACATATAATACATACATACATGTAGATACACATGCATACAGAAATATACATATTTTAGGTTTAAAATCTTTAAGATTAGGGTTTTAGGGCTTTAATACCTACATAACATATATGCACAAACACACATATACATATAATACATACATACATGTAGATACACATGCATACAAAAATATACATATTTTAGGTTTAAATCTTTAAGATTAGGGTTTTAGGGTTTTAACACCTACATAAGATATATACACACATACACATACACATAATATACATGTAGATACACATGCATACAAAACTATACATATTTTAGGACTAGATCTGTAAGATTAGGGTTTTAGGGTTTAGGCATACATATAACTCAATTATATCTAAATTAAAAAAAATATATATAGAAAAATAAGAAAAAAAATCTGAATATATAAATAAATATATATATAAAATATGATTAGGGGTTTAGATTTTTATAAGTGTTTAAGTATTTAGGTTTTAGTATTTAAGATTTAAGTCTAAGTCTTTCTGATTAGGGTTTTAGGGTTTTAGTACCTACATAACATATGTACACAAACACACATATACATATAATACATACATACATGTAGATACACATGCATATAGAATATACATATTTTAGGTCTAAATCTTTAAGATTAGGGTTTTAGGGTTTTAACAGCTACATAACATATATACACACATACACATACATATATATAAATAAATAAATAAATAAATAAATAAATATATATATATATATATATATATATATATATATATATATATATATATATATAAGATAATTATATACATAAGTAAATATAAAAAGAATTAGTGTTTTAAATAATTTAATTAAATATATATAATTAAATATATAAAAATAGGATTATGTAAGGAAAAAATCTGAATATATAAACAAATATATATATAAAATAAGATAATTATATACATAAATAAATATAAAAAGAATTAGTGTTTTAAATAATTTAATTAAATATATATAATTAAATATATAAAAATAGGATTATGTAAGGAAAAAATCTCTCTCTCTCTCTATATATATATATATATATATATATATATATATATATAATTTAATAATATATAATAAATAATTTAATTAAATATATATAATAAAATATATAAAATTAGGATTAATTAAGAAAAAAATCTGAATATATAAATCATACATATATATATATATATATATATATATATATATATATATATATATATATATATATATATATATATATATATATATATATATATATATATATATATATATATATATATATATATATATATATATATATATATATATATATAAAGTAGGATAATTATATAGATAATAAAATATGATAAGAACTAGTGTTTTAAATAAAAAAATGAAATATATATGATTAAATATATAAAAATAGGTTTAATTTTAATCATTTTAAATAGAATGAATATATATACACATACACATACACACATACTTATACACCTATCGATATTCGCATATATATACAGAAGGTGGCAATGGGTCGTCCTCCAACAGGAATGGAGGAGTCTTACGGATATCGTCATGGGTTGATTCCACTATTGGAGGACTTGGAGGTACGCGGTGCGGTCGTTTCATGGGAGCATTTGTGATGAGGTCATTAATTTATAAACTTGGTTTTTACTTGTTGTTTGTAATTTTCATGTGAATTTATCTTATTCCATTAATGTTCTTTGTTGCAGGACTGTTGATATGGAATGTTCTTTGCATGTGTATGGCAGTGGAACACCAAAATTTTGTATTTGATTTTCATATGGCAATGCATTGCTTTGCCACATTTTGTAAAAGCGTCATATATGACAGTGGTTTGCCATACTCTTGTACATGCTTCATTATTGAAATATATAACTTCTTTTGTACATGGTTCATAGTTCATTCTAATTATCTCTTTTGTGTCCAATAATACTCTCTTTCATGAAATCATATTTCTGTTGACATTAGAGTACACATCACATGTACTCGGTTTTTTTTGGGCAGAGTGTATTGGCTTTTGTTAAGCAACATCATGGTAATGTTGCTGTAGCAAAAGACAACACACTCTGCCCAAAAAAAATTTTCCAGGTATTGTCATCGGTATACGCGACGGTACTCCCAGTAATGTCATCAGAATAAGCGTCGGTACACCTAGCAGGTGACGGTATACACGACGGAACACCCAGCAGCGGCCTCGGTATGAGCGCCGGTATGGGGGCCAGTATTACCGATGCATATACTGACGAATATACCAATGCATATACCGACGCATATACTGATGCATATACCGACACATATACCGATGCTTTGGTACCGATGCACATACCGACCTTTACACTGACGTCACCGTAAATAAAGCCGCATTCATTTTCCTCGGTAAAAACCTCGGTATACCATCGATCTGTTGTAGTGGTATTAAGGCTTTTTAGCTAGAGTTAGCTTTGGATTTTTGTCATTCTTTGGTGGTGCACATGAAGACCTTGACGAAAACCATACTAGGTTCCTTTCTATATATAAAAGCCATGTTTCTTAGCAAAGAAAAGATGCATTCATTGCATGATCTCACTCCTTACTAGAAGGGATGACAAAAATGTTGTACAGCTAGTATCTAGAGGACCACTTCCAAACTTTGGGAAAGTTAAAGATAGAGATGAGAGAGACATTTAGGCTAGATAAATCTATAGAAATGACTCTGTTTGAGCTTCAAAATTTGAATCAAAATGAAGATGAAACCATTTTTGAGATCATGAGGGCCACCCCATCACTAGTGGAAATAGTGTCTTATAACATAGGCTCTTTGAAATTCTTCTTAGAAATGGCCTATGAGATCTTAGATTGATACCGTACTTAGAGATCTTGAGACTAGGACTAAAAGGACTATAAGCATCACTCCAACTAAGGATTCGGTTTTAGAATTGCTAACAGAGCTAGATGGTCTCAGAATCCAAAAGACATTCCTTGAGGAGAAGGCTACCCTGAAGAAAGGCTCTAACAAACTATCGAAGAATAATAGTATTTCAAGGAAAAAACAATGGATGTAGGAGCCTATGCTGCACCCTTTGTGTTAAACAAGGTCTCTCTATGCAAGAATGTCTCGAGCAAGTAATCTATAGATTTAATGGCAAGGGGCGCATTACAAAAAGGATTGCTCTTATGTCCAAGGGATGGGAGTCCCCAACCAAGGGTAGATCCTAGCCCGAAGTCTAAAATGGAAAGGGCCAAACAATTTTCCATTTCTAGGATAACCTTGTCTTACATCCATCTCTACGTTCTATGCAAACTAGTCCAACAAGGAGCGATAACAATGAGAATACCTCGACAAATTAAACCTTAAGGGCCGACTATGTAGTATCATTGTAAAGATAAAAACCATATCCAAATCAATTATTCCCTTCCCAAAGACATGGCTCCATGCAAAAAAAAATCCCAACCACAAGGGACCATTACAAGAGGGATTTCCAAAAGGCGTTTCTCCCCAAAAGCATACAAGGTAAATACTATCCCTTACATTCATTATAACAAATCAACAAAATATGAAAGCAAAACAAAAAGAACAATAGATGTTGGCTAGAACTAGGGTGGTGTGATTAGAAGACCTTTTATGCGTAATTACCCTCGTACAAAAGCTAAAGGAACTAGAGAAGAGTAAGAAACGTCATTCCCAATTACCAACAAATAACAACAACCTCCTTGAGCAACCACATTCATGTGCAAGCCTATTTAGGTGACAAAATACCTCTATGGGTGATGAATAATCATCCATAAAGGTTTAGTGGCCGCCAAATAGCATGGATATTGGCTGAAGGCCGACCATAATTGTGGAAAACCTTAACCTTTAGAACCCTATTGAAGGCATCCTCATCATGGTAGCTACCCATTGTCCACCTGTTGGCACTACGTCCAACCAACATCTTAACTCTCTTGGAATTATGAGCATCACTCTAGTGCTAAAAAATGTGAATTGCCTAGCCCTTGCACAACTAACCACCATTCCTCCCCTACTAGTTGAGGAAAACTCTCTCGTCATTGTCCTCAAACTGTATAGCTTCTCTTACGGCCATATCAATGGATGTCCACTTCATGTGCAGGAGGGATAGAGAATTCTAGTCCAAGTGACTCCTTCGGCTCCAAAAATAAATGGAAACTACAGTCCCTGTAACCCACACACAACTTCACAATCTAAAGGAGTATTAGAGAAAGGAAAAATTCAAATGATTGGAGAGGAAGAATTCTAGGGAAACAAAATCTCCGAATGGAACATTGTGGACACGTTTTCCTATCTAGATCCTTGTACACTTTTCAATTTAGTGGGTTGAAATGAAAACGATAATCCATCACGGAAATCGATTCTTTTTGTGACCATATTATCATAATTATTATCCATTTTTTATGTATATAATTGTCCAAAGCATAAATTGATATGGAATAGCGAAGGGAAAATGGAGGTAAAAATTGACCTAGGGGAAAGATTTGCGCAAGTTAAGTATTAAGTTTTGAGATTAGAAGAGCACAGAAATAGAACAATGAGAAAGAGCTAACGACTAGAATACTTAGAGAGACAAGAAAGCTTCATAACGGAAAGAAAAAGTATTCTCTTTGGGCTATAGATCTATATACAATCTATAGGAAAATCCTTAAGAATAGCTTCAAATGTGCGCTACCAAATGTTAACAAATAAACTAAACATGTTTAAAATAATTTAGTGAAGAATCGCCTCCTAAAGCTATGTACTTAGGTAAGATGTTTGTTTTGGATATGAAGAACTAATCAGGTAAGTGGACTCTGAAGTCCAAAACGTGAATAAAGCCACGACTTTGAGAAAATAAGATTCTGAAAAGAAGATTTGACTCTTTGGTTTTTGTCGGAACCCCATTGATTTTATATTATTCTAATGACGTACATTTTTAGCATAATGGTATCTCAGATTTCTTTTTGAATTTAATTTCTTCGCTTTGCATCTTTCTTTATGAAACATTGATTACCTGTAGAGGAGGTACTGAGGTATCCGCTTTTAACAAAGGTAGAGAATGAAGATTAAACACGTCCAGTACGTCACCTACTCAAGGGGGGTTCTCTTTAGGGAAGTATACCCTTTAACATTTCTGTGAGCAGGCAGACACAAGAATTGTACAGAATGGTAAATGCTTCAGAAAATATGGACAACAAATGACCAAGGAAGACCAATCACTTCTTGATTTGACTCAGATGATTACAAGGTTGGTCAGATGCTCAAAAGTGCAGGCTTAGAAGGCTAACATGCCATCCTAGAAATAAATAAGCTCAATGCACAGAATCTTCTCATCAGCTTAAGGGGCTAAGTACATGCAGTCTAACTCAGAACAATACAAATGGTAAGATTTGCTCAAGAGAATAGAGCTCAATCACCAATACTGACTCACGGAAAGAAAAAAAAATCCAAGGCACTTTCTTACACTATAGTGCTCATAGCCCTCAACTGAGAAGCCTATCCTCTGTATCCACACTACAGAGTAGCTCCTACAATAGGCTTGAAACCACCAAGTGGAAGAGACGACTTCTCCACGTATGCCCGCGTCAATGAAAATCCAAAAAAATGTACCAAAAATGTGTGTACCGTGTACATGTACTCCCGTGTACCCAAATGAGCACAAATCCGTTGTTTTTATAGGCCTCAATAGGCCAAGAGGCCTAGCCGAATCTTCACCTCCACTGATCACGCGCCCGTTAATCACCCAAAATTGGGGGGTAGGTCAAATATTCCACTTGATTTGAATTAGATCCACAAAAATAGGTAGTCGCCGTGAATGGTTGGCGGCAACATTTGATACTCTTGACAACACCTTTACTTTTTCACACAAAAAGAGCTTTTCAGTCCAGATTTGCTTAATTGTGTACACAAAAGCTTGCTGTGTTTAGGAATCCCCTTCTTGAAAATTGATGACCGCCTTACTAGCATCCACTGGTTTGTCCGTACCATAGTTAGAACCTCCTTATTTGTGATTCCATCCCATAGTCCATCACTTGACAATCTCCAAAAATCCAACATCTTTGATTATTATTATTATTATTATTTTATTTTTTCTCCTTCCTTTTCCTCGTGCGGTAGTGCAACCATTGACTTCGGCATCAACTGGACCTCCAAAATACCTCATATATCCCTCCTCCGCTCGCCCCATGTATAAGCATATGCCTGGATGTGTGTGTATGTAGGTGTGTGTGTGTATGTGAGGTTGTGCATGTGTGTATGTGTGGGAGGGTGTGAGGGTATGTGTGTGTATGTGTGTGTGTGTGGGGGTGGGTGTGAGGGTATGTGTGTGCATGTGTGTGTGCATGTTGTGTGCATGAGGGAGAGATGGAGAATGAGGGGGGGTACGTGAGAGTGAGGGGGGGCGGGGAGTGCGGGGGGGTGAGGGTGGGTGTAGGCGGGAGGGTGTGGGTGGTGAGGGTGGCGAAGAGAGAGGAGGGGGTGTGGGTGTGGGCAGAGAGAGGAGGGGCGGGGGGCAGATGGCGGGGGGCGGAGAGGAGGGGCGGGGGGCGGAGTGGGGGTGGCCGGGGGCGGATGGCGGGGGGCGGAGTGGGGGTGGCGGGGGGCGGATGGCGGGGGGCGGAGTGGGGGTGGCGGGGACATGCGGGGTGGGGGTGGCGGGGACCTGCGGGGGGTGAGGGTGGGTGTAGGCGGGAGGGTGTGTGGTGAGGGTGGCGGAGAGAGAGGAGGGGGTGTGGGTGTGGGCGGAGAGAGGAGGGGCGGGGGGCGGATGGCGGGGGGCGGAAGGGTGTGGGTGTGGGCGGAGAGAGAGGAGGGGGTGTGAGTGTGGGCGGAGAGAGGAGGGGCGGGGGGCGGATGGCGGGGGGCGGAAGGGTGTGGGTGTGGGCGGAGAGAGAGGAGGGGGTGTGGGTGTGGGTGTGGGCGGAGAGAGGAGGGGCGGGGGGCGGATGGCGGGGGGCGGAGTGGGGGTGGCGGGGGGCGGATGGCGGAGAGAGCGGGAGGGTGTGTGGTGAGGGTGGCGGAGAGAGAGGAGGGGGTGTGGGTGTGGGCGGAGAGAGGAGGGGCGTGGGGCGGATGGCGGGGGGCGGAGTGGGGGTGGCGGGGGGCGGATGGCGGGGGGCGGAGTGGGGGTGGCAGGGACATGCGGGGTGGGGGTGGCGGGGACCTGCGGGGGGTGAGGGTGGGTGTAGGCGGGAGGGTGTGTGGTGAGGGTGGCGGAGAGAGAGGAGGGGGTGTGGGTGTGGGCGGAGAGAGGAGGGGCGGGGGGCGGATGGCGGGGGGCGGAAGGGTGTGGGTGTGGGCGGAGAGAGAGGAGGGGGTGTGGGTGTGGGCGGAGAGAGGAGGGGCGGGGGGCGGATGGCGGGGGGCGGAGTGGGGGTGGCGGGGGGCGGATGGCGGAGAGAGCGGGAGGGTGTGTGGTGAGGGTGGCGGAGAGAGAGGAGGGGGTGTGGGTGTGGGCGGAGAGAGGAGGGGTGGGGGGCGGATGGCGGGGGGCGGAGTGGGGGTGGCGGGGACATGCGGGGTGGCGGTGGCGGGGACCTGCGGGGCGGTGAGGGTGGAGTTATGGCGGAGGAGGCGGGAGAGAGAGAGAGAGAGAAAAAGGGAGAGAGAGAGAGAGAGAGAGAGAGAGAGAGAGAGAGAGAGAGAGAGAGAGAGAGAGAGAGAGAGAGAGAGAGAGAGAGAGAGAGAGAGAGAGAGAGAGAGAGAGAGAGAGAGAGAGAGAGAGAGAGAGAGAGAGAGAGAGAGAGAGAGAGAGAGAGAGAGAGAGAGAGAGAGAGAGAGAGAGAGAGAGAGAGAGAGAGAGAGAGAGAGAGAGAGAGAGAGAGAGAGAGAGAGAGAGAGAGAGAGAGAGAGAGAGAGAGAGAGAGAGAGAGAGAGAGAGAGAGAGAGAGAGAGAGAGAGAGAGAGAGAAAGAAAGAAAGAAAGAAAGAAAGAGGGGACGAGAGAGAGAGAGAGAGGGAGAGAGATAGATAGATAGAGAGAGAGAGAGAGAGAGAGAGAGAGAGAGAGAGAGAGAGAGAGAGAGAGAGAGAGAGAGAGAGAGAGAGAGAGAGAGAGAGAGAGAGAGAGAGAGAGAGAGAGAGAGAGAGAGAGAGAGAGAGAGAGAGAGAGAGAGAGAGAGAGAGAGAGAGAGAGAGAGAGAGAGAGAGAGAGAGAGAGAGAGAGAGAGAGAGAGAGAGAGGGAGAGAGAAAAAGAAAGAAAGAAAGAAAGAGAGGGAAATAGAGAGAGAGAAGGAAAGAGAGAGAGGGAAAAAGAGAGAGAGTGAGGGAAAGGAGAGAGAGAGGGAAATAAATCGAAAGAGAAGAGGGAGAGAGAAAGAAAGAGAGGGAAATAGAGAGAGAGGGGGAAATCAAAAGAGAAGAGAGAGAGAGAGAAAGAAAGAGAGGGAAATAGAGAGAGAGAAGGAAGAGAGAGAGGGAAAAAGAGAGAGAGAGGGAAGAGAGAGAGGGAAAAAGAGAGAGAGAGGGAAAGAAATTGAAAGAGAAGAGGGAGAGAGAAAGAAAGAGAGGGAATAGAGAGAGAGAGAAGGGGAAAGAGAGAGAAAGAGAGAAAAAGAGAGAGGAAAGAAAGAGATGGCGGGGAAGAGAGAAGGGAGGGGGATCTACAGACCCCCACATCAAGATTTTGCACCGTCCCTGGTGCAATTTCTTTATTTGCTTATTTTTTCCATGCAGAAAATAAAAGAACTATGGTATGTACAGGGAATGAATTTCATCTGCTTGCATCAATTCAAATAACTCTTCACCCTGGAAATATTGACTAGGGGAATCCTTTTACCCTGCAAATCTTCCAGATGCACTGCGCCATGTGGCAATACCTTGAGTACCTTATAAGGTCCTATCCATTTAGGTGCCAATTTTGTTGAAATTGCCGGGACTTGATGCACTAAAACCATGGACCCTTCTTGAATTTCATTCGATCTCAGATACCTGTCATGTAATTTTTTGCGCTCTTCTTGTGTCACCAGAAGTTTCTGCATTGCCCCTTCTCTGTATTCTTCTAATGCCACCAATCTCTGAATGGGGGGTTCAATTCCAATAGTTTTGATTCCTAGTTCCTTTCTGATAATGAACTCGAATGGTGCCAATGTTTCTTTCCCATATACTAACCGAAATGGAGTTTGGCCTGTGGTTCCCCTCTTCGTGGTTCTGAAAGCCCAGATTGCACCAATTAGTGCTAGTGGCCAAGAGCTTTGATGATCAAAAGATAATTTGCAAAGTAGTCCGATCAAAATCTTATTGGAGCTTTCTGCTTGACCATTTGCCCTTGGGTAGTAGGCACAAGATTTTTTATGAAAGATTTTGTACCTGTCAAATATAAACTGGAGCAATTGATTTACAAAATGTGTGCCCCTATCACTAGTAATTTCCAGTGGGCAACCAAATCTTGAGAAAATACGTTTATACATAAATTTAGCTACTGTTAAAGCCGTGCAGTCCACAGTAGCTTTAGCCTCTATCCATTTAGTGGCATAGCATGTGGCCATCAAAATATACTTTTTACCTCCTGGTTGCCCAGTTGGGCTAATTGGCCCTATGAAATCAAGACCCCATCGTTCAAATGGAAGCCATCCTGTAGATATGACCAATGGTTGGAAATTTAATCTGGTTGGCGCAGGAGCACACCTCTGGCAGATGTGGCATTCTTTAGCGAATTTGATTGCATCTTTGAAAATATGAGGCCACCATAAAACCTTGTGGATGATTTTATGAGCCAATTCTTCCCCCTTTAGGTGTCCTTCACTGTGTGCAGCCTCTAGCAAAAGATTTACCTCCTCTGGATAGACACACCTTCTCAATATATCATCCTGGCAGTATTTATATAAATTTCCATTTATAAGAGAATATGCTTTGGTTTTCAGGAGCAATCTTCTCTTTTCTATAGGTGTCAAGTGTTCTGGGATCTTTCCAGTAGTCAGAACATGGAGAATTTCATCATACCAACCAGTCCGGATTACTACTAGAAAAAGATTGCTATCCACCAATTCATCATTAATACCTGTTGCCTTTTTGCTCGTTGCCGTCCTGGACACTTGATCTGCCATGTAGTGCTCTTTTCCTGGCTTAATATGAATATCAAAATTAAATTCTTGAAATAAGAGTAACCATCTCCAGATCCTTCCAGCTACTCTAGGCTTGTTTATCAAATACTTCAAGGGCTGATGATCAGAAATAACAATGAAATGTACACCAAGGAGATAATGTCGGAACTTCTGAAGGGCAAATACGATAGCCAAACCTTCTCTTTCCGTTGTACTGTAATTTCTTTCAGCTTGGTTGAGTAGTCTGCTTGCATAAGAGATAGGTCTATCCACTTTGTGAGATGATGGTTGAGCTAGAACTGCACCAACAGCATGAAGACTAGCATCTGTATGTACATGAAATTCTAATGACCAATTAGGAACACTTAAAAGTGGAGCAGTACATAGCCTCAACTTTAGTTCATTAAATGCTTTGTCAGCTTCAGCACTCCATGAGAAAGGGATCTTTTTGCTGGTAAGCCTTGACAAGGGCTTAGCAATCTCCGAATACATCCTAATGAATCTTCTGTGATACCCTGCATGGCCCAAGAAACTTTGCACTTCCTTTTGTGCTTTGTGGAATAGGCATGGAAAGAATAGCTGTAACCTTTGCAGGGTCAACAGTTATGCCTTCAGCAGATACTATGTGACCAAGAAGAGTGCCCTTAGTGACCAAAAAGTGACATTTATCAGGATTCAGTTTCAAACCTGTTTTGAGACATTGCTCAAAAATTTCTTTTAAATTTTCCAAATGTTCATGGAAATCTTGAACTGCTGCCCTTCTACCTGTACCTGAAAATACTGAAAAGTCATCCATGAAAATGCGTAGAAAGGTTGTTAACCATTTGCCCAATATCAGATACATCGTTCTATTAAATGAAGATGGTGCATTCTTCAAACCAAAAGCCATTCGAGTATAGACATAAGTGCCCCAGGGAGTGACAAAGGCTGTTTTGTCCCTATCATCAGGATGGATCACTATCTGATTGTAGCCACTAAAACCATCCAAGAAACTATACAAAGTGTGACCAGCTACTTCCTCAAGTACTTGCTCTGTGAAGGGCTGAGGAAATCCATCTTGAATAGTCGCTTTATTCAAATCACGGAAATCAACACATACCCTTATTTTTCCACTATTTTTCTTCGGCACAATAACCATAGAAGAAAGCCACCTGGAATGTTCTACTGGCACAATTATACCTGCTTCTTCTAATTTTGTAATCTCTGCCTTTACCGCCTCTGCATACTTCGGATTGAGTTGATATGGCCTACTTCTAACTGGCGCGGCTCTCTCAACTAAGGGTATCCGATGTAACCCAAGCTCTTCTGGTATTCCTGTTAAATCTTTGTAGGACCATGCGAAGACACTTTTGTAAGTAAAAAGCAAGGAAGTTACCTTCTGTAGCAAAGGAGGATAATGCCACAACCAGGATGCCAAATGGACTATTTGAGGGTTCTCTTCATCCCCTAAATTTACTTCTTGACCAATGTTTCAGGACTGGTCTTGCTTGAGAAATCATCTCCACTATATGCAGGAGTGGATTTTAATTTATATTCTGCAACATGTTCTTTCATCCATCCTTGAGGTATATCTGTAAAAGGAAGATCTTCTCTGCTCTTAGGTTCATAATCTTCCCTCTCTGATACTTTTATATTGGTTGCCTCCTCAAGGCTTGTGCTTTCCTGCAATTGCTCATTCTCCAACACCTTCTGGTCTTCATTGCCCCTTCCTGTAATTAGCTTATCTGCAACTTCTTCCTCAATTTCATTAATCTCCACTGTGCAACACTCTGCACTTCCCATCATCCAATTTAACAATGTATCATCTTCTTGGGGTATAGAGGGCATTACCTGAGTATCCACAGTATATCCAGTGGTTTTTCCTGAGTCGAATCTCTCTTCCAAATGTAATTGTAGTTGGCTATTGGTGCTTGTTGAAATCCATAGTTTGTTTTTCCCCCAATCTTGCAAAGCTTTTGCTTGTCTCAGCCAAGGTCTCCCCAGGAGCAAAGGATAGGAAGTCTCCTGTGGAAGTGCAATAACAACAAAATCCAACACAAAATGGCAACCCTGTACTACCATCAATACCTTTTCAATAATGCCAAGTGGCGCAACCCGATGTTGATCTGCCAATGTAACCGTGAATGGTGCCAACTTGGTGGGGTTCAATTTCAGCTTCTTCATTGTAAAATCTGGCATCAAATTGATACCAGAGCCTCCATCTATGATCACACCTGTAAGAGCTTCATCCTTTATACAAACTGATAATCTCGAACTTTGGTAGTCTGCTAAGGGTGCAGGAGGAAAATCAACCATGAAACCATCTATACTAGATGATTGGACCAAGTGAGCAGAGTGTATAATCTTTAATAAATCACTTCTTATTTGTGAATCCATCCTTGTAAGTTCATAGAGACTAATCTTGTGATGAATACCTTTCAAGATCTGTTCAATGTTTACCTCCTGAGTGTTTTCTTGCAGACTTGTTGGTTGGCCCTTTAGAGAAGTAGTCATCTTATCATAAGCTCCTTCAATTTCTACTTGATCCTTCCATCCAGACTCCTTTTCTTCCTCTTTATCCTCAAATCCTTGTTGTTCATCTCTCTGGGTGGCAGCTGCTTGCCTAGCTCTAGTCATCATGGGCATTGCAGAGGATGAAACAGCATAAGTCTGAGTGGTTTTTCCTTCTTCAAGTGGAGAGACTGCAATCATATCAATTGGAGCAGGACGACCTCTTGGGCAATCTTTGGTATAATGATCCTTGGCTTCTGGACAATGTTGACAAGGAGGTGCATCTTCTGGGAGGGAACACCTATTTTGCATGTGGCCGTACTCACCACAACGATAGCACATCAAAGGTCTATTATATCTAGGCTTTGCAGGCCTATTGTCCTCTCTATTAGATGTATTTGAAGTACTAGCATAGTATGAATCCAAAGTTTGAGGGTTACCTCTCTGCTGTGTACCCTTGAGGTAGTAGCAATCTCTGGCTTCATGCCCATCCTTCCCACAAAATTGACAGCTTACCTTATTGGGACAATTAGCATTGGAATGTTGTAGAGGAGGTACTAGGGTATCCACTTTTATAGAATACAAACGCTTCCAGTACGTCGCCTACTCAAGGGGGGTTCTCTTTAGGGAAGTATACCCTTGAACATTTCTGTGAGCAGGTAGATGAAACGGATCGCACAGAGTAGTGAATGCTTCAGAAAATATGAACAATATATGACCAAGGAAGACCATACATTTTTTGATCCGAATCGGATGATTACAAAGTTGAGCAGAGAACTCAGAACAATACAAATGGTAGTAATTCTCAAGAGAATAGAGATTAATCAACACACTGACTCACAGAAAAAATAACCCCAAGCTACTCTCTTACATTATAGTGCTCATAGCCCCTCACTGTGAAGCCTATCCCCTGTATACACGACAGAGTAGCTCCCACAGTAGACTTGAAACCACCAAGTGCAAGAGAGGTCTTCTACACGTATACGGGGACCACTGTATCTCTAAAACTTGTACATGTACTCCTGGGTGTGTCGTCCTACTCCCAAATGAGCACAAATCCTTTGATTTTTATAGGCTCCAATAGGCCAAGAGAGCCTTGCCGAATCTTCACGTCCACTGATCACGCGCCGGTTAACCACCCAAAATTGGAGGGGTAGGTCAATTATTCCCTTGATTTGAATTGGATCCACAAAAATAGGTAGTCGTCGTGAATGGTTGGCGAAACCAGTTATTTTTTCCTCTTCCACTTTTACCCTCTACATTTTCACTGACCCTTTGTATGCAAGTTGAGATCCGCCCGTCATTTTTGAATGAGCCTAAGAAGCACATCCCTTGCCTTTGATGGAAGGTGATCCCCAGAGTACTCTAAATGCTAAGATACCCCAACCATACATACGATAATCCTTGAATTCCTCTTCCTTTTCTGCTCCAGGGGCTACCATGCTTGGAAGTGGAGGGCTGAGAGAGAGGGGGAATCAGGCAGGGTCGAGGGGAAGTGTGATGCGGCTGAGGGGAGGGGGCTTGCGGGGTGAGTGGTGAGGGGAGGGGAGGGGGCTTGCGGGGGTGAGTGGTGAGGGGAGGGGAGGGGGTTTGTGGGGGTGAGTGGTGAGGGGAGGGGAGGGGCTTTGCGGGGGTGAGTGGTGAGGGGAGGGGAGGGGCTTTGCGGGGGTGAGTGGTGAGGGAAGGAGAGGGGGTTGGTGGGCGCAAGGAGGCGCATGGAGGGAGGAGGGGAAGGGGCTTTGCGGGGGTGAGTGGTGAGGGGAGGGGAAGGGCTTTGCGGGGGTGAGTGGTGAGGGGAGGGGAGGGGCTTTGCGGGGGTGAGTGGTGAGGGGAGGGGACGGGCCTTGCGGGGGTGAGTGGTGAGGGGAGGGGAGGGGCTTTGCGGGGGTGAGTGGTGAGGGGAGGGGAGGGGCTTTGCGGGGGTGAGTGGTGAGGGGAGGGGAGGGGCTTTGCGGGGGTGAGTGGTGAGGGAAGGAGAGGGGGTTGGTGGGCGCAAGGAGGCGCATGGAGGGAGGAGGGGAAGGGGCTTTGCGGGGGTGAGTGGTGAGGGGAGGGGAAGGGCTTTGCGGGGGTGAGTGGTGAGGGGAGGGGAGGGGCTTTGCGGGGGTCAGTGGTGAGGGGAGGGGAGGGGCCTTGCGGGGGTGAGTGGTGAGGGGAGGGGAGGGGCTTTGCGGGGGTGAGTGGTGAGGGGAGGGGAGGGGCTTTGCAGGGGTGAGTGGTGAGGGGAGGGGAGGGGCTTTGCGGGGGTGAGTGGTGAGGGGAGGGGAGGGGCTTTGCGGGGGTGAGTGGTGAGGGGAGGAGAGGGGCTTTGCGGGGGTGAGTGGTGAGGGGAGGGGAGGGGCTTTGCGGGGGTGAGTGGTGAGGGAAGGAGAGGGGGTTGGTGGGCGCAATCAGGCGCATGGAGGGAGGAGGGGAAGGGGCTTTGCGGGGGTGAGTGGTGAGGGGAGGGGAAGGGCTTTGCGGGGGTGAGTGGTGAGGGGAGGGGAGGGGCTTTGCGGGGGTGAGTGGTGAGGGGAGGGGAGGGGCCTTGCGGGGGTGAGTGGTGAGGGGAGGGGAGGGGCTTTGCGGGGGTGAGTGGTGAGGGGAGGGGAGGGGCTTTGCGGGGGTGAGTGGTGAGGGGAGGGGAGGGGCTTTGCGGGGGTGAGTGGTGAGGGAAGGAGAGGGGATTGGTGGGCGCAACGAGGCGCATGGAGGGAGGAGGGGAAGGGGCTTTGCGGGGGTGAGTGGTGAGGGGAGGGGAAGGGCTTTGCGGGGGTGAGTGGTGAGGGGAGGGGAGGGGCTTTGCGGGGGTGAGTGGTGAGGGGAGGGGAGGGGCCTTGCGGGGGTGAGTGGTGAGGGGAGGGGAGGGGCTTTTTGGGGGTGAGTGGTGAGGGGAGGGGAGGGGCTTTGCGGGGGTGAGTGGTGAGGGAAGGAGAGGGGGTTGGTGGGCGCAAGGAGGCGCATGGAGGGAGGAGGGGAAGGGGCTTTGCGGGGGTGAGTGGTGAGGGGAGGGGAAGGGCTTTACGGGGGTGAGTGGTGAGGGGAGGGGAGGGGCTTTGTGGGGGTGAGTGGTGAGGGGAGGGGAGGGGCCTTGCGGGGGTGAGTGGTGAGGGGAGGGGAGGGGGGGGCTTTGCGGGGGTGAGTGGTGAGGGGAGGGGAGGGGCTTTGCGGGGGTGAGTGGTGAGGGGAGGGGAGGGGCTTTGCGGGGGTGAGTGGTGAGGGGAGGGGAGGGGCTTTGCGGGGGTGAGTGGTGAGGGGAGGGGAGGGGCTTTGCGGGGGTGAGTGGTGAGGGAAGGAGAGGGGGTTGGTGGGCGCAAGGAGGCGCATGGAGGGAGGAGGTGAAGGGGAGATAGAGAGGAAGAAAGAGAGGCACATGGAGGCTCTACAGACCCCCACATCAAGACTTTGCACCGTCCCGGTGCAATATCTTTATTTGCTTATTTCTTCGAAATGAACTGCAGAAAATGAAAGAACAATGGTATTTACAGGGAATAAATTTCCATCTGCTTGTATCAATTCAAATAACTTTTCACCCTGGAGATGTTAACCAAGGGCAACCAGTTGCCTTTCAGATCCTCCAGTTGCACTGCACCGTGTGGTAATACTTTGATGACCTTATATGGCCCTATCCATTTAGGTGCCAGTTTGGTGAATGGCGACGGGATTTGATGCACCAGGACCAAAGATCCCTCCTGTATCTCCTTAGTCCTTAAATACCTGTCATGCATCCGTTTGCGTTCCTCTTGCTTTATCTGTAGTTTCTTCATTGCTGCTTCCCTATATTCTTCCAATGCCACAAGTCTTCTGATTGGAGGCTCAATACCCATGGTTCTGGCTCCAATTTCCTTCCTGATGATAAATTCGAAAGGTGCCAATGCTTCTTTACCATAGACTAGGCGGAATGGGCTTTCACCAGTGGTTCCCCTTCTAGTAGTTCGAAAGGCCCACATTGCACCTATCAGTGCCTGTGGCCAAGAATTTTGATGTTCAAAGGATAATTTGCGTAAGAGCCCAATCAAAATTTTGTTAGAACTTTCCGCTTGGCCATTCGCTCTGGGATAGTAAGCACATGACTTCCTGTGAAAGATTTTATACCTGTCAAAGGTGACTTGGAGCAACTGATTCACAAAGTGAGTGCCCCTGTCACTAGTGACTTCAATTGGACACCCGAATCTGGAAAAAATACGTTTAAACAAAAATTTAGCCACTGTCAAGGCCGAGCAATCTGTAGTGGCTTTAGCTTCCACCCACTTAGTTGCATAACACGTGGCCATAAGAATATATCTCTTTCTTCCAGGTTGACCCATTGGACTGATCGGACCTATAAAGTCAAGTCCCCATCGTTCAAAGGGTAGCCATCCTGTGGAGATGACTAATGGCTGGAAACTCATCTTGTTTGGCTTAGGAGCACATCTCTGACAGATATCGCACCCCTTGGCAAATTTGATTGCATCTTTGTATATCTGAGGCCACCATAATCCTCGGTGGATAATCTTGTGAGCCAACTCTTCTCCCTTCATATGCCCTTCGTTGTGTGCTGCTTCAAGCAAAAAGTTTACTTCTTCTGGAAAAACACACTTTCTCAAGATACCGTCATGACAGTATTTATATAAATTTCCGTTTATAAGAGAATATGCTTTGGTTTTCAAGAGCAATCTTCTCTTTTCTACAGGTGCCAAGTGTTCTGGGATCTTTCCAGTAGTGAGAACATGAAGAATTTCATCATACCAACCAATTCGAACTGTTACTAGAAAAAGATTGCTATCCACCAATTCGTCATTAATACCTGTTGCCTTTTCGCTCATTCCCGTCCTGGACACTTGATCTGCCATGTAGTGCTCTTTTCTTGGCTTAATATGAATATCAAAATTAAATTCTTGAAATAGGAGTAACCATCGCCAAATCCTTCCAGCTACTCTGGGCTTGTTAATCAGGTACTTCAAAGGTTGATGATCAGTTATGACAATAAAATGCACACCTAAGAGGTAATGCCGGAATTTTTGAAGAGCGAACACGATAGCCAAACCTTCCCTTTCAGTAGTGCTGTAGTTCCTCTCTGCTTTGGTAAGCAATCTGCTAGCATAAACGATAGGTTGATCTATCTTCTGTGATGATGGTTGAGCCAAGACTGCTCCAACTGCATGAAGACTGGCATCTGTATGTACATGGAATTCTAATGACCAATTAGGAACAGTTAAAAGAGGAGCAGTACATAGCCTCAATTTTAATTCGCAAAATGCTTTCTCAGCTTCAGGAGTCCATGAGAAAGGGACATTCTTACTTGTAAGCCTGGACAAAGGCTTAGCTATTTCTAAATACATTCTGATAAATCGTCTATGATATCCTGCATGGCCCAAGAAACTTTGCACTTCCTTTGGGCTTTGTGGAATTGGCATGGAAAGGATAGTAGTGATCTTTGCCGGATCAACCGTTATCCCTTCTACTGATACTATGTGGCCCAGGAGAGTACCTTTGGTCACCAAAAAATGACATTTAGCAGGATTCAACTTCAAACCTGTTTTGAGACACTGCTCAAAGATTTCCTTTAGATTATCCAAATGGTTATTGAAATCTTGAACTATTGCCCTCTTGTCTGTTCCTGAAAATACTGAAAAATCATCCATAAAAATGCGCAGAAATGAGGTTAACCATTTCCCTAATATGAGATACATAGTCCTATTGAAGGATGCTGGTGCATTCTTCAAGCCAAAGGCCATACGGGTATAAACATATGTGCCCCATGGTGTAACAAAAGCCGTCTTGTCTCTATCTTCAGGATGAATGGCTATCTGATTGTAGCCACTGAATCCATCAAGAAAACTATATAAAGAGTGTCCGGCTACTTCTTCAAGCACCTGCTCTATGAATGGTTGGGGAAAGCCATCTTGAATAGTTACCTTATTCAAGGCACGAAAATCAACACATACTCTTATTTTGCCGTTTTTCTTTGGTACAATGACCATGGAAGAAAGCCACCGTGAGTGTTCTACCGGAACAATAATACCTGCCTCTTCCAATTTTGTGATTTCTAGCTTTACTGCCTCTGCATACTTTGGATTAAGTCGGTAAGGCCTACTTCTTGCAGGTGAAGCTCCTTCCACTAAGGGTATTCGGTGTAATCCAAGCTCCTCAGGTATCCCTGTTAAGTCTTTATAGGACCATGCAAAGACACTTTTATAGGTAAAAAGTAGGGAAGTTACCTTCTGCAATAAAGGCGGATAGTGCCATAACCAACCAGCCAAGTGAACCATCTGAGGATTCTCTTCATCTCCAAGATTTACTTCTTGAACAAACTTTTCAGAATTGGACTCACTTGAAAGTTCATCTCCACTGTATGCAGGAGCAGAGTTCAATTTATGATCCACAATTTGTTCCTTGATCCATCCTAAGGGTATATTTGAGAATGGAAGTTCTTGAAGGTCCCAATTATCTTCCCCAGACACAACTTTGTCTCTTTCTGGTCCTGCAAGCATAAAATCATCTGATTCCTCATGTTTACCTGCCTTTTCCCTACATACCTTCTTAGTGGCGCTAAGTGTTGAATTTTGATTATCTGATTCAATTGGAGATTTCTGTCCTTCAGGAGGTGCCTGCAAAAAATAAGCTTGACTTCCTTGCTTACTCTTTTCTATTTTGTTCAAGTGAAGAACATCGGTTTTTCCCTCTTCCCGTCCTTCTTGTGTTGCTTCCACAAAATCTTCATTTACCTCACATATCTCCACTGTGCAGCATTCTGCACTTCCCATCATCCAACTTAATAGGGCATCATCTTCTGAAGGCATTACCTGAGTTTCCATTGCATATCCAGTAGCCTTGTTGATGTCTGATCCTTCTTCCAAATGTATCTGTAATTGATTGTTAGTACATGTGGAAATCCATAACTTGTTCTTTCCCCAATCCTGTAGAGCCTTTGCTTGCCTTAACCAAGGCCTTCCCAGGAGTAGAGGATATGAGGTCTCCTGAGGCAGGGCAATAACAACAAAGTCTAAAACAAAATGACAACCCTGCACTATCATAAGTACCTTTTCAACAATGCCCACTGGTGCAACCCGACGTTGATCTGCTAAGGTGACTGTGAAGGGTGCTGCCTTTGTGGGATTGAGCCTTAGTTTCTTCATAGTGAAATCAGGCATCAAATTGATGCCGGAACCTCCATCTATAATAACACCTGCTAGAGCTTCATCCTTGATTAAAACGGATAATCTTGAGCTCTGATAATCAGCCAAGGGTGCAGGAGGAAAGTCCACCATAAAACCATCTATGCTAGGAGGTGGGCACAAGCATGCAGAATGTATAATCTTCAGCAGATCACTTCTTACTTTAGGATCTATCTTTATGAGTTGATACAGGCTAATCTTATGATGAATACCTTTCAAAATTTCTTCAATGTCCACTTCTTGCTTGCCTTCAGAAGTACTCGTTGGTTGATCTTTTAGCAAAGTAGTTGCCCTCTCATAAGCTTCTTCCATTTCTTCTTGGTCCTTCCATCCCACCCTCTTTTCTACAACTCTATCTTTGAGTCCTTGTTGTTCCTCCTTTTGGGCTACTGCCGCTTGCCTGGCTCTGGTCATCATTGGCATGGATGAAGATGAAACAACATAAGATTGAGCTGTCATACCTTCTACAGGTGGGGAGACTGCAATCATGTGAATAGGAGCCGGACGACCTCTTGGGCAATCTCTGGTGTAGTGATCCTTAGCATCTGGACAGTGCTGACAAGGGGGTGCATCCTCTGGAAGAGAACACCTGTTCTGCATATGGCCATACTCCCCACAACGGTAACACATTAGAGGCCTATTGTATCTAGGCCGAGTTGGGCGGGTCTCTTCTCTATTAGGTGTATTAGCAGTGCTAGCATAATATGAATCTACACCTTGATGGTTACCTCGCTGTTGTGTCCCCTTAAGGTAGTAGCAGTCTCTTGCCTCATGACCCTCTTTGCCACAGAACTGACAACTGACTCTGTTAGGACAATTTACATTGGAATGTCCATTATTATTACATATTGTACACCAAACCTGTCTTCGTATGTCCTGGGTAGTCCGCAAGTCTTCAAGCTCACGCCTAAGTTGAGACACTTCATCCACATTATGAGTTGAGAGTGGCGGTATGACCTTCTCTTCTTGGCGACTTTGCTGCATCCTTAAGGCTTCCAACTCCTTCCTAAGTTGCCCGATCGGATCCAAATCGGATGCATAATTTGGTTGAGACTCTACTTCAAAATGTATTCTAGCCTCCTCAATGCGTGATGCAGTTGCAACAAAATCATCAAGTGTTGCATCCAGTCTGAGGGATTCCCGAAGCTTTTGTTGAGATGACTTAGGCAGAGCCTTCTCAATCCATTTTTTGACTAAAAAATCACCTGGAGCATGAGGCAAACGAGAAACAGGTGCTTTAGTTCTTGTGTGTAATTCATGGAAGGATTCACCTGCTCGTAATTTTAGGTTCTCTAGCTGATCTAGAGCTCGTTCTGAGGAGTCGCTTGGTCGAAATGTCCACGAGAATGCCGCTTTTAGTGCCTCCCATGTAGTGAAGTGCCCATCAGCATACTGGCTATACCATTTGTCCGCAAGGCCTTCCAATGTAGATGGAAAGAGCACCAACATTGCATCCTCCCGGTTCTGCAATCCTCTTCCACGACATAAGGAGATGAATCTCCTCACGTGGTCATCTGCATCTTCATAAGCCAATCCTTTAAATGTAGGAAACTTGATGTTCAACCTAGAGAGTAAATGGGAAAGATCCTCCATTGGTGCCGGCGCTTCTTCTGAAGTATCAGAGGAAAAATCTAAGGTTCTCCTATGTTTCTCTTTTGATAATGGTGTTACTCCCAAATCAATGGATAGATTCAAGGATGGTGGAGGAGAGGTAGGCTCACTGGTTGTGGTTATTTCTAACTTGTTGAGACGCTTCCGTTCACGATGAGACTCCTTGTCTGCCTGCGTATGGGTCATGTACCTATTCGCAAATACAATAGGGCGACAATCCTCTCACAGAAATGCAAATGTCCCACCGGGCGTGCCAAACTGTAGAGGAGGTACTGGGGTATCCACTTTTATAGAAAACAAACGCTTCCAGTACGTCGCCTACTCAAGGGGGGTTCTCTTTAGGGAAGTATACCCTTGAACATTTCTGTGAGCAGGTAGATGAAACGGATCGCACAGAGTAGTGAATGCTTCAGAAAATATGAACAATATATGACCAAGGAAGACCATACATTTTTTGATCCGAATCGGATGATTACAAAGTTGAGCAGAGAACTCAGAACAATACAAATGGTAGTAATTCTCAAGAGAATAGAGATTAATCAACACACTGACTCACAGAAAAAATAACCCCAAGCTACTCTCTTACATTATAGTGCTCATAGCCCCTCACTGTGAAGCCTATCCCCTGTATACACGACAGAGTAGCTCCCACAGTAGACTTGAAACCACCAAGTGCAAGAGAGGTCTTCTACATGTATACGCGGACCACTGTATCTCTAAAACTTGTACATGTACTCCTGGGTGTGTCGTCCTAGTCCCAAATGAGCACAAATCCTTTGATTTTTATAGGCTCCAATAGGCCAAGAGAGCCTTGCCGAATCTTCACGTCCACTGATCACGCGCCGGTTAACCACCCAAAATTGGAGGGGTAGGTCAATTATTCCCTTGATTTGAATTGGATCCACAAAAATAGGTAGTCGTCGTGAACGGTTGGCGACACCAGTTATTTTTTCCTCTTCCACTTTTACCCTCTACATTTTCACTGACCCTTTGTATGCAAGTTGAGATCCGCCCGTCATTTTTGAATGAGCCTAAGAAGCACATCCCTTGCCTTTGATGGAAGGTGATCCCCAGAGTACTCTAAATGCTAAGATACCCCAACCATACATACGATAATCCTTGAATTCCTCTTCCTTTTCTGCTCCAGGGGCTACCATGCTTGGAAGTGGAGGGCTGAGAGAGAGGGGGAATCAGGCAGGGTCGAGGGGAAGCGTGATGCGGCTGAGGGGAGGGGGCTTGCGGGGTGAGTGGTGAGGGGAGGGGAGGGGGCTTGCGGGGGTGAGTGGTGAGGGGAGGGGAGGGGGTTTGCGGGGGTGAGTGGTGAGGGGAGGGGAGGGGCTTTGTGGGGGTGAGTGGTGAGGGGAGGGGAGGGGCTTTGCGGGGGTGAGTGGTGAGGGAAGGAGAGGGGGTTGGTGGGCGCAAGGAGGCGCATGGAGGGAGGAGGGGAAGGGGCTTTGCGGGGGTGAGTGTTGAGGGGAGGGGAAGGGCTTTGCGGGGGTGAGTGGTGAGGGGAGGGGAGGGGCTTTGCGGGGGTGAGTGGTGAGGGGAGGGAAGGGGCCTTGCGGGGGTGAGTGGTGAGGGGAGGGGAGGGGAGGGCTTTGCGGGGGTGAGTGGTGAGGGGAGGGGAGGGGCTTTGCGGGGGTGAGTGGTGAGGGGAGGGGAGGGGCTTTGCGGGGGTGAGTGGTGAGGGGAGGGGAGGGGCTTTGCGGGGGTGAGTGGTGAGGGGAGGGGAGGGGCTTTGCGGGGGTGAGTGGTGAGGGAAGGAGAGGGGGTTGGTGGGCGCAAGGAGGCGCATGGAGGGAGGAGGGGAAGGGGAGATAGAGAGGAAGAAAGAGAGGCACATGGAGGCTCTACAAATGTTCATTGTTGTTACAGATCGTGCACCAAATTTGTCTCCTTATATCCTGAGTGGTCCTCAAATCTTCTAACTCACGGCGAAGTTGAGCTACTTCATCATCAGTGCGATGCAGTGGTGGCAAGACCTTCTCTTCTTGTTGATTTTGTTGCATCTTCAATGCTTCCAATTCCCTCCTCAGTTGCTCAATAGGATCCATGTCTACAGCATACTTTGGTTGTGTATTCCCTTCGAAATGTTGCCTTGCTTCTTCAATGCGTGATGCGGCTGCAACAAAATCATTGAGGGTCGCATCCAATCTAAGAGACTCACGAAGCTTCTGCTGAGATGACCTGGGCAGCGCCTTTTCAATCCACTTTTTAACCAAGAAGTCACCGGGAGCATGTGGTAGACGTGCAACAAGTGCTTTTGTTCTAGTGTGAAGTTCATGAAAAGATTCACCTGGTCTTAGCTTCAAATTCTCTAGCTGATCTAGAGCTCTTTCTAGGGAATCACTTGGTCGGAATTTCTGTGAGAACGCCGCCTTCAAAGCCTCCCATGTAGTGAAATGGCCATCTGCATATTGACTATACCATTTATCTGCAAGACCCTCCAATGTGGATGGAAAGAGTGCCAGCATTGCATCCTCTCTATTTTGCAAACCTCGTCCACGGCATAAAGAGATGAATCTTCTCACATGATCATCAGCATCCTCATAGGCTTGTCCCTTGAAGGTAGGGAATTTGATATTTAATCTGGAGAGTAAATGAGAGAGATCCTCCATTTGTACTGGTGTTTCTTCGGACGTATCTGAGGAGAAGTCTAGAGTTCTCCTATACCCCTCTTTTGACAATGGTGTCGCACCCAAATCAATAGATAAATTTAGGGAGGACAGAGGGGAGGTAGACTCACTAGCCGTGGTTATTGCTAACTTGTTAAGGCTCCTTCGAACACAAAGAGATTCCTTATCTGCTCGTGTATGGGTCATGTACCTATTCGCAATTGCAATAGGGAAAAACACCTCTCACAGAAATGCAAAGGTCCCACCGTGCGTGCCAAACTGTAGAGGAGGTACTGGGGTATCCGCTTTTAACAAAGGTAGAGAATGAAGATTAAACACGTCCAGTACGTCACCTACTCAAGGGGGGTTCTCTTTAGGGAAGTATACCCTTTAACATTTCTGTGAGCAGGCAGACACAAGAATTGTACAGAATGGTAAATGCTTCAGAAAATATGGACAACAAATGACCAAGGAAGACCAATCACTTCTTGATTTGACTCAGATGATTACAAGGTTGGTCAGATGCTCAAAAGTGCAGGCTTAGAAGGCTAACATGCCATCCTAGAAATAAATAAGCTCAATGCACAGAATCTTCTCATCAGCTTAAGGGGCTAAGTACATGCAGTCTAACTCAAAACAATACAAATGGTAAGATTTGCTCAAGAGAATAGAGCTCAATCACCAATACTGACTCACGGAAAGAAAAAAAAATCCAAGGCACTTTCTTACACTATAGCGCTCATAGCCCTCAACTGAGAAGCTTATCCTCTGTATCCACACTACAGAGTAGCTCCTACAATAGGCTTGAAACCACCAAGTGGAAGAGACGACTTCTCCACGTATGCCCGCATCAATGAAACTCCAAAAAAATGTACCAAAAATGTGTGTACCGTGTACATGTACTCCCGTGTACCCAAATGAGCACAAATCCATTGTTTTTATAGGCCTCAATAGGCCAAGAGGCCTAGCCGAATCTTCACGTCCACTGATCACGCGCCGGTTAATCACCCAAAATTGGGGGGTAGGTCAAATATTCCACTTGATTTGAATTAGATCCACAAAAATAGGTAGTCGCCGTGAATGGTTGGCGGCAACATTTGTTCATCCACTTTTACTCTTGACAACACCTTTACTTTTTCACACAAAAAGAGCTTTTCAGTCCAGATTTGCTTAATTGTGTACACAAAAGCTTGCTGTGTTTAGGAATCCCCTTCTTGAAAATTGATGACCGCCTTACTAGCATCCACTCGTTTGTCCGTACCATAGTTAGAACCTCCTTATTTGTGATTCCATCCCATAGTCCATCACTTGGCAATCTCCAAAAATCCAACATCTTTGATTATTATTATTATTATTATTTTATTTTTTCTCCTTCCTTTCCTCGTGCGGTAGTGCAACCATTGACTTCGGCATCAACTGGACCTCCAAAATACCTCATATATCCCTCCTCCGCTCGCCCCATGTATAAGCATATGCTTGGATGTGTGTGTATGTATGTATGTGTGTGTATGTACGTGTGTGTGTGTATGTGAGGTTGTGCATGTGTGTATGTGTGGGAGTGGGTGTGAGGGTATGTGTGTGTGTGTGTGAGGGTGGGTGTGAGGGTATGTGTGTGCATGTGTGTGTGCATGTGTGTGTGCATGTTGTGTGCATGAGGGAGAGATGGAGAATGAGGGGGGGTACGTGAGAGTGAGGGGGGCGGGGAGTGCGGGGGGGTGAGGGTGGGTGTAGGCGGGAGGGTGTGGGTGGTGAGGGTGGCGGAGAGAGAGGAGGGGGTGTGGGCGGAGAGAGGAGGGGCGGGGGGCGGATGGCGGGGGGCGGAGAGGAGGGGCGGGGGGCGGAGTGGGGGTGGCGGGGGGCGGATGGCGGGGGGCGGAGTGGGGGTGGCGGGGGGCGGATGGCGGGGGGCGGAGTGGGGGTGGCGGGGGGCGGATGACGGGGGGCGGAGTGGGGGTGGCGGGGACATGCGGGGTGGGGGTGGCGGGGACCTGCGGGGGGTGAGGGTGGGTGTAGGCGGGAGGGTGTGTGGTGAGGGTGGCGGAGAGAGAGGAGGGGGTGTGGGTGTGGGCGGAGAGAGGAGGGGCGGGGGGCGGATGGCGGGGGGCGGAAGGGTGTGGGTGTGGGCGGAGAGAGAGGAGGGGGTGTGGGTGTGGGCGGAGAGAGGAGGGGCGGGGGGCGGATGGCGGGGGGCGGAAGGGTGTGGGTGTGGGCGGAGAGAGAGGAGGGGGTGTGGGTGTGGGCGGAGAGAGGAGGGGCGGGGGGCGGATGGCAGGGGGCGGAGTGGGGGTGGCAGGGGGCGGATGGCGGAGAGAGCGGGAGGGTGTGTGGTGAGGGTGGCGGAGAGAGAGGAGGGGGTGTGGGTGTGGGCGGGGAGAGGAGGGGCGGGGGGCGGATGGCGGGGGGCGGAGTGGGGGTGGCGGGGGGCGGATGGCGGGGGGCGGAGTGGGGGTGGCGGGGACATGCGGGGTGGGCGTGGCGGGGACCTGCGGGGGGTGAGGGTGGGTGTAGGCGGGAGGGTGTGTGGTGAGGGTGGCGGAGAGAGAGGAGGGGGTGTGGGTGTGGGCGGAGAGAGGAGGGGCGGGGGGCGGATGGCGGGGGGCGGAAGAGTGTGGGTGTGGGCAGAGAGAGAGGAGGGGGTGTGGGTGTGGGCGGAGAGAGGAGGGGCGGGGGGCGGATGGCGGGGGGCGGAGTGGGGGTGGCGGGGGGCGGATGGCGGAGAGAGCGGGAGGGTGTTTGGTGAGGGTGGCGGAGAGAGAGGAGGGGGTGTGGGTGTGGGCGGAGAGAGGAGGGGCAGGGGGCGGATGGCGGGGGGCGGAGTGGGGGTGGCGGGGGACGGATGGCGGGGGGCGGAGTGGGGGTGGCGGGGACATGCGGGGTGGGGGGTGGCGGGGACCTGCGGGGGGGGTGAGGGTGGAGTTATGGCGGAGGAGGCGGGAGAGAGAGAGAGAGAAAAAGGGAGAGGGAGAGGGAGAGAGAGAGAGAGAGAGAGAGAGAGAGAGAGAGAGAGAGAGAGAGAGAGAGAGAGAGAGAGAGAGAGAGAGAGAGAGAGAGAGAGAGAGAGAGAGAGAGAGAGAGAGAGAGAGAGAGAGAGAGAGAGAGAGAGAGAGAGAGAGAGAGAGAGAGAGAGAGAGAGAGAGAGAGAGAGAGGAGAGAGAGAGAGAGAGAGAGAGAGAGAGAGAGAGAGAGAGAGAGAGAGAGAGAGAGAGAGAGAGAGAGAGAGAGAGAGAGAGAGAGAGAGAGAGAGAGAGAGAGAGAGAGAGAGAGAGAGAGAGAGAGAGAGAGAGAGAGAGAGAGAGAGAGAGAGAGAGAGAGAGAGAGAGAGAGAGAGAGAGAGAGAGAGAGAGAGAGAGAGAGAGAGAGAGAGAGAGAGAGAGAGAGAGAGAGAGAGAGAGAGAAAGAGGGGACGGGAGAGAGAGAGAGAGAGAGGGAGAGAGATAGATAGAGAGAGAGAGAGAGAGAGAGAGAGAGAGAGAGAGAGAGAGAGAGAGAGAGAGAGAGAGAGAGAGAGAGAGAGAGAGAGAGAGAGAGAGAGAGAGAGAGAGAGAGAGAGAGAGAGAGAGAGAGAGAGAGAGAGAGAGAGAGAGAGAGAGGGAGAGAGAGAAAAAGAAAGAAAGAAAGAAAGAGAGGGAAATAGAGAGAGAGAAGGAAAGAGAGAGAGTGAAAAAGAGAGAGAGTGAGGGAAAGGAGAGAGAGAGGGAAAGAAATCGAAAGAGAAGAGGGAGAGAGAAAGAAAGAGAGGGAAATAGAGAGAGAGGGGGAAATCGAAAGAGAAGAGAGAGAGAGAAAGAAAGAGAGGGAAATAGAGAGAGAGAAGGAAGAGAGAGAGGGAAAAAGAGAGAGAGGGAAGAGAGAGAGGGAAAAAGAGAGAGAGAGGGAAAGAAATTGAAAGAGAAGAGGGAGAGAGAAAGAAAGAGAGGGAATAGAGAGAGAGAAGGGGAAAGAGAGAGAAAGAGAGAAAAAGAGAGAGGAAAGAAAGAGATGGCGGGGAAGAAAGAAGGGAGGGGGATCTACATTACCTTTTTAGGAAAGACAATTCGTGAAAAGTTGGAAACTCTCATTTTCGGTTACTTAGATTGCATGTCCATGAGAGGGGCCATTTTACTTTTGTTCTTAGACGTAAACAGACTCTTCTAAAAAACCACAAATTAATATTGGATGCATTCTTTCCCATGGTTAATGGAATAAACTTGTGATAAATACACTTTCATGGATTGCATGTTTTCTCCTCAATAATCGTGGAATTTGAAGTGTCTGTCCTTTACAAAATTGCTTTGCTGGCTGAGGATGCACCTATTTCCACACCTCAATTCTAAATTACTTTTTAGGTCCTTCTTTGTGACATCCATTTAGAATTACATATTTACATTCTTATAATGGTTATTACCTCAATTGAAAGTCAGTACGTAATCTAAAATATCAAGAGGTTTTCTATTAGACGAAGGCGTTTTCCACTGGATTCTTGAAATGATTAAGCCGGGAACTTTTGTCTTTATATAACGTCTTAGTGCTTTTTTCTCTTATTTTACAAGTCCATATTAGTTATCATCTTTGAAGATTTCCATTATTCGTTTCCTATTCCCAGTAAGTTATAAAAACGATTCCGTAATGTGAAAGTAGTTCAATTGGATTATGAATTATGCATAACAAATAATAATAGTTCATTGCTAAACTTGTATCTATGAGTACGAAATAAAGGAAAATAAATCTCAATCATGAACAAGACAATATTACGAATTCTAGAAGTAGCGCAATCAATGAATATATAATGAATTTCAAAGAGCTTTTTGGACGCTATTAGATCAATAGGATGCTACTAAATAGAGGATGACAAGCTAGTGGCATACACACTAAGTGGTTTGGCGAATGATATTAAATTTAGAGCTTTCAAGGCTTTCATATAAGTATGGGAGTGAGTATGTGCGTTTCATACAAGAAATCAACAGAGGTTGTGGAACTGAATCGGTCATCGAGCCCAAGCATTGTATGCAAGTAGCTCAACACAAGAAAAGGGCGAAAAGAAAGATCAACGTGAGGATTAGGGATGTTTGTCCCAAGACATAGCTCATCGGATAATAAAGACCAAAACAATGATGATTAATTACAAAGACAAAGCGGAAGAACAAGAAGAAAATGATCGAGAGGAGGCTACGTAAAAAACAAAATAAATTAAGATGGGCATTTTCTGTGTCACTAACTAGGAAACTTTTCAAGGGTTTGCTATCAAGTATAGAATCGAGGGAAAATTCAAAGGTATGGTTTGAATTATAGAGAACAAGGTTACTATGACAATGGGATACACAATTTTTACTGCAAAAACCTATTAGCAATAATTCATGTGAGTGAGGAACGGGAAAACATACACAATGTTTCATATATACACACACACACACACATATATATATATATATATATATATATATATATATATATATATATATATATATATATATATATATATATATATATATATATATACACACACACATATATATATATATATATACACACACACACACACACACACACACATATATATATATATATATATATATATATATATATATATATATATATATATATATATATATATATATATATATATATATATATACAGAGAGAGAGAGAGAGAGAGAGAAATTGGTTCACTAACTTGGATGAACCTACATCAAGAGGACATTTGGAGATATGGGAACACACGCCTAATGATATTAGTCACATTGGAGATGTGTTTTTCACAATTTTCCATTCTCTGTTTATGACCCACTCTATGTGTTTAATTTTGTTCATTAAGATGACTTCCAACAACTTATCAATCTCTTCCTTTATCCTTTAAGAATAGTTCCCTTTCCCATTTGTTTATGACCCACTCTACGTGTTTAATTTTGTTCATTAAGATGACTTCCAACAACTTATCAATCTCTTCCTTTATCCTTTTAGAATAGTTCCCTTTCCCATTGTCCGATAGAGCATAACCCTCTCCATCACAGCATTCTACCCCGATTTTATCATTTATCATCATTTCCATAATAGGGTTCAAATCCTCTTTTAAATATTTCATGGGTATGTTTCTGCTCACTTTGTGCCACCTATGTCTAATAATTCACCGCCTATGTCTAATAAATATCATGTACATATCTACAGAGCATGAATAACGTCTTGTTAGTTTGTGATACACGTGGACATCACAAATACAAAAGAAATATGCTTGAAATAATGATCTCAGTCCATGTTCAATGAATGAGAAGTATCTTTTAGGAACACATGCAAAAACATGACTTCATGTGTATATGGGGTTGATGCTAAATAATTGAAGTCATTATGGATGCTCATGTGAGAGCACGTAGAGCTAGGGAGAACAATCATAGTCCTAAATGAGTTGGAAGATGATACGACGTCCTGTCTCTAATGTTCACGTATGATTCATAATTCATGATGCTACCTTATCACAAGGTAGAGATGGTAATGCCTAGTTACTAGCTTGCATTTCCTTGTCACTTGGGATTATGTGATGAAGGAGGACCCTTGCATGGACAATTTCATGGTGCTTCATGATTCCATAGTAGTTTTTGTAAGTGAATTGGGATCCCTTTATTACAATATTTTCATTTGTAAAGCACTATCAAATACCCTACCTTCCATTACAAATGCAATTTCGTGTTGGTATTTGGAGGCTATGGTTACTTCATTGTGTCTCAAGAATCGATCAAGAAAGCTATAAGCCTATTTTCTAGCGAACCCTTCCATGTACAATGTATATAGAACGATTTCTTGAACTAAGAGATGTACATGTACAATGGAAATCTGCTTTAAAGAACTTAATCCCATTCATCCTAATCACTTTCTTTCTTGTTATTGGCAAGAACAACATTTTTAAAAATATCCTTGAATTAAGTCCATGTAAGTGGGTTACGTTTGCTTCTTCAAAACGCATCCAACACTTGTATGCATGCAGATCTAATGAACAAAAAACTTACAAAATCTTATATTGTTCTAGGTTGTTCCTATGTTGATGCATAACCCACAACCTTTACAAGAAAGTGAGGACCACATCTTTATTTATGTCCATGTCTGTTCTTAAGAGCTACAGAACATTGTTGGATAAAGAATATGCAAGAAGACGTCCCATGAAATGTCCCATTTGGACTCTCAATGGGAACGTAAGTTAGATCACTTGGTAATAAGGAAAAGTAATTGATGAACCTTAGGGCAACCAAAAAGTAAATTATGTTGTATCTACGCAATTCTAGCACTTAAGTTATTCGTTTGTTGTATGTAGGATCTATTTTGTAAAATTCAAGGTATCCTTGAGATTCATAAGCATTTTCCATATCTATATAACCAATTTTCTTCATATGAGGGATTCGTTTTTAGTAGAAATCAACTCTTTTACTTCTTTCCTTTTATTTACATCCATTGTTAGTGTGCAAGGGCTATTGGTCTTGATACATAAGATAATGGATATCTAATGTACTTTTATTTGGGTCATTTTGAATGAAAATCGTCACTCTTGCTTCTCATCTCTTTATTCTTCATCCCCATTTTGCTCATGAGCTCTCTTTATGAGCCATAATAGAAGATTTCCTTTCAAGAGTAGAAGATAAAGATTTTCGAGCAAGAAGTAAAGGACATGGATGATGAAGAAGTGAAGAGAGAAAGAAAACACTCTCTTCCATACACTGTGTATGGACAAGAGGTTTGCTACTCCTCCAAAAGAGCTTATTTGGAGATAAGAGAGGATGAGGACAAAGACTTCTTGAAGGTAACGAGATCTTGGGTAGGTAACTATGTACTACTTACTTCAATTTTTCAAGAAGATCAAATTCAGTGTAGCAATAGAGGTTCAAAGGAGATGGAGAGGAATCTAAAACTCACCGAAGAAGCATATGAAGCTCTCAAGAAGGAGGACTTCATATGGAGAATTGCATAGCACTTCCCAATCGTATCTTGAGGGGGAGTTTTGAAAATGGTCAAGCTTCAATTGTGAAGCTTAATTCAAGTGTTTTTCATCTCATTAGTTTGTCGTATCACCTATTTTCACTTAGAGTAAGTTTCACATTGTATAGAGCATGAGAACTACCTCTTATATTATTTTCATTCAGAGCATAGTTTATAAGTGAGCTTTAGACAAAGAAGAAAATCTGAAAACTCATGTGTGAGCATTTTAAAAGCCATATGAATGCTTGCACCTGTATTTTTGTTGAAAAAATCAAGCTTATAAGATACCGAACCCATTTGCCTCATCTTGGAGGTGATTAACCTGAAGAAAAAGGAGAAATTAGCTCATTTATGATTGAGAGAATCTCTCTCTAACTACTCAACCTCTTCAGCTTCAAGAGGCAATGCTCATCCTTCATATAATGGAAAGAGCAGCCCACTACCTTCTTGAGCTCCTCTTAGCAATATGAGTATCCATATTGTGCTCCTTTTCATTTGTATGAGTGTTAGAACTCTTATGATTATGTAGAGAAGCATCCACTATCCTCCCACATAGTATGGAGTGATATGTGATTCATATTTTCATTGTAGAGTTTGATGATTAAGCTTTATGTTTGTTACATGTTCTCTCTCTCTCTCTCTCTCTTTCTCATTTTTCATTGAACGAGTATTTCTACTTTGTATATATCTTGAAGAATGTGTAAAATAAGTGTCTAAATGTGTGTGAAGCGATCTAATATACTTACATATTGAGTGTATGCATATAGATAGATGTAAGCATTGATTGCATATACTTGAGCTTACCTTCACACGTGCCTTATAAAGCTTGGAGTTATGCAAAGTAATTTGTTTTGAACTCTCTTGCATGTTTACATGTGCATGAGAAGGTGTTTGAAAACTCTCATTATATTTTATTAATATTTGAGGAGATTTATTGAGTTACAAGAAGATTTTCTATGAGTTACATACAAACTACAAAGTTGAAGATGAATGATTTGAGTAAGGTCTACAAAGGTCAACAGTGAGCTTCAATTGTGTCTTTTGGAAATCTAGTGTAGTTGCTTTTGTTCCAAGTGGAATTTATTAATTATCATTTTCGGTGTGAGGTTTATGGCCATGCAAAGCAGAGGTACTGAGCACTGTTTTTAGGACTCACACTTACAAAAGGGTATTTTGTAGAAGCTCTCAAATCTGGTGTAGAGATTGAAATCGGGTAAAAATCTAATGGGTCTTAACTTTCATTGAATGTGATTTCATTTGCAAGTTAAATCCTTTAATTGACATGTTTGATGTCAAATTTACGAGTATGCAAATTAGGGGTATTCACCAATGTTCCTAGGGCTTCCAAGTGTTGGAATAAAGTTAAAGAAAGGTAATTTGCAGAGGATCTCATTTTTTTTGTAGAGAACCAAATTGGATGCAGGTTATTGGATCTTAAAATAATTAAATTTTAGTTCATTTAATTACTCAATTATCATTTTTTAAGTGAATTTATGAGTGTGCAAAGTAAGGGTACTCAACATTGTTCCCAAGTGCTCGAATAAAGTTAAAGAATGGTGATATGTAGAGGCCCTCAACGTTGATCTAGTAATCCAGTTGAATACAATCTCTTTAACCCTAAAGAGCATCTATTTTGCTTCTAATTTTCAAGTTTAAGCATGAAAGTATCAGTTTTAGTTTTGATTTTATGATTTTTCAACTCTAGGGGTATTTGACAAAACTTGAATGTGGTGAAATTTAAGTAAGGAACTCAAGAAATGGATTTATCTTAATTTATAGACGAAAATGGAATGATTTTTCTTGGGCTAGGTTGTGTGGACTATGTAGATAATGGTTCATTCATCAATGATATATTTTATGCTTATGTGATATATATCTATGCCTGCTAAACATGACCTCTTGTGAAGTTTTTATATGGAAGTTGTTTGAAGAGAATGATGCATAGAATGTGTGGATTTGAGAATGTATGGTAATCTAGTTAAGTAAAGTATTTTTTCACAATTAAAAATCAATATTCAAAGATCCTCACGAGGTTGTGAGCTTATTTACACTTCCACATCAACAGACCATATTCACCATCTTTTGTTTCATAAGTGGTGTCTCAGCTTATTGTGCTCCAACATGGTAGATAGAACCTTGGGAATTTCCTTTGTCCCAATACAAATAGGCTTTAGAAATTTGCATCCACATGACTCATAGCCTTTAGAACTCTCTTTGATAGGACTCTAAGGTTGTGGAGCCCTAAAGAGCATGGGACCCTCAAAATGTTGAGACTTGCCTTGCAAGGACTTTTACACTAGAAGACCCCGTACTTCAAGAATTTGAGGGTGAAAAGTGAAGCTTCAATTGAAATATTCAAGATTTAAAAATGGAATGAGTAATACATATTAAATAAAGAGAAAAATGGTGGTGATCGAGGGATTGTTAAGGTCCTAAAATATGGGATTGATAGCACTGGAGATAATAGACATAAAGAAAAATTAAAGAAGACTTAGCCACGAATCTAAAAAACCTTAGTACACTCTAAGGTTACAGAAAAAGAACATCACCAAAATCTTAGATTGCTACACACAGTTTTCCATTCTTTTTTTGTGACCCACTGTATGTGTTCAATCTTTTACATGAAGATGACTTCCAACAACTTATCAATCTCTTCCTTTATCTTCATAGAATAGTTCCCTTGCCCATTGTTCATGATTTCAACCATGAAGCGAGCATAACCCTATGCATCAAAACACTCTACCCGGTTTTGCTCATTTATCATCATTTCCATTGCAGGTTTCAAATTCTCTTTTAAAGATATCACGGGTATGTTTCTCATCACTTTGTGCCATCTATGACTAATATTTCACCCTATACATATCATGTACACGTCTACATAGCATGAGTAACTCCTTGTTAGTTTCTGATACATGTGGACATCACAAACACAAAAAATGTATTCTTGAACTAGTGATTTGAGCCCATGCTCAATGAATGAGAAGTATCTTTTAGGAATACACGCAAAATCATGAATTCATGTATATATTGGGTTGATGCTAAATATTTGAAGTGATTTTTGATGATCATGTCATAGCACGTAGAGCCAATGATAAGAATCATAGTCACGAATGAGTTGGAAGATGGTATTCTGGTCTCTAATGTCCATGTATGATTCACAATTCATATTGATACCTTCGTACAAGGAAGAGATGCTAAAGCCCACTTACTCGCTTGCATTTCCTTATCACTTGGGATTATGTGATGAAGGAGGATCCTTTCATGCACCATTTCATGGTGCTTCATAATTCCATCGTTTTGAATTGTCACTACAATATATCGAGTGTATACCAAGGTTGTTACCGAGGAAAATGAACGAGCATAATTTTCCCGTGATGGCGGCATCGTAGTAGGTATACACGTCGGAAATATAGCGCCAGTATAATCGTCGGTATAGGCACCAATATAATCCTCGCTATAGGCACCCGTATAACCGTCGGTAATAGCGACGCTTATACCGATGTCCATATCGACACCCATACTAGGCGTACCAACGTGCACACGGACGACTATGCTGGGTGTACCAACGCCCATACCGACGACCATATCTGCACAAAGTTTCTTGCACAGAGTGTATTGTCTTTTGTTACAACATGATCTTGTTTAGCAAAAGACAATACACTCTGCCCAACTCTAAACTGAGTACATGTGTTTTGTACTCTAATTGCAACCAAAGAATGATTTTATATGAGCAAAAATGAACCATGATTCATGTACAAAAAGTTGTATATTCCATAAATGAAGGATGTACAAGAGTGTGAAAAAGCACTTCCATATAGAAATCGAATAAAAAATGTGACAAAGCACTTCCATATAGGAATCGAATACAAAATTATGGTACATCATTGCCACATAGGAGTGTAATACAAAATTGTGGCAATGTGAGAAAGAACTTTCATCTTGTCTTAATTTAGGTAATTCTTCACCCTGGAGATATTGACTAGGGGTATCCTCTTACCCTGCAAATCCTCCAGATGCACTGCTCCATGTGGAAATACCTTTGTCACTCTGTATGGTCCTATCCATTTGGGTGCCAATTTGGTTGAAACTGCTGGGATCTGATGCACCAGAATCAAGGATCCTTCGTGTACTTCTTTGGACCTAAGATATTTGTCATGCAGTCTTTTGCGACCTTCTTGTGTTACGTGGAGTTTTTGCATTGCTCCTTCCCTGTATTCTTCTAAGGCCACTAGTCTCCTAATGGGGGGTTCAATTCCAATGGTTTTGGCTCCAATTTCTTTTTTGATAATAAATTTGAATGGTGCTAATGCCTCTTTTCCATATACTAAGCGAAATGGACTCTCGCTAGTGGTTCCCCTCTTTGTAGTTCTGAAAGCCCAAATTGCACCGATCAATGCTTTGGGCCAAAAGCTTTGATGATTAATTTGTGCAGCAATCCAATTAAAATCTTATTGGAGCTCTCTACTTGGCCATTTGCCCTTGGATAATAGGAACAAGATTTTTTATGGAAGACCTTGTACCTGTCAAATATAAATTGGAGCAATTGATTCTCAAAATGTGTTCCCCTATCACTAGTGATTTCCAGTGGGCAACCATTAATGAATCTATAAAATGGAAGCTTGGTATGTTATGACCTTAATGCAAACTATAAATGCAATATCTGTATTATTCAGCTAATGGGCAGAAGCATTAAAGACATAAAAGAGATAATGGATTATGAGATTTCAGAATTGAAACATAAGGTTAAGTTGTTGACCAACCAAGTTAAGGATCTACAAGTATTAAAATATGACCATGAATATGAGGTAAATCTCCAAGGTATGTCTACACAAAAACAGTCAGGATCTTAGAAGATCCATTCCTAGAGTGCTACCTAGAAAATCAAATTGGGTTTAGAAGAGAGCTATACGATGCTTTTGGTGCGATTAGCATGGACATATGTTATGGGCTTGTCTGGTATATTAAAGTGCATGCAAACATAAACTAGTAAGTGAACATGAAGGTAAAATTTGTAAATATCAAGATCAATACATTTACATTTGAATGTAGGAAGAGGTGAGATGAAGGAATACTTCGAGGAGACAAAACTAGACTAAAATCACTTCAAAAGATATGGAAACAAAAAACACATGAGAATAATAAATTTGACGAAGAAAAGAGTATGCTATCTATTCAGAATCATGAGAAACCTATTGAAAAAAAGTAGAGAGATAAAGGTTCATAAACAAAATATTAAGCAAATATTAAAAGAACAAATTGAAATGGATAAAAGATAAACTGATAAAGAAATTTGAGAGAAATCAAAGAAAGATCATGATGTATATGTCTCATTTGATCCAAAACTTTTAACTAATGAGAAATTATTTGATCAAGAGAAAGTTACGAAATTACAATGCCAATTAAACTTTCATAAACATTTTGAAAAATAAAAGAGTAAAGAAGAAACTCAAGATATAAAATATGATAAATGAGTTAACAAAGTAGAGAAACAATTTCTTGATGATATTATTAAGCAAACCAAGAGAAAATGTAGGGACAACTGCGAATCCTTTTAAGACTTTGAAAAAGAACAAGAGAAGTAAAAATCTATCTTTTCAAGATAAATTGGAAAATCTTGAAGGATGATAGTATGATTGAAGAAGGATGAAGATTTACTACTTGACAATGATGAGCATCATGAAGATGATGATGATGATGATTGATGATGATGATCGATGATAATGATGACGATGAGTGATAATGATTGATTATTGATGTTGACCCAGAGGATGCTAATGATGATGATGTTCATGCTGATGAAGAACAAAAAATCATGCAACTAAAGAAAAGTTTGAATGTCGGTGTAGAGGAGGTACTGGGGTATCCACTTTTATCAAAAGTAGAGAACAAAGATTAACTCATCCAGTACGTCGCCTACTCAAGGGGGGTTCTCTTTAGGGAAGTATACCCTTTAACATTTCTGTGAGCAGACAGAAGGGTTGTACATATTCTAGAAATATCAATCAACAAATGACCACAGAAGACCATATATTTCTTGATTTGAATCAGATGATTACAAGGTTGGGTAGAGTGATGCTCAAAAAGTGCAAGCTCAGGGCTAACATGCCACTCTAAAAGTAAATAACCTCAATGAAATAGAGTCTTCCCATCAGCCTAAGGGGCCAATTATATGCAGTATAACTCAGAACACTACAAATGGTAAAGGATTTCTCAAGAGAATAGAGCTTAACAACAACACTGACTCACAGAAAAGAAAAGAATCCAAGCCACTCTCTTACACTATAGTGCTCATAGCCCTCCACTGAGAAGCCTACCCTCTGTATCCACACTACAGAGTAGCTCCTACAATAGGCTTGAAACCACCAAGAACAAGAGAGGACTTCTACACGTACGTACGAACCACTGTATCTCTAAAAAAAAATTGTACTAAAAAGTGTGTACCCCCAAATAGCACAAATCCCTTGTTTTTATAGGCTCCAATAGGCTAAGAGGTCCTTGCCGAATCTTCCCGCCCATTGATCCCGCGCCGCTTAATTACCCAAAATTGAAGGGGTAGGTCAATTATTCCCTTGATTTGAATTGGATCCACAAAAATAGGTAGTCGCCGTGAATGGTTGGCGACAACATTTCTTTATCCACTTTCACTTTTAATAGTTACCTTTTACCTTTTCACCTGCCATCTGAGATTCTCATTATGTGGTTTTGTTATTTCCTCACTGATTTAATCCCGGGAAATTCAAATGAAGTGCCTTGTCCAAGACATTTCCCCGCCCAGAGAGTTCACTAACGACAGATAACATTTTGTTTCCAACTAATGTGGGGTCCATATGGTTGTAGCTTTCAGGCATCTTTTTGATTGCAAATTCACATTGCCAGCACGCTCCCCATAGCCATGCATGCATCCTTGTACAAGTGTTGCACCACTTCTAACAGCTGCAAGACTTTTTGCGACAGCCATGTCTGGATCATTGTGTGTATGAATCCCTATTCTAACAGAAGGCCATGGTTCCAAGCTTTATGTATTTCTCGGGTCAACTCCTCCACTATCCATGGCATTGTTCCACCATTTGTGTCACACAATACTACAACATGAGCGCCAGCCTTTCCTGCTGTCTTGAAGCAATCCATTGCATACTCTCTGTTGGATAAATATCCATCGAAGAAATGCTCTGCATCCACCATGACTTCCTTACTCTGCAGCTTCAGATATTTGACAGTGTCCGATATCATATTCAGATTCTCCTCTAAGGATGTCTCTAGCACCTTGATAACTTGTTCATCCCACGTCTTGGCAACAATTGTTATGACATCAACACCACTTGATATCAATGAGTACTGCATGCGTGTGTGTGAGGGTATGTATGTGTGGGATGTGTGTGTGTGTTAGAGTGTGTGTGTGTGAGTGTGTGTGTGTGAGTGTGTATGTGTGCGGGGGTGGATGTGTGATGGTGTGGGTGTGTGTGTGTGTGAGGGGGAGATGGCGGGGGTGAGTGTGGATGTGTCATGGTGTGGGTGTGTGTGTGTGTGTGAGGGGGAGATGGCGGGGGTGAGTGGGGATTAGTGGGGGGGAAGGCGGGGGGAGATGGCGGGGGTGAGTGGGGGTTAGTGGGGGGGGATGGCGGGGGGAGATGGCGGGGGGAGATGGCGGGGGTGAGTGGGGGTTAGTGGGGGGGATGGCGGGGCGAGATGGCGGGGGTGAGTGGCGGGCTATTGCGGAGTTGCAGCGGGGTGAGGGGGCGGGGGAGTCAGCGGGGAACGCGGGGAGGGTCAGTGGGGGATGGCGGGGGAGGAGAGAGAAGGAGAGAAGGGGGAGAGAAAGAGAGAGAGAGAGAGAGAGAGAGAGAGAGAGAGAGAGAGAGAGAGAGAGAGAGAGAGAGAGAGAGAGAGAGAGAGAGAGAGAGAGAGAGAGAGAGAGAGAGAGAGATCTCGGTAGAGAGAGATTAGTGGGGGGGGGGGAAAGACGGGGGGAGATGGTGGGGGTGAGTGGGGGTAAGTGGGGGGGATGGCGGGGGGAGATGGCGGGGGTGAGTGGGGGTTAGTGGGGGGGGAAGGCGGGGGGAGATGGCGGGGGTGAGTGGGGGTTAGTGGGGGGGATGGCGGGGGGAGATGGCGGGGGTGAGTGGGGATTAGTGGGGGGGGAAGGCAGGGGGAGATGGCGGGAGTGAGTGGGGGTTAGTGGGGGGGATGGCGGGGGTGAGTGGGGGTTAGTGGGGGGGATGGCGGGGGGAGATGGTGGGGGTGAGTGGGGATTAGTGGGGGGGGGGAAGGCGGGGGGAGATGGCGGGAGTGAGTGGGGGTAAGTGGGGGGGATGGCGGGGGGAGATGGCGGGGGTGAGTGGAGGTTGGTGGGGGGGATGGCGGGGGTGAGTGGGGTTAGTGGGGGGGATGGCGGGGGGAGATGGCGGGGGTGAGTGGGGGTTAGTGGGGGGGATGGCGGGGGGAGATGGCGGGGGTGAGTGGGGATTAGTGGGGGGGGAAGGCGGGGGGAGACGGCGGGAGTGAGTGGGGGTTAGTGGGGGGGATGGCGGGGGGAGATGGCGGGGGTGAGTGGGGGTTAGTGGGGGGGGATGGCGGGGGAAGATGGCAGGGGTGAGTGGGGGTTAGTGGCGGGGGATGGCGGGGGGAGATGGTGGGGGTGAGTGGTGATTAGTGGGGGGGGGGAAGGCAGGGGGAGATGGCAGGGGTGAGTGGGGGTTAGTGGGGGGGATGGCGGGGGGAGATGGCGGGGGTGAGTGGGGATTAGTGGGGGGGAAGGCGGGGGGAGATGGCGGGGGTGAGTGGGGGTTAGTGGGGGGGATGGCGGGGGGAGATGGCGGGGGTGAGTGGGGGTTAATGGTGGGGGATGGCGGGGGAAGATGGCGGGGGTGAGTGGGGGTTAGTGGGGGGGATGGCGGGGGGAGATGGCGGGGGTGAGTGGGGATTAGTGGGGGGGGAAGGCGGGGGGAGATGGCAGGGGTGAGTGGGGATTAGAGAGAGAGAGAGAGATATAACAAATCAACTGAGCTAGCAATGAAAATGAAAGCAACAACTACCCGGAACACAAATATGTTCCTGAAATGGAACGGGAAAGTCCCTGAGGCTGCAGCCCAAGGCATCTGAGAGCTCTCCTCTCAATCTCTCTTTCTCTTATCTTCTTCGGACTTCATGCTCGAAGTGCCAGTGGGTTCTGACCTCTGTGCTTGGGGTCCACTACTCACATGCCACAGGAGAAAGAGAGAGGGAAAAGAGAAGGGGTACTACAGACCCCCACACCAAGCTTTTGCACCGTCCCTGGTGCAATTTCTCCCTTATTTTGCTTATTCCAATGAGATCTAGTTGAACTGCAATTACTGAAAAGAAACATGGTATGTACAAGGGGTGGAGTGCTTCCATTTTGTCCTAATTCAGATACTTCTTCACCCTGGAGATGTTAACGAGGGGAATCCTTTTACCCTGCAGATCTTCCAAATGCACTGCACCATGTGGCAATACTTTGATAACCTTATATGGTCCCACCCATTTAGGTGCCAATTTATTTGAAATTGTTGGGACTTGATGCGCTAAAACCACGGACCCTTCCTGAACTTCATTGGATCTCAGATACCTGTCGTGCAGTCTCTTGTGCCCTTCTTGTGTTACCTGAAGTTTTTGCATTGCCCCTTCTCTGTACGCTTCTAATGCCACCAATCTTTGAATGGGGGGTTCAATTCCAATGGCTCCGATTCCTATTTCCTTCCTGATAATGAACTCAAATGGGGCCAATGCCTCTTTTCCATATACTAGCCGAAATGGAGTCTCGCCCGTGGTTCCCCTCTTCGTGGTTCTGAAAGCCCAAATTCCACCGATCAGTGCTAGCGGCCAGGAGCTTTGATGATCGAAAGATAATTTGCGAAGCAGTCCAATCAAGATCTTATTGGAACTCTTTGCTTGGCCATTTGTCCTTGGGTAGTAGGCACAAGATTTTTTATGAAAGATTTTGTACCTGTCAAATATAAACTGGAGCAATTGATTTAAAAAATGTGTGCCCCTATCACTAGTGATTTCCAGTGGGCAACCAAATCTTGAGAAAATACGTTTATACATAAATTTAGCTACTGTTAAAGCTGTGCAGTCCACAGTAGCTTTAGCCTCTATCCATTTAGTGGCATAACATGTGGCCATCAAAATATACTTTTTACCTCCAGGTTGTCCAGTTGGACTAATTGGTCCTATGAAATCAAGACCCCATCGTTCAAATGGAAGCCATTCGGTAGATATGACTAATGGTTGGAAATTCAATCTGGTTGGCGTGGGGGCACACCTCTGGCAGATGTGGCATTCTTTAGCAAACTTGATTGCATCCTTGAAAATATGAGGCCACCATAGACCCTTCTGGATGATTCTATGAGCCAACTCTTCCCCCTTTAGATGTCCTTCACTGTGTGCAGCCTCCAGCAAAAGATTTACCTCGTCTGGATAGACACACCTTCTCAATATATCATCCTGACAGTATTTATATAAATTTCCATTTATAAGAGAATATGCTTTGGTTTTCAAAAGCAATCTTCTTTTCTCTACAGGTGTCAAGTGTTCTCGGATCTTTCCAGTAGTGAGAACATGAAGAATTTCATCATACCAACCAGTCCGAATTGCTACTAGAAAAAGGTTGCTATCCACCAGTTCATCATTAATACTTGTTGCCTTTTCACTCATTGCAGTTCTGGACACTTGATCTGCCATGTAGTGCTCTTCTCCTGGCTTAATATGAATATCAAAATTAAATTCTTGAAATAGAAGTAACCATCTCCAAATCCTTCCAGCTACTCTAGGTTTGTTTATCAGATACTTCAATGGCTGATGATCAGAGATAACGATGAAATGTATACCAAGGAGATAATTTCGGAACTTCTGAAGAGCAAATACGATAGCCAAACCTTCTCTTTCCGTTGTACTGTAATTCCTTTCAGCTTGGTTGAGTAGTCTGCTGGCATAAGAGATAGGTCTATCCGCTTTGTGAGATGATGGTTGAGCTAAAACTGCACCAACAGCATGAAGACTAGCATCTATATGCACATGAAATTCGAATGACCAATTAGGAACACTTAAAAGTGGAGCAGTACATAGCCTCAACTTTAGTTCACAAAATGCTTTGTCAGCTTCAGCACTCCATGAGAAAGGGACTTTTTTGCTGGTATGCCTTGACAAGGGTTTAGCAATTTCTGAATACATCCTAATGAATCTTCTGTGATGCCCTGCATGGCCCAAGAAACTTTGCACTTCCTTTGGGCTTTGTGGAATTGGCATGGAAAGAATAGTTGTAACCTTTGCAGGGTCAACAATTATACCTTCAGAAGATACTATGTGACCAAGAAGAGTACCCTTGGTGACCAAAAAGTGACATTTATCAGGATTCAGTTTCAAACCTGTTTTGAGACATTGCTCAAAAATTTGTTTTAGATTTTCCAAATGGTCATGGAAACCTTCAACTGCAGCTCTTTTATCTGTACCTGAAAATATTGAAAAGTCATCCATAAAAATTCGTAGAAATGTTGTTAACCATTTGCCCAATATCAGATACATCGTTCTATTAAATGAAGCCGGTGCATTCTTCAACCCAAAAGCCATTCGAGTATAGAGATAAGTGCCCCAGGGAGTGACAAAGGCTGTTTTGTCCCTATCATCAGGATGGATCACTATCTGATTGTAGCCACTAAAACCATCCAAGAAACTATACAAAGTGTGACCAGCTACCTCTTCAAGTACTTGCTCTGTGAAGGGCTGAGGAAATCCATCTTGAATAGTCACTTTATTCAAAGCACGGGAATCAACACATACTCTTATTTTTCCACTATTTTTCTTCGGCACAATAACCATAGAAGAAAGCCACCTGGAATGTTCTACTGGCACAATTATACCTGCTTCTTCTAGTTTTGTAATCTCTGCTTTTACCGCCTCTGCATAGTTCGGATTGAGTCCATATGGCCTACTTCTTACAGGCGCAGCTCCCTCAACCAAGGGTATCCGATGTAATCCAAGCTCTTCTAGTATTCTTGTTAGATCTTTGTAGGACCATGCGAAGACACTTTTGTAAGTAAAGAGCAAAGAAGTTACCTTCTGTAGTAAATTAGGATAATGCCACAACCAGGATGCCAAATGGGCTACTTAAGGGTTCTCTTCATCCCCTAAATTTACTTCTTGAACCAATGTTTCAGGACTGGCCTTGTTTGATAAATCATCTCCACTATATGGAGGAGTGGAGTTTAATTTATATTCTGCAACATGTTCTTCCATCCATCCTTGAGGTATATCTGAGAAAGGAAGATCTTCTCTGCCCTTAGGTTCAAAATCTTCTACCTCTGATACTTTTATCTGGGTTGCTTCCTCAAGGCTTGTGCTTTCCTGCAATTGCTCATTCTGCAACACCTTGTGGTCTTCATTGCCCTTTCCTGTAATTACCTTATCTGCAACTTCTTCCTCAATTTCATTAATCTCGACTGTGCAACACTCTGCACTTTCCATCATCCAATTTAACAATGTATCCTCTTCTTGGGGTAGAGAGGGCATTACCTGAGTGTCCACAGTATATCTAGTAGTTTTTCCTGAGTCGAATCCTTCTTCCAAATGTAGTTGCAGTTGGCTATTGGTACTTGTTGAAATCCATAGTTTATTTTTTTCCCAATCTTGCAAAGCTTTTGCTTGTCTCAGCCAAGGTCTCCCCAGGAGTAGAGGGTAAGAAGTCTCCTGTGGAAGTGCAATAACAACAAAATCTAGAACAAAATGGCAGCCCTGTACTACCATCAATACCTTCTCAATAATGCCCAGTGGTGCAACCCGATGTTGATCTGCCAATGTAACCGTGAATGGTGCCAACTTGGTGGGGTTCAATTTCAGCTTCTTCATTGTAAAATCTGGCATTAAATTGATACCAGAGCCTCCATCTATGATGACACCTATGAGAGCTTCATCCTTTATACAAACAGATAATCTCGAGCTTTGATAGTCTGCTAAGGGTGCAGGGGGAAAATCGACCATGAATCCATCTATGCTAGGTGATTGGACCAAGTGAGCAGAGTGTATAATCTTCAATAAGTCACTTCTTATTTTTGAATCCATCTTTATAAGTTCATATAAACTAACCTTGTGATGAATACCTTTCAAGATCTGTTCAATGTTTACCTCCTGAGTGTTTTCTTGCAGACTTGTTGGTCGTCCCTTTAGAGAAGTAGTCATCTTATCATAAGCTCCTTCAATTTCTATTTGATCCTTCCATCCAGGCTTCTTTTCCTCCTCTTTATCCTGAAATCCTTGTTGTTCATCTCTCTGGGCTACAGCTGCTTGCCTAGCTCTAGTCATTATGGGCATTGTAGAGGATGAAACAACATAAGTCTGAGTGGTTTTTACTTCTTCATGTGGAGAGACTGCAATCTTGTGGATTGGAGCAGGACGACCTCTTGGGCAATCTTTGGTATAATGATCCTTGGCCTCTGGACAATGTTGACAAGGAGGTGCATCTTCTGGAAGAGAACATCTATTTTGCATGTGGTCGTACTCACCACAACGATAGCACATCAAGGGTCTATTATATCGAGGTTTTGTAGGCCGATTCTCCTCTCTATTAGATGTATTGGAAATACTAGCATAATATGAATCCAAATTTTGAGGGTTACCTCTCTGCTGTGTACCCTTGAGGTAGTAGCAATCTCTGGCTTCATGACCATCCTTTCCACAAAATTGACAGCTTACCTTGTTAGGGCAATTAGCATTCGAATGTCCATTGTTGTTACAGATCGTGCACCAAATTTGTCTCCTTATATCCTCAGTAGTCCTCAAATCTTCTAACTCACGGCAAAGTTGGGCTACTTCGTCATCAGTGCGACGCAGTGGTGGCAAGACCTTCTCTTCTTGTTGATGTTGTTGCATTTTCAATGCTTCGAGTTCCTTCCTCAGTTGCCTAATAGGATCCAGGTCTGCAGCCTAAGTTCTTTGTGTATCCTCTTCAAAATGTTCTCTTGCTTCTTCAATGTGTGATGCCGCTGCAACAAAATCATTGAGGGTCGCATCCAATCTAAGAGACTCACGAAGCTTCTGCTGAGATGACCTAGGCAGAGCTTTTGCTATCCATTTTTTAACCAAAAAGTCACCTGGAGCATGTGGCAGACGTGCAACAAGTGCTTTTGATCTAGTGTGCAGTTCATGAAAAGATTCACCTGATATCAGCTTCAAGATCTCTTGCAAGTGTCCCACCGGGCATGCCAAACTGTAGAGGAGGTACTGGGGTATCCACTTTTATCAAAAGTAGAGAACAAAGATTAACTCATCCAGTACGTCGCCTACTCAAGGGGGGTTCTCTTTAGGGAAGTATACCCTTTAACATTTCTGTGAGCAGACAGAAGGGTTGTACATATTCTAGAAATATCAATCAACAAATGACCACAGAAGACCATATATTTCTTGATTTGAATCAGATGATTACAAGGTTGGGCAGAGTGATGCTCAAAAAGTGCAAGCTCAGGGCTAACATGCCACTCTAAAAGTAAATAACCTCAATGAAACAGAGTCTTCCCATCAGCTTAAGGGGCCAATTATATGCAGTCTAACTCAGAACACTACAAATGGTAAAGGATTTCTCAAGAGAATAGAGCTTAACAACAACACTGACTCACAGAAAAGAAAAGAATCCAAGCCACTGTCTTACACTATAGTGCTCATAGCCCTCCACTGAGAAGCCTACCCTCTGTATCCACACTATAGAGTAGCTCCTACAATAGGCTTGAAACCACCAAGGGCAAGAGAGGACTTCTGCACGTACGTACGAACCATTGTATCTCTAAAAAAAAATTGTACTAAAAAGTGTGTACCCCCAAATAGCACAAATCCCTTGTTTTTATAGGCTCCAATATGCCAAGAGGTCCTTGCCGAATCTTCCCGCCCATTGATCCCGCGCCGCTTAATTACCCAAAATTGAAGGGGTAGGTCAATTGTTCCCTTGATTTGAATTGGATCCACAAAAATAGGTAGTCGCCGTGAATGGTTGGCCGCAACATTTGTTTATCCACTTTCACTTTTAATAGTTACCTTTTACCTTTTCACCTGCCATATGAGATTCTATTTTTTTGGTTTTGTTATTTCCTCACTGATTTAATCCCGGGAATATCAAATGAAGTGCCTTGTCCAAGATATTTCCCCGCCCAGAGAGTTCACTAAGGACAGATAACATTTTGTTTCCAACTAATGTGGGGTCCATATGATTGTAGCTTTCAGGCATCTTTCTGATTGCAAATTCGCATTGCCAACGCGCTCCCCATAGCCATGCATGCATCCTTGTACAAGTGTTGCACCACTTCTAACAGCTGCAAGACTGTTTCGACAACCATGTCTGGATCATTGTGTGTATGAATCCCTATTCTAACAGAAGGCCATGGTTCCAAGCTTTATGTATTTCTCGGGTCACCTCCTCCACTATCCATGGCATTGTTCCACCATTTGTGTCACACAATACTACAACATGAGCACCAGCCTTTGCTGCTGTCTTCAAGCAATCCATTGCATACTCTCTGTTGGACAAATATCCATCGAAGAAATGCTCTGCATCCACCATGACTTCCTTACTTTGCAGCTTTAGATATTTGACAGTGTCCGATATCATATTCAGATTCTCCTCTAAGGATGTCTCTAGCACCTTGATAACTTGTTCATCCCACGTCTTGGAAACAACTGTTATGACATCAACACCACTTGATATCAATGAGTACTGCATGCGTGTGTGTGAGGGTATGTATGTGTGGGATGTGTGTGTGTGTGTTAGAGTGTGTGTGCATGTGTGAGTGTGTGTGTGTGTGAGTGTGTATGTGTGCGGGGGTGGATGTGTGATGGTGTGGGTGTGTGTGTGTGTGTGTGAGGGGGAGATGGCGGGGGTGAGTGTGGATGTGTGATGGTGTGGGTGTGTGTGTGTGTGAGGGGGAGATGGCGGGGGTGAGTGGGGATTAGTGGGGGGGAAGGCGGGGGGAGATTGCGGGGGTGAGTTAGGGTTAGTGGGGTGGGGATGGCGGGGGGAGATGGCGGGGGTGAGTGGGGGTTAGTGGGGGGGGGGATGGCGGGGGTGAGTGGCGGGCTATTGCGGAGTTGCAGCGGGGTGAGGGGGCGGGGGAGTCAGCGGGGAACGCGGGGAGGGTCAGCGGGGGATGGCGGGCGAGGAGAGAGAAGGAGAGAAGGGGAGAGAGAGAGAGAGAGAGAGAGAGAGAGAGAGAGAGAGAGAGAGAGAGAGAGAGAGAGAGAGAGAGAGAGAGAGAGAGAGAGAGAGAGAGAGAGAGAGAGAGAGAGAGAGAGAGAGAGAGAGAGAGAGAGAGAGAGAGAGAGAGAGAGAGAGAGAGAGAGAGAGAGAGATCGCGGCAAAGAGAGATTAGTGGGGGAGGAAAGACGGGGGGAGATGCTGGGGGTGAGTGGGGGTTAGTGGGGGGGGATGGCAGAGGGAGATGGCGGGGGTGAGTGGGGGTTAGTGGGTGGGGAAGGCGGGGGGAGATGGCGGGGGTGAGTGGGGGTTAGTGGGGGGGATGGCGGGGGGATATGGCGAGGGTGAGTGGGGATTAGTGGGGGGGGAAGGCGGGGGGAGATGGCGGGAGTGAGTGGGGGTTAGTGGGGGGGATGGCGGGGGGAGATGGCGGGGGTGAGTGGGGGTTAGTGGGGGGGATGGCGGGGGGAGATGGCAGGGGTGAGTGGGGATTAGTGGGGGGGGAAGACGGGGGGAGATGGCGGGAGTGAGTGGGGGTTAGTGGGGGGGATGGCGGGGGTGAGTGGAGGTTAGTGGGGGGGATGGCAGGGGGAGATGGCGGGGGTGAGTGGGGATTAGTGGGGGGGGGGGGGGAAGGCGGGGGGAGATGGCGGGGGTGAGTGGGGTTAGTGGGGGGGATGGCGGGGGGAGATGGCGGGGGTAAGTGGGGGTTAGTGGGGGGGATGGCGGGGGGAGATGGCGGGGGTGAGTGGGGATTAGTGGGCGGGGAAGGTGGGGGGAGATGGCGGGAGTGAGTGGGGGTTAGTGGGGGGGATGGCGGGGGGAGATGGCGGGGGTGAGTGGGGGTTAGTGAGGGGGGATGGCGGGGGAAGATGGCGGGGGTGAGTGGGGGTTAGTGGGGGGGGATGGCGGGGGGAGATGGCGGGGGTGAGTGGGGATTAGTGGGGGGGGGGGAAGGCGGGGGGAGATGGCGGGGGTGAGTGGGGGTTTTAGTGGGGGGGATGGCGGGGGGAGATGGTGGGGGTGAGTGGGGATTAGTGGGGGGGAAAGGCGGGGGGAGATGGCGGGGGTGAGTGGGGGTTACTGGGGGGATTGCGGGGGGAGATGGCAGGGGTGAGTGGGGGTTAGTGGGGGGGGATGGCGGGGGAAGATGGCGGGGGTGAGTGGGGGTTAGTGGGGGGGGATGGCGGGGGTGAGTGGGGATTAGTGGGGGGCGAAGACGGGCGGAGATGGCGGGGGTGAGTGGGGATTAGAGAGAGAGAGAGAGAGAGAGAGAGAGAGAGAGAGAGAGAGAGAGAGAGAGAGAGAGAGAGAGAGAGAGAGAGAGAGAGAGAGAGAGAGAGAGAGAGAGAGAGAGAGAGAGAGAGAGAGAGAGAGAGAGAGAGAGAGAGAGAGAGAGAGAGAGAGAGAGAGAGAGAGAGAGAGAGAGAGAGATAACAAATCAACTGAGGTAGCAATGAAAATGAAAGCAACAACTGCCCGGAACACAAATATGTCCCTGAAATGGAACGGGACACTCCTTGAGGCTGCAGCCCAAGGCATCTTAGAGCTCTCCTCTCAATCTGTCTTTCTTCTATCTTCTTCGCACTTCATGCTCGGAGTGCGAGTGGGTTCTGACCTCTGTGCTTAGGGTCCACTGCTCACATGCTACAGGAGAAAGAGAGAGGGAAAAGAGAAGGGGTACTACAATCGGGAAATGATGAAGATGAACCAAAATAAGTTTGAATGTCGGGAAATGATGAAGATGAACCAAAATGATCAGATGAAATGCTTCTAATCTAAATTTTGTTTTTTGAAAGAACATGTACATTGCATCTTTCTGTGTAAGTAATTAACGATATGTACAAATTCAAGAAAATCAAGTAGAGAGCAAGATAGCAAACATTTATTATGGTTTCATATGAAGTATGAAAGACTAGGAATGATATGAATAGAATCAGTTAATAGATTAGAGACGTTTTGGAGTGAAAGCTTGGAAATATGATGGCATACTTAAACTGAGTGCATATATATGCTGATAGATTTGAACACTTAGAGAGTGGGATTCTTTGGATCCTCCTATTTATTTCTTGCAAGATCCTGTCTCCAGATAGATCATGATTCAAGAAAACTTTCATACTTAAGCGAACAGTACATGTATGTGCATATGTCATTAGTGCATTGTGATGGGCTAGTAGGCAGGTGGAACTACCTTGGTTAGGTGATCAAGGCCACGAGCTGACACTAGTTTTGTCATAGGCATGACCTATTTGTTTTCATGCACCTATATGGGTCGATAGGCAGGTGGATTCACTCTCACCAGGTGGTCAAAGCCACAAGCTGACATGGATTTCATATAGGGATGATGTTGTGTGTGTCATGCGCTATGTAGGGTCAACAGACAGGTGGGATAAACTTGGGTGGGCTAACAAGTCCATGAGTCGTACTCGATTTCGGCATAGGTAAAGATATAAAGAAAAAGTGATGAGCTGAGATGGTGTAAAAGAAAAAATAAGAAAAATAAGAAAAATAAAAGAATAATAAAAAACTAAAGAAAGAGAAAAGATCTAATGGAGAGTTGGATAGTAGGAGATAAATAGGGGAAACAAGGTATAATTCTACAAACTAAGTTAGTAGAGCTTAGTATATGCTAGTACTAAGGATACTTTTCTGGATTTGAACGAGTTGAATGAATGAAAGATCTTCAAAGCCTACGGTTTATTCATATGATTGCTTGACTGATTGCAAAGACAAAAACATACTAAGATGTTTGTGAAGCTTGCATCTGCTTTATTTTCTAAAATTTTGACTAATTGTTATAAATTTGCATGGAATGTATGAGATCATATTTGAATTTTTGAAAAGGGAAACATACAAACTAAAGAGTTTTCAAAAGAATCTTGATACACTTCTATTAGATTTGCAAGTTGGCCCATCACGATGATCTGTAGGTTTAGTGGGGGCATATGTCCGCATGAAATCCTTCAGAGAGTGTACATCAAGAAATCTATTTCAAATTTAATTCAAAGTTTTTCTAGCTATGAAGTGATGTTTGAACAATAGACTGATAAGAAGAGTCATAAATTGTTTAAATTCTTGATTGATTGGATTGATTTAGTGATGAAAACATTTCATTTGTACATTAGAACTATACATTTATTCGTCCATAAGATCATTAACCCCCTAGAAATATGTTCCAAACCCTTGAAAATTTAACCTTTAACCTATGAAACTAACCCCTAACCCTTAGAAACCCCAAAATCCTAACTCTTACCCATAGAAACCTAACTTAAATCCTAGGAAACCCCAGCATTTTAGGCCATAAGTGTAAATAAAATCATTAGTTGATGTGCTTGACCTTAACCATAGGCAAACCCAAACTTTTCTAGATAAAAAACCTAGATTGGAGCCTTAGATTTGCCATTTACCCTAAGTCTAAACCTTTAGTTTAATTAAATTTGTATATAGGTGTGAAACCAAACATTATTCCAAAAAAATAAAAAGGGAAAAAAGAAAAAGAAATAAAAATAAAAATTGGAAAATTAAAAAAAGAAAAACCAAATTTGAAACAAAAGGTGGATTTCCAAAAATAGAAAACGAACATGAAATAAGTTATGAAAATATATAGGGATCAATAGGGAGTTTAGAAGATTCGAGAGAGAAGTCCTAGGGAGAACCTATAAATAGATGTCTAATGCCCATTTGATTTTTCCCGCACATTCTCTCGAGGTAATCTTATATGAAGTTAAGAAAAAGTTTGGAAGACCAAAATGAAGAGTAGCCCCATAGATTCTCTCCAAGTTATTACGTGATTTGAAGTAAAGAGAAGCAAAGTTCTTGCCATGAAGACTTGAAGTAAAGTGAGACTGAAGACCCGAAGTGAAGTGAAGATAATACCACAAAGACCGAAGAGAATTTCAAGGGCATCTTCTTGCACTATAGCCGAAAAGTTTATTTTGTATTGAGCTATCCGCACTATAGCAGAATTTTTTTGTATTATTTGGAGTCACTTGGTGCCATCAGCTCTATATTCATTGCCATCATTGAGCATAGTTTGTTTATTTGGCACATTGAGTCCAGTGATTTCTATTCTTAGCATTGTATTTCTCTTTCCCGTTCACAATGCATATGGCCTACGACTTCATTCTGCACGATTGAGCCTTTCTCTTCCAAGGCACGGGCCTATGAGACAATGACCTACTAGAGTGAGGCACCCATCGTGCAAACATCGCTCGTCAGACGAGGGAGGACACATCGAGGGGCCTGATCCAACCTTGCACTGCTCTCCGTTAGATCTCCATCCTCCTTCCCAACAACACCTCCTAACATAGATGGTTCCATGTTTAAATTTCCTCCTCCACCCTTGGTGGACTACTAGAGTTCAAGATTATCTGGTTTTATAAAGGATGAAGCTATAACTAGTGTGATTATAAATTGAGGTTTTGGCATCAATATGATGCCCGATTTTAGCATAAAGAAACGAGAAGCTAAAGGCCACTTAGGCCGCACCCTTTACAATCCCACTGGCAGATCAACACCGGATTGTATCGATTGGCATCATGGAGAAGGTACATATGAAAGTGCAAGATTGTTTGTTTTTCTTAGATTTTGTTATGATTAACTTACCATAGGATACATCTTATGCTCTACATTTGGGAAGACCCTGGTTGAGACAAGCAAAAGCATTATAGGATTGGGGAAGAAACCAGCTATGGATTTCCACATAAAGTAATTGTGACTTGCAGATACATTTAGAGGAGGGATGCGACAATGCAAAGGCAACTAGATATATAGTAGATCCGTAGGTAATGACTTCCTTTCCTCACGAAGATGATGCAATATCAAATTGGATGATAGGGAGTGTAGAACGTTGTACAATGGAAATATGTGAGGTAAATGGAGACTCTGTAGAAGGAAAACTGACTCCTTGTCTAGAGCAAGGGAGTCAAATTCATTCTTTGTAGGTATCTCTGGAGAGGCAGAAACTACCAAATGGGCCATTTGCACTCTATGCTCCATTTCTAGGAAAGAAGATCAGTACGCTTCTTTCTCTAGGCGAACAAGCAAAAGTCAATAAGTATGTGGATGTTGTTTTAAGATATGTAGACCATGATCAAGTAGCCCAAGCTACATCGAATGATTTACTAGTACCTAAGGAGGTTCTCTTTCTAGATATTTCAACAAAACGGACAATAGAGCCAATCCTAAAGCATGAGGTAAGTATTCATCTTGCACCTATCAAAAAAAAAGAATCATTGTCGTAGAATGTGGATTTTGAAGAGAAACGAGACTATCAACTGAACACACCACCAAGCACATGATTATGCTATCATAAAGACACACTCCTAAGGTAAGATAAAATTCTCATGAAAGTAGGGCTAGGAAAAGAAAATATTGAGAAGGAAGTACCTCAAGATGCAACATTTGATTGGCGGGAAAAGGATCATGTGCAAGGTACTCGTACTTGGAAGAAGAATGCAGGTGCCAAGCTAGAAGCATCCAAGATGGCAATTAGGGCTTGAAAGAGGATGAGGAAGACAGACACTATGGCTTTAAAAAGGTTTGATGAGATTAGGAAGAAATTAAAAAGAAGGACATACGACCAACACTCAAGGGCCAAAGTGGAAGATTTTGATGAGGAGAGGAAACCCTTGGACAACATGTCTTGTGTGGAGTCTAATTCAGTTTGATTCTCTGAGATAGAATCAATGCCCTCATTCTAGATACCATTGTTCAGTTCATCTCAGTTCTTAGAGTCCTTTTGGTTTGATTTAATAAGCAAATAAAAAGAGTAGTTGCATCGCAATGGTGCTAAGACTTAATGTGGAGGTCTGCAGAGCTGGTCATTGAGTTGTGTACTACTCACTTCTAGATTCAGAGACCAACCAAATTAGAGTAGGGCATAAGCTACTTGAAAGCAAATCAAAAGGCTTCAATGAGATTATTTTTATTATCTTAGGGTCATAACCCTTATCGATTAAACTCGTAGATACCTGCAACACATAATGTCACATCCAAGAATACGTCAAAATGCTAACATCCTTTCATTATGGTCTCATTAAGGTAATCCCAAAAATTGTCAATGATAGAAGCTCTCAAGCTAGCACCATCCCTCCATCTCCTGCCCCCTCACCTCCAACCTCCACCAAACCCTCCATTTCACACCCCCTCACCTCCACCCTCCACCATCCCTCCATCCAGCACCCGCTCACCTCCTCCCTCGATCATCCCTTGGTGCACCCACTTCCTCCACCATCTCTCCATGCACCCCCTCCATTCTCCTCCACCCACCCTCCTCAAATCCTCCACCCGTGACCCCTGCCACCTGCATCATAGCATCACTCCACCCCGTGGTTATCTTCGTCTTTCTCTTTTAGGTGTGTTAGCTTGGGCAAGAGATATAGTATTGATATCGTTGCAATGGATGGAATCGTTAGTTTTGCAATTGTCAATCCCCTCAAGTGTTCATATTTTAATTGATGTTAGCCTTTTCCATTCCTACTTTCTCTTACCCACAACCCTCTTTCCCTCTCTTCCCGCACCCTGCCATCCCTCCCCTCCAACCCCACAACCCTTCATCACCCCATCTCTCTCTCTCTCTCTCTCTCTCTCTCTCTCTCTCTCTCTCTCTCTCTCTCTCTACCCCGCCATCCCTCCCACCTGCGTGCTGCAACCCTCCATCCCCCATCCTCTCTCTCTCTCTCTCTCTCTCTCTCTCTCTCTCTCTCTCTCTCTCTCTCTCTCTCTCTCTCTCTCTCTCTCTACCCCGCCATCCCTCCCACCTGCGTGTCTCTCTCTCTCTCTCTCTCTCTCTCTCTCTCTCTCTCTCTCTCTCTCTCTCTCTCTCTCTCTCTCTCTCTCTACCCCGCCATCCTTCCCACCTGCGTGCTGCAACCCTCCATCCCCCATCTCTCTCTCTCTCTCTCTCTCTCTCTCTCTCTCTCTCTCTCTCTCTCTCTCTCTCTCTCTCTCTCTCTCTCTCTCTCTCCCCGTAGCCCCACCTCACCACCTCCCCGTGTCTCTCCCATGTGCACTACTCATAGACGTCTCTCTCTCTCTCTCTCTCTCTCTCTCTCTCTCTCTCTCTCTCTCTCTCTCTCTCTCTCTCTCCATGCCGCCAATCATCGGTGTGTCCTCACGCCCGCACACCCGCCAGACCTATCCCCCGTGCTTCCGTCGACTCCTCAATCTACACCTCCAGTTGTCCACAGGCCACGCAGCCACGATCTCTCTCCCTGTCCACCAATTCGCAGCCCGCAGCTGCCATGAGTTCTCCGTAGCTTGCAGCCACCATGCATTCTCCCGCAGCCGATCCGCGGCACGCCTCCTCAGTCCATGCGTCTGCCACACCACGAAAGTGCTTATGTCCTCGTTGCATGGAGTTACATCATCTGTTGTAGGGTCATCAACAATTGATAGGTCTTTTTGAGAAATGGAGCAGGCATTGTCCTCTTGAATCATTGGATGTCATCATTTAAGGATGATCCGTTGCTCTTGGCAAGGATGATCCGTTACTCTTGGCATTATTCTGTGCTATAGAACTCTGTTTTCCCATGTAGCGCTAAAACCAACTCTTTTGATTAAAAACTTGAGGGATGGAAGAAATTGATTCATGTTCTCCCTTGGGATCGCCATCTACACGGACACTGTTGTTGTTAGCCTCTTTTTGCCTTCCATAAACGGATTCATTGCAAAAGCTACTGACCGAGGATTCCCCATTTTCATCATACTCTACTTCTAGCTTTGTGGTAAGTGCGAAAGGCTCCATATCATTTCCTTGACACTAAGAGGGTAGCTACTATATAAAGCCCAATCAGAAGCGGGTGCTTGAGATCACAATAAGCGATAGGGCAGCCGAAATGACCACCTCTAATGCAACAAAATGCCAGACTTTATCGATCAGTGCAGCTCAAATCGGGACCAATGAAATCGGGCATAATTTTGAAATCGAGCTGTATGGTCAGGTGAGACTCTATTTAAGTGGAGGATGACCCTCTAAAAGATTCAGATATTCTTGATAGATTCAAGACACAAAGAAGCTGGCACTTACCGACCATTGCACATTCTTGGTAATTAGTGGAGAAATATATTTTTGCAGCAAAGTGTTAGAGCAAGGGTTAAGGTAGCGATGTCAGAGCCATGTTTGAAGGACCTAATTAAGGTTGGCTGCCCGAACCATATTTGGCCTACCCTTGCATTTTTGGAAAATTACTTTTGGTGCACACTATTGGAGGTCACTCTGTGGTGAATATACAGAGTGTGGGCCTCCTAGTGGAGTTGGCTATTAGCCTTGCGATGTGAATGAAGGGTTTGGAAATAGTCCCTCGTGTCAGTTCGTTGCATTTTCTTGCAGACGATTCTTCATTCTTGCAAAATCCTTTGTGGGATTTCCTTGCAGTACATCTTGTATTGATTGTGTTAAGTTTTTGGAATGGCATGTTAGCCATGTTTCATCCATTCGAATCATTTTGAGTACATCAAGCCTTCTATAATCATTTGGTGAGCTAAGAAGTTGAGTTTTCTCTCTTATTTTCCCTTGTCATTGCTCTTCTCTCTAGGATTGTACAACGTCTCTATTGTCAATGAGTGTATCCATACATAGGAATGTTATAGGGTTGTATATATCCCTAAGGAAGAACCTTCCTTGAGTAGAAGATGTTTTCACCTTGTTCGTTTCAAAGCGGGGAAGAGGAACAAGCCCTCAAGTTGGTTTAACATGCAAATCTCTTGAAGCTTAAGAGGTATCACGGTAAGGATTTATATAGACTATGAAATTCCAGGAAGGCTCATTTTGTTGGGTCATATGCCTGTGTGTATGCATACACACATGCATATGCATGTGTGGGTGCATATTCATGTGTATGTGCATATGCATGTGTGTGTGTGTATCCATGTGTGTATGCATATGCATGTATGTATGCATATTTATGTGTGTATGCATATGCATGTGTGTATGCATATCAATGTGTGTATGCATACACACATGCATATGCATGTGTGTGTGCATAATGCATGTGTATGTGAATATGCATTTGTATGCATATGCATGTGTGTATGCATATGCGTGTGTATGCATATGCATGTGTGTATGCATATACATGTGTGTATGCATACACACATGCATATGCATGTTTGTGTGCATATGCATGTGTGTATGCATATGCATGTGTGTATGCATATGCATCAAACTATGCATATGCATGTGTGTATGCATACACACATGCATAGGCATGTTTGTGTGCATATGCATGTGTGTGTGCATATGCATGTGTGTATGCATATGCATGTTTGTATGCATATGCATGTTTGTATGCATATGCATGTTTGTATGCATATGCATGTTTGTATGCATACACACATGCATATGCATGTGTGTGTGCATATGCGTGTGTGTGTGTGCATATTCATGTGTGCATGCATATGCATGTATGTATGCATATGCATGTGTGTATGCATACACATATGAATATGCATGTGTGTGTGCATATGCATGTGTGTGTGCATATGCATGTGTGTGTCATATGCATGTGTGTATGCATATGCATGTGTGTATGCATATGCATGTGTGTATGCATATGCATGTGTGTATGCATATGCATGTGTGTATGCATATGCATGTGTGTATGCATATGCATGTGTGTATGCCTATGCATGTGTGTATGCATACAAACATGCATATGCATGTGTGTGTGTATATGCATGTGTGTATGCATATGCAGGTTTGTATGCATATGCATGTGTGTATGCATATGCATGTGTGTATGCATATGCATGTGTGTATGCATATGCATGTGTGTATGCATATGCATGTGTGTATGCATATGCATGTGTGTATGCATACACACATGCATATGCATGTGTGTATGCATATGCATGTGTTTATGCATACACACATGCAAATGCATGTGTGTGTGTGCATATGCGTGTGTGTGTGTGTGCATATGCATCTGTGTATGCATATGCATGTGTGTATGCGTATGCATATGTGTGTATGCATATGCATATGTGTGTATGCATACACACATGCATATGCATGTGTGTACATATGCATGTGTGTGTGCATATGCATGTGTGTGTGCATATGCATGTGTGTATGCATATGCATGTGTGTGTGCATATGCATGTATGTATGCATATGCATATGCATATGTGGTGTGCATATGCATGGTTGTATGCATATGCATGTGTGTATGCATATGCATTTTTTTATGCATATGCATGTGTATGCATATGCATGTGTGTATGCATACACACATGCATATGTGTGTGTGTGTGCATATGCCTGTGTGTGTGCATACGCATGTGTGTGTGCATACGCATCTGTGTGTGCATACGCATGTGTGTGTGCATATGGATGTGTGTGTGCATATGCATGTGTGTATGCATAAGCATGTGTGTATGCATATGCATGTGTGTATGCATATGCATGTGTGTATGCATACACACATGCATATGCATGTGTGTGTGCATATGCATGTGTGTGTGTGTGTGCATATGCATGTGTATGTCCATATGCATGTGTGTATGCATACGCATGTTTGTATTCATATGCATGTGTGTATGCATACACACATGCCTATGTATGTGTGTGTGCATATGCATGCGTGTATGCATATGCATGCGTGTATGCATATGCATGCGTGTATGCATATGCATGTGTATATGCTTACACACATGCATATGCATGTTTGTATGCATATGCATGTGTGTATGCATATGCATGTGTGTATGCATATGCATGTTTGTATGCATATGCATGTGTGTATGCATATGCATGTGTGTATGCATGTGCATGTTTGCATGCATATGCATGTGTGTGTGTATGCATATGCAGGTTTGTATGCATATGCATGTGTGTATGCAGATGCATGTGTGTATGCATATCCATGTGTGTATGCATACACACATGCATATGCATGTGTGTGTGCATATGCATGTGTGTGTGCATATGCATTGTGTATGCATACACACATGCATATGCATGTGTGTATGCACATGCATGTGTGTATGCATATGCATATATGCATATGCATTTGTACATATGTTAGTGTGTGTGTATATGTAAGTGTGTATGTTTATGTGAGTGTTTTAGAAAGAGACTTGAATGATGTCTGTGTGACTCTCCTCCCATCCATATATACCCTATTGTACTCTAAAAATAGCAATGGTATACCACTAAAAAAAGCAATGATTTGGAATAGTCTAGTGTGAAGATGTGGCCATCATGAAATGTGAGAGTGTTAGAAAGAGAATTGAATCATGTGTGTGTGACTCTCCTCCCATCCATATATACCCTCTTGTACTCTAAAAATAGCAATGGTATACCACTAAAAATAGCAATGATCTGGAATAGTCTAGTGTGAACATGTGGCCATCATGCAAGGCTTATTCCCATTAATACCAAAGTAGTTCCCATTAATAACAAAGTACCTTAGGGTATCCCCTGATCTTGGGACCTTGGCTAGTAGGTCCTTGTCCCTCACACACATGGATTGTTCCCTATGCATCATATGGACTGATCCCTATGGAACAATGATCCGTGTGGATCAATTTTCCCTATGGATCACATGCACTCATCCTTGTGGATCAATGTCTGATAGAGTGTGTATGTATATGTGAGTGTGTTTATACATATGTGAGTGTGTATGTATATGTATATTTCTCTCTCTCTCTCTCTCTCTCTCTCTCTCTCTCTCTCTCTCTCTCTCTCTCTCTCTCTCTCTTTCTCTCTCTCTCTCTGTATGTCAATCGAAAACAAAACAATCACTTACATCGATGTAATTGTTTAAATCTTTGTCGTCAAAATCCACTTAAAGTTGTCGTTCGTCGAATTTCCAAAGAGTTGATCCCAAAATCTCTTGCAAAACTAAAGAGAGAAGATTTGGAAAAGGAAAAACATAAATAAAGAAAAAAGAGTGCTACAATATGTGTGATATACTTACCAAAATGTGAGATCTAGAAAAATAGAGGTATGCTTAGAGAAGGAGAGAGAGAGGGAGGGAGAGAGAGAGACAGAGAGAGAGAAAGAGTGACAAACAGAGATAGGTTGTTCGCGTGCGCAAAGTCGACAGTAGAAGATCTAGTTTCAAAATGCCTAGAATGTTGAATTTTTGCTCTCAAGCCCAACTAAAACAGGGCGTCGGTATGAGCGTTGATAATTTCCAGTAAATTACCCACGCTTATACCTATGCGTCCATTGCCTAGTCGATTTTCCAAAATGTTTCGATGGTCATACCGATGCTGACCAGTGACCATCAGTATGCCGATCGTCCGTATGTTCTTGATGTGTTGTAGTGATGGTGCACTTATGTCTACATGCGCATGGCTTTTGGTCTCAAAAATGCATGTACTTCATTTAATCAAACAAAGTAATAATAGGTAAATGGATAATGATGTTTTTTCACACTTTCATGGATGTCTTCTCAATATGCTTAAGGAGAGATAGAAGAGTACTAGCCCAAGATTTTTATTAGCATTTAGAAAATTTTAAGGAAATTTTTGAATAGTGTCTCAAAATAGGTTTGAAATTGAATTCAATAAAATGTCAATTTTTGATCACCAAAGGTGCTCTTTTTGGCCACATAGTTTTGGCCAAAGGGATAACTTTCTATCTAGCTAAAGTAGGTGCATTTCTCTCAATGCACATCTAGTAGAATCCTAAACAATTGAAAAGTTTCCTAGGCTATGCAGCATATCTTAGAAGGTTTATACAAATGTATGCAAAGATACCTAAGCCATTGTCAAGGCTTACCAATAAGAAGAACCCTTCTTCTTGGAGTCCTAAAGTAGAAATAATATTTAGTGAGATTTAACTGAGGTTATGTATTGTTTCACTCTTGACTATTCCTAATTTCTCACTTGAGTTCCATATGCATACTTTTAGTAATGATAATGTCTATGAAATGTCTCTATGATGTATTTGGATGCATGCCAAGAAGTGTTCTCATTGAAAACTATATCTGTACTCACAATAGATTCTTCATTCACAAGATCATAACATCTATATCCTTTCTTTTTCTCTAAAAATTCAACAGACATGCACTTTGTAGAGTTCGGCTCAAACTTATGTCCAAACTAGGAACATATGCATAAAAACTGCATCCAAAAATTCACAAGAAGCTCACACTATTTTTTTGTTTCTATAATTTCCAATAAGGACTCAAATAATGTATCATTCCTCTTTGGATTGTAGTAATGAAATGTACACTTGTAAGCCATGTATTCGCCCAAAGCTTCCAACTAAGATTTGATAGCTAGTAACATCTTCAAATCATGCACCTTCATGAGAACTTAGCTTCAGATTTATCTCCATGTGTGTACTTGCAACCTTTGTATTTTCCATCTTGAATGTAGTACGCATATCCCCAATGCACTTTCTCTAAGTTAGGAACATACCTTTCTCTATATATACTACTTCCAAAACCTAGGAAGTATGTTAGAAGTAGCACCAATTTTTTAATCTCGATTAGGAGATGGCAAAGGGATAGGAACTTAAAATCCCACCTAAGACTAGACCACTCCAAACACCATCTCCTATTAACTATGACATGGAAGTCCACATTGTGCTTGAACCATGGACTTCTATCAAGATTGTTGATGTTGTGCCATCGAAGACCTGCAAGGTGAGGGGAGTTATGCGAAATAAGAAAGGGAGTCCTTGAGCCTCCCACACATTGAATGTGGTTTGTAAGAGGCACCATTCTTCATAGTCCACTCTCCTATCCACAACAATGTCCTCAAATATAATCCATTGGCATGTTTCGTGATCCCAAAGGTGTTCCTAGAAACTAAAACCTTTTTTCCAAAGCTTCCTAGGTTTTTAGAGGTTTCAAATCTCAACACCTCTCATGCTCTTGAAATGGAACTAGATTCTTCCATAGTGAGAAAACTAAGCTTGAGCCTCTGGGAGTCACCTATTAGGGGGAGAATAAACGAGTGAGAAGATCCAACCCTTCCACCCTCGAAAGCCCACAAGTCTAAGAGCACTCTTGTGTCCAAAATCCGTTTTCGCCAAAAGGCGTCACTATTGCTCCATGATTTGATTAACCATTTCATTTCCACTTTGTTACCCATTCTTTTAATGTTTAGAATCCTCAAACGAGCTTCATCGTTTTGTCTTATGCAAGTATGGCTTTTAATTTTGGGGACACCCCTTCTACTACAATCTCCATCAAGTAAATAATTGAAGAAAGAAGGAATGTATTAACCACCATAGCATGTGCCGCTAGATTAATCTGAATATCTTTCCAGGATGCCAACTTTATATGGAGCTAAGAAAGAGTCGAGTTTCATCATTGAACCATCAAAATGTCGAATCCCATCACAACACCTAGCAGGCAGAATATTTGTCCCTTCATAACCAACTAATAGCCATGGTCAATGAAAATTTGAGGTGGATGTCCAATAAGGGCCCTGAAGGTGCTTTTAGAGTGGTTAATTCTAGAACCCATTGTCTCACAAAATGTATTTATGCAACACCAAAAGGTACCAATGGTAGCCGAATCGTTATGCACAAAGGTGCTTTTTTTCAGCCACCGATCAACATGCCAGAAAGCTCAAGACACTGCATTTCAACTTTGAAGTCCATGGTTATCAGGTCAAGTTGAACTTACCATGCTCTGTTTATCAGGTCGGGTTGAACTTGTTAATTATAGTAATGAAATGTACGTTTAAGGAAAGCTTACGTTAATGAAATACACGTTTAATGCAAGCTAAGTTTAATGTACGTTTAATGGAAGCGAAATGTAACAGTCTATACAATGGAAATTCACTACTTATTGAAATGTAGGTCTAATGTGTCAAGCATATTAATGAACTGCTTGCTACTTGAAATGTGCATTTGATATCCACCATTAATATGCCATTAATAGTAATGCAATGTACATTTAATGTCATCTATTTTTTGAGGAGCTATAGCGCTGGATGCATACCAGGCCTTCCGCTCGAAAGTTTAAAGTATCTGAACCGACTCGAGTGCTTTAGCTATGATTTTCACTGTTAAACATTTGAAGCTTTGATATTATAAATGTTTCACTGTTGCAATACTGCAAACGTTTGCGTTTCAGAATCATTTAACTATTTCAATGGGCAAGCGATTCCATACGTGATGTTAAAAACACATTTTCTCGATCTACGAAGAAATTCCAAGCGAAATCGATTCGATTTAAAAAATGCCCCAAACTTTTCTGTTGAAAGAATTTTCCCTAAATCCCGCTTCTCAGGCCTGATAATTTCTTAAACCCAACAGCTGCAATGAATACTTTCTTTCTTTCTTGAATCCTCTCGATTCGTATATGCGTGTGAGTGTCGTTATCAGGGAGTGTCTTTAGTCGACTTGTACGATCAGAAAGCTCACTTTTATATGTGAAAAGCATTTCACTGCATGTAGTGAAAATTGTTCTCCATCAATTAAGACATATGCGTATCACCGTAAAATACGCATTTGAAGAGGTTCCAAGGAAGGCAAATCCCCGAAAGATATTTTTCATCGGCTATCATGGAATTGGATAAACACTCAAAGAACTACGTTTTTCGGAATGCGTGCAATTGTTTACCACTTGTTGCTTCTTTACGGCTTGAGATCAAAGCATGTTGCACTTTGAATCCTCTCAATTTCGTATATGCATGAATGTCTTTATCAGGGAGTTAAGAAAACCTTCGTAATAGATTTTCGATTTGTACGATCAGAAAGTGTCCGCTCTTTGTATGTCATGACGTTGATATTTCGCAGCATGTTAAAGAAATGCTGTCCATCAATGAAGGCGTATGTGAGTCTCCATGAATGACGCGTTTGAAGAGGATCCAAGTGATTCCAGTGGAGGCAAATCCCGAAAAGATCTATTTCATTGATAGTCAAGGAATTGAATGCAGTCAAAGAGGTAAACCAGCTTTGTTGTCAATCTAGACACAAGTTTTCCGGAATGCGTGCTGTAGTCCAACGGGCAGACGTGTGTGTCGATCCAATGGCACTTCTACTCATTTGGTCTACAAAAAGCGAATTCATCCATATGGATCTTGACTAATTGCACAATATGTTTGTCAGTTCTACAACAACGACTGTGCCAAGGCTCACAATATCTCATCAATATTCCATTGCAATATCTGTTTTACCAAAATCAGGAATGCATTAAGACAACATTAACACAACAGATAGGCTTTGCCTGGATGTTCGAGAGCTTTGCCTCTTATAGGAAACTCTAATAACGTATATTGCTGTAGATCAGAGGATCTAAGATGAAAATATATGCACAGCCAAACGTCATTCAATCGTATCAAATTCTACATAGCATTACTACGTGCAGAAATAAATAACAAGAAACACGAACATGCACGTGCACATACATACATATACACACACATACACATGCACATACATACATAAACACACATACATATACACTTAGGTACACACATATGAATGAAGTATATAATTAAAGTATGAAAACACATACACACATGCACACACACATGCACATACCTACATATACACATATACATGCACATACACACATACACACATAGAGCTACACATATACATGCACATACATATACACACACATACACATGCACATGCACGTACTCATACACACATATACACTTACACATGAACATGCACATACATACATATACACACACATACAAATGCACATACATACATATACACACACATACATATACACTTAGGTACACACATATGATTGAATTATATAATTAAAGTATTAAAACACATGCTTAATATAAACAATAATAATGATCAATAGAACAAAACTTCTCATTACTTAATACCATACACACAATTCAAAGCATAACTGAAATGAAAAATATATAGATAATATATATATATATATATATATATATATATATATATATATATATATATATATATATATATATATATATATATATATATATATATATCAATGTAAATACATATAATCCAATGTCATAATCAACTAGAATCCTAATCATCATCATCAGCAATATCATGATCATCCTGATCTTCCTCATCCTCATCGTCATGATCACCCTGTGATGATCGAGATCATCCCCCCTTGTTTTCTTCCTCTCCCTCTTTCTTTTCCGACACAAAATGGTTGGGCATGATTTCCCTTTGCCTTGAGCCTCCAATGTTTATCTATTAAGTAAACATCAAGGCTTCTAATTGCTCAAACTCTAGAAGATTATCTCTCATCTATAGAGAAGTGGTGAAGCCTTCGACTTCTCATCATTCCTAACTCCATTCAATTATATGCAACTAGGCTTCCTCCTTCAAATGCAAAATGTAATCATTGATGTTTTTAATAGGTATTGTCCTAAAATCAATGAGTTCATTCTTCACTTAAATATTCGTGGCTTGAGTTGAAGTACAGTATAACCTCTCTAGATTTTCCCACACTTTCTTTGAAGTGTCTAGGTGCTGAATATGCCCTATCACTATGTTGTTAAGATTCAAGGATAGGATGAAAATAATCCTCATATCTCTATCATTTAATAAAATTTCAATATTACTCGAAAAAATTAAGTAAGGAAATGTACGGTAGCAAAAACATGTAAAGGAAACAAAAACATCTTGCATATCTAGTCTAAAGTTTACGACAGAACATCACGATTAACGAGAGTTAATATATTCCACGAAATCGAACGTACAAGTATGCATAACACGTGAAAGAATGCTTTGATTAAAATAAAGATAGTCAGAGACATAAGATTGGAGATCAACAAATGGTATGCTCTCATAAAGAGAGAAAACGTCTTTGCATCATGTTAAACCACTTTCAGACACATTAGGGCGAAAAACGGCCGAAAAGGGGCTGTTTGCTAATGAGAGATTAAGGAAATTGACAAATAGCGTCTTTCCACGTGTACAAGAATATAACATTGTTGTCTCTTTTAACCGTATGGAGAATTTCTTTTTTTAATACAATTTTCTTTCAAAGCGCCGCTAAAGTGATGAAGAGTCTCGTATTCAGTGTACAATTTTTTGGTTTGATGCAAAAAAAGATACTTTTGCACACTACACAAAGCATATTCTCGAATTTCCAAGAAGGAATTGATTTTTGAAGATACGAAATATTTTTGGGTTCACAAAATGTCATGATCATTCAACGACAGGGTTAACATCAAATCAAAAGTTTCCACGTGTACAAAGCCTTTTTTTCTATAAATACTGCCAAAATTTGTGAACGTCGGTTTCTCGCTTTGAACATTCTTCTTCTCCTAAGTTCAAATGGCTTCTTCTTCTCGTCGTCCTTCCAATCGCGTAACTTCATGTGAGGTTTACAACAGAAGAGAGGATTCTTTGTGGAAACCTCTTTCTGTGAAAGTAAATGACTGGGTTACTATGCTTCCTAGCTGTAGAGGTGTCCATAAAGTCAAGCGTGCCAAAAGAGACAACACAAGAAACCATTGGAAGGGACGTATTCTCAGTTTCAAATTGAAGAGATGCGGTTGGTTTGCACGAGTACAGCATGTGTACACCGCTAAGGATCTTGTTCTAGAAAATCATCTTCAATTCCCTTCGTACTGTAAGTGAAGTTTGACAATGCTCTTCTATCATTCCAGTTGATTTTGTATAATGAAACATATGTTTTTGTACTGCAGATATCTTTCCTTCCAATATTGTGGAATGGCAACCTGTTGAATGTTTAACAGGAACATTCAGAGTTCTTCATAAGGAATATGCAGAACTCATGTATGCAGAGAAATCTGTTCAATTCTTCAATAGCATAGAGTTATTTGTCCATTATGCAGATTATCAAGTGCCGTCAGGGAGGAGTTCTTATGGAATTCTTGTACACGTACCTAGTCCTTGCATCTCTTCATTAGATTGGGATGCTCCTGATCATTCAACAGTTTCAAGTTTTCTCTGCAAAATTAAATTTGACATCCAGAAGGCAATGTCAGCAGGCCGAATTTCGAGAAGGATAAAGATTCAATGGTTTTTGCCTATTCATGTCTTTGTAGCATGCTTTAAAAACATGTTATTACAGAAAACAAAAACAATGTGGTTGAATAGGAGAGTCCCTATTTCAGAGATTGATGATGTTTTAGGTAGGGAATGGGATAGCAAAGAAGTTCAAAAGCTAGGTGACATTATTTTATGCAAAGTTAGTCCCAATTCTCTTTCAATCTCATATCAGATTTGTCGACAATCTCTGGTTCTAGGATATGACTATAGAAGGTGGAAAAAAAAGCTTGGACTTTGGATAGCCTTGGACTCAGAGGAGAGCTGTCCAGAATTTGAGTTAGAAGTATTGATTCATCCAGATTTTCAATCAAGGAAAATAATTGTCACTGCAAATTGGAATCTCAGAAATGTAAGGGAGCTTCTAGAATACCTTGATGAGGTATCATCTCAGTGTAGATTCTCAATTGATGATGCAATAGTTAACATTAGATCAGAGAAATCATTATCTTGCATAAGCTGCCTGCCACCAAGGGTGATTAAGTTCCAACCTTTAAGATTGTAACAAGTTAACCCTGACATTCTTACATAATGTATCTTCATCTAATAGAAGCTTCTATTGATACTTCCATTGAATTTTCTTGGCAGGATGGTTACAAACAATGTGTGTAAAATTATTAATTTTAAATGTCTTAGATATTTTCTAGGTCCTTAATTTCATATTTCCATTGATTTTTTTTTTGCAGGAGTGAATTGATGACTAAGAAATAATTATACAGGAACTTGCATAAGTTAATTCTAGATGAAGAAGAGATCTAGAATTGAATATCTAATTTCAATTTAATAATTATAGTCTATCAAAGGTGCACACTAGGCTCAGCTAAATAATTTGATTCTATGCAACTTTTTTTGTCCTCAAGTAATGCAAGAGAAATTATCATGGTACACATAACAAGTAATATAAGAGAGTGTGGAGAACTTGCTGCAAATTCCAATCCAAGGTTTGGTATTTCAATATTAGAAGAGCATGTCTTAAGGCATAAAGCAGAGGAGACGAGATAAGTGAAGACGACCGATGCAAGCGACTAGTGCAATCTGAATTTGTCGGATGGCCCTTATCGCTTACATCGGTCGTGTTAGCAAACTACCGCGAGAGAAATTATCATGGTACAAACGCAAACTACCAAGTAATATAAGAGAGTGTGGAGAACTTGGTGCAAATTCCAATCCAAGGTTTGGTATTTCAATATTAGAAGAGCATGTCTTAAGGCATAAAGCAGAGGAGGCGAGATAAGTGAAGACGACCGATGCAAGCGACTAGGGCAATCTGAAATTTTCGGATGGCCCTTATCGCTTACATCGGTCGTGTTAGCAAACTACCGCGAGAGAAATTATCATGGTACAAATGCAAACTACCAAGTAATATAAGAGAGAGTGGAGAACTTGGTGCAAATTCCAATCCAAGGTTTGGTATTTCAATATTAGAAGAGCATGTCTCAAGGCATAAAGCAGAGAAGACGAGATAAGTGAAGACGACCGATGCAAGCGATTAGTGCAATCTGAAATTGTCGGATGGCCCTTTTCGCTTACATCGGTCGTGTTAGCAAACTACCGCGGTAGACTTCAAGAAGTGACCTTGCGTAAAGATTTGACTCACGAGTATAAAAACTAGCAGCAGCGATGAAATGGATAATACGACCGATGCAAGCGATAGGGGCAATCCAAGATTCTCCGATTCCCCGTATCGCTTGTATCGGTCGTGTCCTCTTAATTCTTTATGTCCTTCTGTAACTTCTCGAATTTAAACACTTTCCAACAAGAATGAAGTAAAAAACCCACAATGCATTCATAATTGTGACATAAATAAATTTAATTGGACCATCCAGTGAACTTTTGTCAAACTCTCAAGAGGTTCAATACAACTGTGACCATCTTCCAGATGAAGATTGGCATAACTACATACAATTTGTTAAAAAATAAATATTCCAACCTCGGTTGGCTTTACAATTGATTTCAATCTACGACTCAAAAATTGATTTAACCCTTTCTATCCTTTTTAGAGCCTTGCTTTCTCTGTTGCTTCTGTCCCTTTTTGGAGGTTTCAGCTTGACTCTTTATGTTGTTCATATGCTTTAGTGGTGAGTGAAGAGGAAGCCCTTTCTTTTTATCTTCAGACTGTTTTCTATCAGGTGGAGGGGGTGGAGGTGAGTCTGGATCATGTGGGCAGATTGCATGTTTCATGATACTATTTATTGCTCTCTCTCTGATCAAGATGATCCATGCATCTGGGTAGTCTGATAAATTCAATCCAGGACTGTAGAACCTTCTTTCCAAGAATCTTACAGCATTTGCAATCACTCTCCAGCCACATGATGTTGAGTCTCTCTGCAATGGCACATGAATTTGGCTGTATCCAAATTGCTTTTGTTCATTCATTTTAGCTATTCCTGGAAAATTCTGATCAATATGCATCTTGAGAAGCTTTGCAGCACTGCATTGTAAAGTGAAAATCAAAACGGGGCATGACTTTAAAATAGAGAACAAAATGTATAGTAACTTACACTTTGCAATTCCCATGCTGTGATGGAAGAGAATTTAGGAAAAGAGCTTGATATGCATTGAAGTCCACAATAATCAAACTCCAATGGCCCCTGTCAATGAGTTGCATGTAAATATACTTTCTTAAATGAAACAAATATGTTTCCAAAATGAAGATGAATACTTACTTTTCAATGTATGGGTAAATTACACATTCTACTTCTTCTGTAAAACCCCGTAGAAAGGACTTGGCATCTCCATGTTTATGTAAAAAACATTGTGTCACCAGAGGATCTAAAATAAATACTTTTCTTTGAACCTTTTCCTCACATTGTTGAAGAAGAACCCTACAAATCAAGAAATAAAAATGCAGTTAAGGAACTAGAAAATTATGCAAAACAAAAGCATTTTAAGGCCTCTAGATATACCTGAGTGAAATGTTGACCACACTATCTGATATTTCAAGATGAAGCTCCCTCAACATTTTGTTATCTTCAGGTCTAATGTCAAGAAACAATTCACTTTGCCATGGCATTGCAACATTAACTATAACCTGCCCATCTCCTTTCTTGAGGAGCTCTTTATTTGCTTTCTGTAACTTTTGAATCTGGGTTAAGATGGCACTTTCCTCTGTAAATAATTCCTGCTTTTTCCTCTCCTCCTCACTATTTGCTGCAGCTCTAGTCTCATGATCATGAGTGACTTGAGCGTTGATCTCTTCAATGACAACTGTTGTTTTAGGTGCTCGAGCTGGAGGTATATTTAAAATATCGAAGAATTTTTTGTCGTGGTGATCAATAGGAACCAGAGCTTTATCAAACTTATATCTTATTCTTGAAACAATAACATAATCCTTCGCCATTAAAGTTACCCTATGAGAATGAGCAGCACATAAGTAGGCATCATTCATGAAATCAATAGCAAAGTCCTCTGCAGCTTCTTGCAGGCATAGCAGTGCTTGAGTTTGCCACCTCACATTGACAAAGGATGAGGTCTTCATCAAAGAACAGAGGTTGGATGAGATCTGCTTGACAACTCTCATAAATGGAAGTCTTGGGATCAAGAATCCCACAGACTTTTGGGCTCTTCTTATTTCCCTCAAAGACTTAACATGGTAGTTGACCCTTTTTTTTGAAGGCTGCTCTGGCACTTTGGCTTGAACCTTCTGGGAATTTTGCTCCTGGACATTTTCCCCTTGGGCATTCTTGTCCTGACCCTCAGGGTACAACTTCCTTGCTGTCTTTTTGGTTCTAGCCATACTCTGCAAAAAATCAATCTTTAGGCAAGGAATTAGGAAAAGTGGAATATTCCACTGTCAAAACTTACCCTCTAAAAGCTATGATCAATGACTCTTTCCACTATGAGAGGCACGACCGATGCAAGCGATAACAGTCATCCCGAAATGCCCGGATGTCCCTGATCGCTTGCATCGGTCGTCTTTAAATTAATCATCAAATATCAATAAATAATATCTGACAATGCAAAACACTCAATTATCACTAAGATAAAGATAATTGGAAAACTATAATCAATGACTCTTTCCACTATCAGAGGCACGAGATGAAAAGGAACGTCCGAGATATGGAAACCAAGACATTAAAGATGCTACCTTGCTTACTATAAAGAAAAATTTGAACAGCCAGACAGAAGAGTCAGCTTCTCAAATCCTCTACTAGCAGAACCCGCTTCCTCCTTTTTGATGGAGACCTCCCACACCTATATCTCACGAAACCCCCCACTGGTGTCCTGCTCCTCGAAAAAGATCCCCACATGCATGTCAAGGATTTGAGAAGCTGACTCTTCTGTCTGGCTGTTCAAATTAAGCAAGGCAGCATCTTTAATGTCTTGGTTTCCATATCTCGGACGTTCCTTTTCATCATAGCAAAGGAAACCAAAATTTGCAAGCTATGATCAAGGACTCGATGATATTAAAAAACATGACCGATCCAAGCGATTAGGGTTTTCCAAAAATCTCGGATGTCCCTAATCGCTTGCATCGGTCGTGTCCACATTACCTTACGTAGAGAGCGCTCTCTATAGAAATTGTGAAGTAGGCTAAAAACGTGGTGGCAATGGAACCTCGACGCTTGGCAAGTGTTGACAGAAAAAAATGAAGGAAATGAATAGGAGGAAGCTTAAATAGGTCCCAAAACTGAGTTGATCATTGTGCCACGTGGCATGCTCCGATTGGTCCACGTCAGATACCGGTTGCGAATTCCAACGTCTTTTGCCACGTGGCATGATCTGATTGATCCACGTCATCAATCCGTTGCATCGGGGAACGTACACTTTACCACGTGGCACTCTATGATTGCTCCACCTCATTCGACCGTTTCTTCCCTCCTCACTAGAGACACGACCGATCCAAGCGATAAGAGTCATCCGTAAATGCCCGGATGTCACTCATCGCTTGCATCGGTCGTCCTTGAATTCATCATCATATTTCAATAAATAGAAGTTAAAATAAAGGTAACAATGCGTTATACTCAAGCAACACAAAAGAAACCAAAATTTGCAAGGTATGATCAAGGACGATGCTATTTAAAAAACATGACCGATCCAAGCGATTCGGGTTATCCAAAAATCTCGGATGTCCCTAATCGCTTGCATCGGTCGTGTCCACATTACCTTATGGAGAGAGCGCTCTCTATAGAAATTGTGAAGTAGCCAAAAAACTTGGTGGCAATGGAACCTCCACGCTTGGCAAGTGTTGACAAAAAACAAAAAAGCAAATAAATAGGGAAGCTTAAATAGGTCCCAAAACTGAGTTGACCATTGTGCCACGTGGCATGCCCCGATTGGTCCACGTCAGATAGCCGTTGCGAATTCCAACGTCTTTTGCCACGTGGCATGATTTGATTGATCCACGTCATCTATCCGTTGCATCGGGCAACGTACACGTTGCCACGTGGCACTCTGTGATTGGTCCACCTCATTCGACCGTTTGTTCCCTCCTCGCCTATAAATACCTATTTCTTCACAAACTCAAATTTTCAACCTTCAGAGAATTTCTCACCTACATGTGTATTTTCCTTTCGTCGCCGACACGACCGATACAAGCGATTTTCGCCATTTGACCTACGTTGATTCGCTCTAGTCGCTTGCATCGGTTGTGTTCTCCTTATAGACATACAAGAGAAGCTGCAGCTTAGATGGAGGTAATGAATGAGATCCTTAGTGTCTCTCCATCAGAGAAACTTCTTGATTTCATGGTTCAAGAGGGTTTAAGTGTAGATTATTTTCCTGATGCAATGACCATATTCAACCCCGAAATTGATTTTGAAAAACTCTTAGAGAACTCGAAAAGTTTTCTTAAGGATGAGTGGGAGATTTTCTTGGGGTTGGTCGATGGGAGGATCCTTTCTATTTCTCAGAAAACCTATGTCCATCCTCACATCTTTGGGAAGGATCCAACAGATAGGGCTAAAATCACAAGAAAATGCAGAAGGATATCCCCTTTGCCAGGGAAGCTTGATTTTTGCCCAGAGCATGAAAAGGACTGCTGCTTGCTCCCTTTAAACATTGCTTTCTTGATATGGCTTGATCATATCTTAGTTGAAAGGGAGGAAAATGTTCATGATGAAGACGAGCCTTGCTTAGAGCTGGCACTTGAGGCTAGCTCAAAAACTATGAAAGGTGTCATGGAGATTGTTGAGGAGATCAATCTGCAAGCAGAAGAAGAGCAGGTCAAAGATTTTGATGTGGCCACTTTTAAAGCAGAGACTGCAATAAGGGAGCCAAGTGAAGAAGTTCAAGTGTCTGAGAAGTCCCTACTTCTCCCAAATCTACCTTTTTACTTTATCTCTGGGAAAGAGTTCATACCTCTATTTTACATTCAGGAACTTTTCAATCTAAGGGAGGACTACTGTCTTGCAGCTATAGCTGAGGCAGAAGAAGTTGCAAGGAGATTCATCAATAAGAAAGGAGAAAGAAGAGAGGAATTTTTGCGTCTTGATTTGGATTTGTCTAATGAAGAATTCAAAGATTCATCACAAGCTCTTTCAAAATGCTTTGAGAAAGCTATCTCAGAGAAGCCAAAACTTGCTGATGAAGAGTTTGATGAGCATCAGAAGCAACTTGGAATATACTCGTTTGGACGTGGCTATTCATTCTTGGATGTCGCTGAGGACAAAGGAACAATTTGTATTGACTCAAAAGAGCTCATTGAGGAGGAAGATGAGGTCAAGGTATGTTGTTTGATATATTCTATCAATTAAAGTTTTGTCCGAGATCTCTATTTTTTTAAGTGAGAAAATGACCACGACCGATGCAAGCGATACAGCCTAACGGATAATCTCCGTTGGGCCTTATCGCTTGCATCGGTCGTGTTCGGACTTGAAGAGGAAGATGAGGTCAAGTATGTAGTAAAATATATTCTCATGATTTAAAGGAAAAGGAGATGAGATGGGCTTGATGCAAAATCTCTATCTTGTGTCAGTTTGTCCAAGTTCTCCATTAGAAGTGTCAGAAGTCGATCACGACCGATGCAAGCGACAAGGCCCATCAGATATTTTCCGTCGGTCCTCATCGCTTGCATCGGTCGTGTTTGGACTTTAGGAAGATGACTTCAAGGTATGCAGTTAACTATATTCTCAAGAACTTTAGGTTAAGGATTTGAGATGGGAACAATGCAAAATCTCTTTCTTGTATCAGATTTGTCAAAGTTCTCCATTCGAAGTGTCAGAAATGGATCACGACCGATGCAAGCGATTATGCCCATCGGATATTTTCCGCTGGGCCTCATCGCTTGCATCGGTCGTGTTTGGACTTTAGGAAGATGACGTCAGGGTATACAGTTAACTATGTTCTCAAGAACTTTAGGTTAAGGATATGCGATGGGACCAATGCAAAATCTCTTTCTTGTATCAGATTTGTCCAAGTTCTCCATTCGAAGTGTCAGAAATGGATCACGACCGATGCAAGCGATTAGGCCCATCGGATATTTTCCGTTGGGCCTCATCGCTTGCATCGGTCGTGTTTGGACTTTAGGAAGATGACGTCAGGGTATACAGTTAACTATGTTCTCAAGAACTTTAGGTTAAGGATATGCGATGGGACCAATGCAAAATCTCTTTCTTGTATCAGATTTGTCCAAGTTCTCCATTCGAAGTGTCAGAAATGGATCACGACCGATGCAAGCGATTAGGCCCATCGGATATTTTCCGTTGGGCCTCATCGCTTGCATCGGTCGTGTTTGGACTTTAGGAAGATGACATCAAGGTATACAGTTAACTATGTTCTCAAGATCTTTAGGTTAAGGATATGAGATGGGACCAATGCAAAATCTCTTTCTTGTATCAGATTTGTCCAAGTTCTCCATTCCAAGTGTCAGAAATGGATCACGACCGATGCAAGCGATTAGGCCCATCGGATATTTTCCGCTGAGCCTTATCGCTTGCATCAGTCGTGTCTCTTGCTTTTCTTTCTAATAGTTTCAAGTTACTTCACATGTTTTCTTAAGTGTGCTTGCACTTCATCTAACCATGTTTTTCATTTTTATCACAGTTAACTTTATTGGATGAAGACAATTACCTTGGCAGGGGCAAGGGAACAAGAAAAGCCTTAGAAGAGAAAGGAAAAGCAAAGGTGGATATTCATTCTATTATCCACTACCTTCCAAAGTTGGACCCAGCCACTTTTTGTGTTATTCACAAGCACTATAGTGAGGAGCCAGACTTTGGATTATTCTGCTTGAGGACTCTATCAAAATACATGGGTTTTACTCCAATACCCTTTAATGCTTTCAGAGTTTTACTGCTTGAAAGAGCAACTGCATTCAGAATTTTTGGATATGCCCCTGGACTCAATGCTTCAAGGGCAGGGTACTTTCTTTGTTATTCAAGCTATGCAATGGCTGCAGGGGTGTCAAATTTAAAAAGCATTGCTGGATACAGGAGAAAAGAGTTCCTGAGATATAGAGGTGATTTGCCAGAGCCAAGCTCTTTCAAAAGGCTCAAGGAATGACTTGATTTTTTCAAATTCTATACTCAACAAATGTACATATACAGAAATTGCCCAATGTGATATAAGACATTGCAAATTGATACATGATTTGATGCAGTTTGTGATATTGATACATGATTTGTCTGGAGATAGCCATATCCTTCTGATTATATTTGGCATGAGGTCCTTTGTAATTGTCTTCTAAAGAGCTTGAAGGTCTGCAACTTGAGTGATGCTTAACTACTTCATGTACCAGAGCATCCAAGGAGATATCTGCACAAGGTAGTTCTGGAGGAGAAGACTCCTGCATATGGTGAGCTAAAGAGAATATGTGAAACTCAGATTGGTGAAGTTACACGATGTTGCTTGCCAAGGAATATAAAGCAATTCAATTCTCAGTATTTCCTGAATGGAACAGTAGCACTGGTGAATGGTCTATGTCAATCAGCATGGTACTCTCTTAGGAACCGGCACGTGTCCAATATTCCTCTGAGTGTCAATATAGGGAAGTGCACGTGCATGAGCCCAAGCTCAAAAATGCACATTGTTAGTGACAAATGTTGCTTTGAAAAGAGGAGAGGTCCTTTGTAATTGTCTTCTAAAGAACCAATCAAAAAGCTCTCTGAAGGCATTGCTCTTTGTTACTCCTCCTCCTTTCCTTGTACACCTAAAGAAGCTTGTCCTTGCTTGATAATGAGATTTTTCCATGCCTTGGGTGTTCCACATGGCAAGTGGTTCTTTTTCTGCAAAGAATGCACCATGCACAAGAAGAATATGCTGGAAAGCAGAAGAATTTCATTAGATCTTTATTTCAATTAAAAATAAATAAATTGAATAAAATATCTTTGGAGCTCACCAAGTAGTATGTTAGGTCTTTGGCACCCCATGCCTCTATGATGGTTTCTATAAGCTCTGTGGTCGCCTTTCTGAAATCTGTCACATAACTTTTTGATGTTACGTGCTGCCTCATGATCTTTAAAAGATTATCTAGTTTGACCCACACCTCCATTCTCTTTTTTGCTATTTCTGGTTTGCTTTTTACATTAGTCGTGACCTCACAAAATGTTTTCCATGAATTCCACATGGCATTAAGTTGTTTGCCATCATGGTTGCTGAAGAATCTCCTTGCTTTTGCACCTCCCATTGAGACATCCTGTAAAACATCACCTGTATTTTGTGAAAGCTTTGGATCTTTTCTTAGATGAACATCACCACCATGAAACCCCATTTCTGAAAGAAGACATTCACATTTTTTTATGCATTCATCTGCAAGAGTTGTAGGCTTGATAGAATATGCATAATCCAAGTGAAGACGGACCAACTTGTCAATGATTCTTAACTCTGCATGTAGTGTACATATGTGTACATTTGTCAATGCTATTGGAAGTATGGGATCCCAAATCATTGAAGAAGATGAGTAGTTACGAAGAATAACATTTTGTCTAGAAGGAGCCTCTTCACCCTCAGCTCTAGTAATCCATCCATTTGTGCCTGGGCTTTGCATGCAGTACAAGCAAGGGTATTTAGAATTTGCTCCCCCACTTATACCAAACATGCATTTGAGTGTCTTTAGGTCTCCACTCAAATGCCACTCAACTTGAAAGTTTCCGTAGTCTTTGACATTCAACAATTCTCCTGCATGATGCCCTTGGATAACATTTGGAATGTTTGTCTGTGAGAATAACCATTTAAGTGTTTTATGGCTCTCAGATGGAACTTGAGCACAGCCAACCCACCATAACTCCATTTCTGATTGTACTTTGAGAGATGGAGTATCCAATTTCCCAAGGCTATAGTCCAAAGCTTTGTTCATCAGTGCAATGCTTATTCTCTCCATCTTTTGATGTTTTTTAAGCTCAGCTTCATCAAGTTTGATTACAAATTTCAATAGACCAGAACATTCATGCTCTTTTATATTATAGAACTGAACCATGTATGTTTGAAGTTTTATAACATCTATCCATATGTTGTTAAATGCATTGTAAGTGAAATGTAACTTTTGTTTTCCTACTTCGTAAGGCATGTTACCGTGAATATGTTTATATTCACCAAATACTGATGTGATCTTCTTATTCAAGCAGAGCCGAAACTTTCCTACATGATGGGGTCTAGGCAATCCAAAACTTCTAACTTTGTTAAATTTTAAAAATTCACACCAAACTTTTGAAATTGCTCTATAACCTTTCCTACTCACTCCGACACTATCACAAATATTTTGAATTTGAGATGGTTCTAGTAAAAGATTCATTTCTGTCATGAGTTTTTGAAAAACAAAGCGTTTCAAGCATGTATTTTCATTTAGTTTCAATAGTTTTAAAACATCATTTTGACTCAAAATTTCATTACAGAAATGTATGCGCTCAAAACTGCTCGACATATTGAAACCTAGCACATTTGTCACATGATCTCTAACAATTTTCATTCTTTTCTTTTTCTGGCCAGATTTTTCAGTCAAATCTAAAAAAGGTTTTACTCGTTTTGACCGCATTCTCAAACCTATAGGAGTTTCTTTCAATTTTTTAAAAGACTCTAACTGAGAAGATAAAGTGGATAATTTGTTTTCTAGCTCCCTAATATGTAAATTCTTCTGGTGTAGTGTGTTTTGTAAATAGTTTATGTATTGTACATAATTCCTTGAAATATCCGAGAGCCTTGAACAATAGCCTCGTAAACCATCCTCACCATCTCCCACAAATCTAATCAGATCATGAAGATTATGAAAAGGGGGGTACCTTCCAGTTTGTGGATCAATTGGATAAACAGATCCATCTGTCCATATGTCGATATGTTTCTTGCCTTCCTTTCGCAATCCATCTACTTCAAGAGGATGAAGAGCCCTTCGAAATATGTTTCTTGTCGTCGCATACTCCTGACTAACTGCAATGTTGATATGGAACTTTTTACAATGATTTCGAATGTTTGAAAGCTCAGGGAGAGTATTTGGGTTAACGTTCTCCATGGTCTGCTATGAAAAATGACCAGCAAGTGTCTAAAATGACGTGAAAGGGAGAAACAGGCTTGCTATGAAAAGTAGAGAAAAAGAGCGCAAAACGTGATCAGCACACATTATATAGGTCCGTGAACAAGAGGAAAATTCAACTTTTGAGGCGTAAGATATCACACAAACTTCGAGGCGTAAGATATCACACAAACTTTTCATGATTATATGATACGAGTTTCTCTCTCTTCAAAATTTGCATAAGATACGTTTTAAATGAACTTACACGGAATTTCTTAAAGGATTTGACAACTTTAATCCCGATTAAGCACAACTAATTGAAATCCTTACACGGCCCTTTTTGGGCCGTTTTTCGCCCTAATGCTGTGGATAATCGAGATCACTTCAACTCCATCTATAGCCTTCCTCCCAATATCAGCTTCCCTAATCCCTTCGCCTTTGGCGTGAGGAACACATTTGAGGATCCGATCACGGAGGGCCCATCCAACAGCTCAATGTCGCTTGGCAAAGCGCAGGGTTTCTACGTGCTCGATTCTTTCACTGAATTCACGCTTTTCCACCTTTTCACTGCTAACATCACCGAAGGCGAGCACAAGGGCATCATCAACATCTTCGGACAGGTACGCGAGGTCGATCCTGTTCGTTACCTTACCGTGGTAGGGGGAACCGGGGCGTTCCTTGGAGCCCGGGGCCTCGCTTCTTGCACCCTCGTAGATATCGACCACACTCCTCCTGCTAAATGGACACTCTCGTTTGATCTTGATCTATACTACTAGACCTGTCAAGCCGAACAGAACGGCTGAGATATTAAGCAAAGCCTACACCGAGCAAGTAGGTTTCTCCTTCCCTTCTTCATGAATAATCAAGGGACGCTGGAATCTCCCTTCCATTCGCGTGCAATTAAATAATAGTTTGTCGTTAGTCATTCAGTCATCTGATGAAGATCGTCCATGGTTGTGATTGTTCTTTTCTCCTCGACTTGGGAATATAGCTTCATAGCCGCCAGACAGAAATGCTTCGCATCCTGCAATTCAATGTGATCTTGATGAAACCGAACAGATAGGTCCATTATCCTGACCACATTGGATCGAAGTTGAACAATTCAAAAAAATAATCTGGCCTAGATCGGTTTCCAGAGTCCGGGCGCAACTTCTGGATTGTCAAGAGGCATTCCTGGTTTTAGGAGTTCTTTTCAGGCGAATGCTATCTACTTATTTTACGGAATACAATCTTAATGGCGTTTATCAATGTCTTTGATGTATTTGGTGTTCTTCCTTCTGTATGGAGCATCTGTCTACCGCTTCGTGATTGCTTATTTTGTCCATCGTCATTTTCCGTTTCATTTCTATCTTCAGAGAACTTAATCTTATTGACACTTCAAACATGTTTTTTAATTCACCCTTGACAGGAAGTGCGTAGCAACTGCTTTAACAGAATGATTTTCTGTACTAAGTCTTAATACATTTTTCGCCTTTTGTCACATAAACAACAGCTTTCCTTCCTTTCTCAACGCGATTCTACCGATTTCCGAGTCTATTTGCTGATGTATTTAGCCATAATCCACAATGGCTTCTTATACGATCTTATGCATTCTATACAGACATCAAACACTCACTTGCATTCTTTCGCCGTTCCTCAAACATAAAAGCCCAACACGTGTGTATCTAACAATTGATGAGTATCCAGGTTGAACTGTTAATAACTATCAAATAGGCTGAACACTTGACTCCTGATGAAGCACCGATAATGTTCTTTCATACTCTTCTGTATAAGGCTCCCTGAATGTGGACAAGCCAACTGCGAGTGTGGAGATTAATAGGCTTCTATGTTTGAGATACGTCTGCCCACACCAGCTCAATTGGTTTGTCCCTTCGCATGTTGGGTCAAGCGCAAGAGTTCAACCCCTACTCTCGGTGAAAGATGTCCTTTAACATGCAGCTTGGGATGTTTGGGTGCACCTTCATGTAGTACTAAAAATCCATCACGCTATTGAAACTTGTTGATGCTCAAACGAGGTACCTTGTCTTGTTGTTGGCCTTTAAGTTGTTCAAGCCAGCTACCTTTAAGTTGTTCAAACGCGCTACCTTGTCTGGCCTTAAGATCATCCCTTCCCTAATCTCTTAGTAAGACGGCATTTGGGCTAGGTATCCTAGTGGTTGCTAGGCGTCCAAGCTATGCATTGTGGAATAAGGCGAGTCTCATGGGTGTTATGTCTATGTTTCATTGTACTTTCAATTAGTTGAAACTTTTTGATGGCCTTTAACGTGCTCAAAGGAGCTACTTTGTCTTGTTGTTGGCCTTTAAGTTGGTCAAACAAGATACCTCATCTCGCCTTAGGATCATCCCTTCCCTAGTGTCTAAGTAAGAGGGCATTTCGGATAGGTATCCTAGTGGTTGCTAGGCATCCAACCTATGCATTGTGGAATAAGGAGAGTCTCATGGGTGTTATGTCTATGTTTCATTGTACTTTCAATTAGTTGAAGCTTCGCATGACTCTTAGTGATCAAATTTCCTTTGGAAAAGAATAGGAATAATCCCCTAGGTGCTATTTTTTCTTTCAGTGTACTTTCAATTAATTCAAGCTTATTACACACTCAATTAATTCAAGCTTATTACCTAGACTCCCAATCATTGATTCTCCTTTAAAAGACAATATAGAGAGTTTCATGGGTGTTATGCCCGTTTCCAGTTGTACTTTTAGTTAATTCATGCTTAAGCCAGAATGATCGAACTTATAATTTATTCAAGAATAGCCGTAATCTCAATGATCGAACTTAGTTTTGAAAAAGAAAATCTAGTTGAAAATCTTCATCATTAGAGATAGTTTTTTGATGAATTCCACCTGTATTATGTATTAAGTGAGCATAAAAAATGTTGGAGTTACAAGTCTGTGGAAGCAAGTGAACAACATAAGGAAGTAGAAGAAGCTTGGAGTACAACACACAATACTGAATATGCTACCACTAGAATTTACAAAGATAATTAACCCGTTAGGGTTATAGGTGTATATACAAGCCAGGGGGAAAAAACCTCCTAAAGAGGAAAAAAACTGCCCCAATAGTCCTAGTGTGTTCACACACATCACTACCTAAATATACCAACAAATCCACCCTCGGAGTGATGCGGTGAACAAGGAGCTAGCACTCATGTATAAGGAAATGCCAAGCTATATGGAATCAATCCAAAAAAGGAAGTAAGCCCAAAGCTTTGCAAAAAGCTTCAAACCCTAGGCAAAGCCTTTGTGAAAAGGCATGCAATGTTCTCCTACGTGGGCACATATGCCAAGTTGATGTCTCGATCAGAGAATCTCTCCCTAACATAATGATAATATACCTCAATGTGCTTAGTGCGAGCATGGAACACTGGGTTCATCGCAACTGCTAATGTGCTCTGACTGTCAGTGAAGATGGTGGTGGCAGAAGACTTACTGACACCCAAATCAGCCATAAGGCATCTGAGCCACACACACTCACCAGTCAGTGTGAAAGCTTCCCTATACTCATCACAACTAAAGGTGGCCATAGTAGGCTACCTCCTCCTCAACCAAGATATGCATGAGCTACTAAGCATGAAGCAAAAACCACTAGTCGACACAGGAGTTTCATAGCAACCATCCCAGTCAGAGTCAAAAAAAGCATGCAAATCTGGCGGTAGTAATCCCCCGTTGGCATACAACAACCCAAGTAGCCGGGTACCACTCAAGTAGCGAAAGATTCGCTTAACCGTCTGCCAATGCTTGACACTTGGGCAATGCATAAACCTACTCATCTCTAAGACAACATATTGAATATCTTGCCAAGTAATGCATAAGTAAATCAAGCATCCAAGAGGCTGCTGATAGAGAACAGCATTAAATGCATCTCCAACATCTTGAAGACTCAATTGTAAACCTGTTTCCATAGGAGTGGCAATAGGTTTACAGTCTTCAAGGCCAAAGCACTCTACAATAATGTATCAATGTATTGTCAGGGGAGCACTAGATTGTGCTCTTTGACTACAGTAGAGAAGAGTTTGAAATTATACTTTTGATCACAAGAACACCCACGTAGGGAGAACAATACAAAAATATGTGATTGATACAAGACGTCCCACAACCGGAGACTGATAGGTATGGAGAACTAGACTAGAGATTATACAAGAGATTCCACAACCCGGGATCATAGGTAGGAAACAAGATATCTCGATTTTAAGATTCCCCTTCAGGGATATGAACTAGACACACGAAATAACTAGAAAGGATCTTGTACTACGAGATTACAATAGGACACAAAAAGATGTCCATGATACAAGACTAGACAAGAATAGAGCCAGAGACATGACTAGAACTTGAACTGGAACTTGAAAGTACTGACTTGGTGATCACGACCCCTTGAGCTCCCAAGACTCGCATTTGCAAGACTCAGAATGAATGTGGCCAGCACCTCCTTTTATAGGTTTTCAAAGGTAGTGCTATATGGCGGTTATGACTTGATGATGTCATCATGATATCATCGACTTGAAACAAGACCTCCCATTGTCAGAATTCAGCAAATAGATAGTCGATCATGGGGTTCTGACACGTTCGAGATGTAATGGTAGCATTAGTTTCTCTAAAATCTGAACCAATCATGAGCGCATCGTTCTTATGCAAGAGAGAGCTTCCGTGCGGACCGAGCAAGTTCACCTTTTATCTGCACAACACAGTCTATAACCCAGCTGTGGATAATCGAGATCACTTCAACTCCATCTATAGCCTTCCTCCCAATATCAGCTTCCCTAATCCCTTCGCCTTTGGCGTGAGGAACACATTTGAAGATCGATCACGGAGGGCCCATCCAACAGCTCAATGTCGCTTGGCAAAGCGCAGGGTTTCTACGTGCTCGATTCTTTCACTGAATTCACGCTTTTCCACCTTTCACTGCTAACATCACCGAAGGCGAGCACAAGGGCATCATCAACATCTTCGGACAGGTACGCGAGGTCGATCCTGTTCGTTACCTTAGCGTGGTAGGGGGAACCGGGGTGTTCCTTGGAGCCCGCGGCCTCGCTTCTTGCACCCTCGTAGATATCGACCACACTCCTCCTGCTAAATGGACACTCTCGTTTGATCTTGATCTCTACTACTAGACCTGTCAAGCTGAACACAACTGCTGAGATGTCAAGCAAAGCCTATATCTAGCAAGTAGGTTTCTCCTACCCTTCTCCATGAATAATCAAGGGACGCTGTAATCTCCCTTCCATTCGCGTGCAATTCAATAATAGTTTGTCGTAAGTCATTCAGTCATGTGATGAAGACCGTCCATGGTCGTGATTGTTGTTTTCTCCTCGACTTGGGAATATAGCTTCATAGCTGCGAGACAGAAATGCTTCGCATCCTGCAACTCAATGTGATCTTGACGAAACCGAGCAATAGGTACATTACGCATCTTAGATCTCCATTATCCTGACCACATTGGATCGAATTGGCCCAATTCAAAAAATAATCTGGCTTAGATCGATTTCCAGAGCCTGGAAGTAACTTCTGGATATGTTATGCATTTCTTTCTCAGATTGTCAAGAGGCATTCCTGGTTTTAAGAGTTCTTTTCAGACGAATGATATCTTCTTAATTCACTCAATACAATCTTAAAGGCGTTTATCAATGTGTCTGATGCATTTGGTGTTCTTCCTTCTGTATGGAGCATCTGTCTACCGCTTGGCTTCGTGATTGCTTACTCTGTCGATCGTCATTTTACGTTTCATTTCTATATTCAGAGAACTTGATCTGATTGAAACTTCAAAGAGTTTTTTAATTCACCCTTGACAGGAAGTGCGTAGCAAATGCTTTAACAGAATGATTTTCTGTACTAAGTCTTAATACATTTTTCGCCTTTTGTCGCATAAACAACAGCTTTCCTTCCTTTCTCAACGCGATTCTACCGATTTCCGAGTCTATTTGCTGATGTATTTAGCCATAATCCACAATGGCTTCTTATACGATCTTATGCATTCTATACAGACATCAAACACTCACTTGCATTCTTTCGCCGTTCCTCAAACATAAAAGCCCAACACGTGTGTATCTAACAATTGATGAGTATCCAGGTTAAACTGTTAATAACTATCAAATAGGCTGAACACTTGACTCCTGATGAAGCACCGATAATGTTCTTTCATACTCTTCTGTATAAGGCTCCCTGAATGTGGACAAGCCAACTGCGAGTGTGGAGATTAATAGGCTTCTATGTTTGAGATACGTCCGCCCACACCAGCTCAATTGGTTTGTCCCTTCGCATGTTCGGTCAAGGGCAAGAGCTCAACCCCTACTCTCGGTGAAAGATGTCCTTTAACATGCAGCCTGGGATGTTTGGGTGCACCTTCATGTAGTACTAAAAATTCATCAGGCTATTGAAACTTGTTGATGCTCAAACGAGGTACCTTGTCTTGTTGTTGTCCTTTAAGTTGTTCAAGCCAGCTACCTTTGAGTTGTTCAAACGAGCTACCTTGTTTGGCCTTAAGATCATCCCTTCCCTAATCTCTAAGTAAGAGGGCATTTGGGCTAGGTATCCTAGTGGTTGCTAGGCATCCAACCTATGCATTGTGGAATAAGGAGACTCTCATGGGTGTTATGTCTATGTTTCATTGTACTTTCAATTAGTTGAAACTTTTTGATGGCGTTTAGCCTGCTCAAAGGAGCTACCTTGTCTTGTTGTTGGCCTCTAAGTTGGTCAAACAAGATACCTCATCTCGCCTTAGGATCATCCCTTCCCTAGTGTCTAAGTAAGAGGGCATTTTGGATAGGTATCCTAGTGGTTGCTAGGCGTCCAACCTATGCATTGTGGAATAAGGAGAGTCTCATGGGTGTGATGTCTATGTTTCATTGTACTTTCAATTAGTTGAAGCTTAGCATGACTCTTAGTGATCAAATTTCCTTTGGAAAAGAATAGGAATAATCCCCTAGGTGTTGTTTTTTCTTTCAGTGTACTTTCAATTAATTCAAGCTTATTACCTAGACTCCCAATCATTGATTCTCCTTTAAAAGACAATATAGAGAGTTTCATGGGTGTTATGCCCGTTTCTAGTTGTACTTTTAGTTAATTCAAGCTTAAGCCAGAATGATCGAGCTTATAATTTATTCAAGCATAGCTGTAATCTCAATGATGGAACTTAGTTTTGAAAAAGAAAATCTAGTTGAAAATTCACTTCATCATTAGAGATATTTTTTTGATGAATTGCACATGTATTATGTATTAAGTGAGGATACAGAATGTTGGAGTTACAAGTCTGTGGAAGCGAGTGAACAACATAAGGAAGTAGAAGAAGCTTGGAGTACAACACACAATAATGAATATGCTACCACTAGAATGTACAAAGATAATTAACCCGTTAGGGTTATAGGTGTATATACAAGTCAGGGGGAAAAAAACCTCCTAAAGAGGAAAAAAACTCCCCCAATAGTCCTCGTGTGTTCACACACATCACTACCTAAATATACCAACAAATCCCCCCTCGGAGTGATGCGGTGAACAAGGAGCTAGCACTCATGTATAAGGAAATGGCAAGCTATATGGAATCAATCCAAAAAAGGAAGTAAGCCCAAAGCTTTGCAAAAAGCTTCAAACTTCTCCCTAGGCAAAGCCTTCGTGAAAAGGCATGCAATGTTCTCCTGCGTGGGCACATATGCCAAGTTCATCTCTCGAGCAGAGAATCTTTCCCTAACATAATGATAATATACCTCAATGTGCTTAGTGCGAGCATGGAACACTGGGTTCCTCGCAACTGCGAATGTGCTCTGACTGTCAGTGAAGATGGTGGTGGCAGAAGACTAACTGACACCCAAATCAGCCATAAGGCATCTGAGCCACACACACTCACCAATCAGTGTGAAAGCTTCCCTATACTCATCACAACTAAAGGTGGCCATAGTAGGCTACCTCCTCCTCAACCAAGATATGCATGAGCTACCAAGCATGAAGCAAAAACCACTAATGGACACAGGAGTTTCATAGCAACCAGCCCAGGCAAAGTCAAAAAAAGCATGCAAATCTGGCGGTAGTGATCCCCCGTTGGCATACAACAACCCAAGTAGCCGGGTACCACTCAAGTAGCGAAAGATGTGCTTAACCGTCTGCCAATGCTTGACACTTGGGCAATGCATAAACCTACTCATCTCTAAGACAATAAAGTGAATATCTGGCCAAGTAATGCATAAGTAAATCAAGCATCCAAGAGGCTCCTAATAGAGAACAGCATCAAATGCATCTCCCACATCATGAAGACTCAATTTTAAACCTGTTTCCATAGGAGTGGCAATAGGTTACAGTCTTAAAGGCCAAAACACTCTACAATAATGTATCAATGTATTGTCAGGGGAGCACTAGATTGTGCTCTCTGACTACAGTAGAGAAGAGTTTGAAAGTATATTTTCGATCACAAGAACACCCACGTAGGGAGAACAATACAAAAATATGTGATTTATACAAGACGTCCGACAACCGGAGACTGATAGGTATGGAAAACTAGACTAGAGATGATACAGGAGATTCCACAACCCGGGATCATAGGTAGGAAACAAGATATCTCGATTTCAAGATTCCCCTTAAGGGATATGAACTAGACACACGAAATAACTAGAAAGGATCTTGTACTACGAGATTACAATAGGACATAAAAAAGATGTCCATGATACAAGACTAGACAAGAATAGAGCCAGAGACATGAATAGAACTTGAACTGGAACTTCAAAGTACTGACTTGGTGATCACGACCCCTTGAGCTCCCAAGATTGGCATTTACAAGACTCAGAATGAATGTGGCCAGCACCTCCTTTTATAGGTGTTCAAAGGTAGTGCTATATGACGGTTACGACTTGATGATGTCATCATGATATCATCGACTTGAAACAAGACCTCCCATTGTCGGAATTCAGCAAATAGACAGTTGATCATGGGGTTTTGACACATTCCAGATGTAATGGTAGCATTAGTTTCTTAGATTGTCAAGAAGCATTCCTGGTTTTAAGAGTTATTTTCAGACAAATGATATCTTCTTAATTCACTCAATACAATCTTAATGGTGTTTATCAATGTGTCTGATGTATTTGGTGTTCTTCCTTGTATATGCATGCCAAAGCTTTGCATCTATGATAGCATTCATATGAGAATCTTGAACTGCACATGCTTAATCATTCACAAATTTTGCATAATCTATGAGCTTATATAGTCCACAACATAAAATGTCAAAAGCTTTAATAACATCCGCATTTGATATATCATGAAGTGTACATTTATCATCAACAAATTTCACAACCAAGCTAATCTTGGCTTATGGTGAAACTAATAACAGATTTTTCTGGATCTGTGGCACAAATAAAGCATCTGATAATGTGCAAGAACTGCCATCAGTAATAGTTAGAATCATCTTACCAACTCCCATGACAAGCTAAGAGGAGCTATTGGTGCATGTTACAGTATTCCCTTCGAGGGCAAGCTCAAGTGAAGTGAAGAAATTGTGTTGCAAGCTAATAGGTGTGGTTGCCCTAGTATCAAAGTACCAAACATGTGACTCTATTGTGGACATACACCGTTCATGAAAAGATCGGTCATAACTGCAAATAGTAGTAAATACCCATTCTTCATTCTACATAACATTAGTAGACTTTGTTTTAGGTGTAGAGGCCTCTACAACAACCATTCCAACCTTTTTTTTTCTTTGCCTCTTTTGAAGCCACTTTTGGACAAATCTTTATGACATGATCATTTCCTTTATAGTACTTGCAAAACAATTTTGGCTTTTTTGATTTTTTCTCATCTTTCTCTTCCTTTTTCAACTATGCAAAATTACTAGATTTATGCTTACTAGAAGATGAACCCTATTTACCTTTGCCCTTTTGACTAGCTAGGAAAGCTTGATCTGCAACACTCATAATAGACTTGTTCTTCCTAGACTCGTCATCTTGCAACCAAACAAATACTAACTCCTCAAATATTAAGGCATTTGGATTGCCTTTCATGATAAATCAAAGAGTAAAAGCAAAACTATGATATGAATTTGGAAGACAATTCACTATTTGCACAACTGAACTATCTGGCAAGACTTCATGAGCAAAAATCAACTACTCCTTCAAATATTTTATCTTTTTCCAAAAACCTTCCATAAAATCTCCTTCATTCATGTGATCACTCTCCAATTTCCTTTTTTGGAGGTAAGAAACACGAGCCTCGTTTTGGTATAAAGTGGTAGGTGTATCCCAAGCATCTTTTGTTGTTTTGCAAGAGTGAATGTGAGGAATAATGGCATGTTTCACACACAAGCCTATCAATGCATGTGAGCGTCTCTTCCATCGCAATGAAGTTACTCTACAATAGGTGCAGTGAGAACCTTAGTACAAATAGGAATATGAAGATCTTCATCTTCAATGCCATCTGCACCACCTTCAATGGTTGTATTTGCAGGTGAAGGAGATCATTTTTCAACACCCTACATAATATTACATAGTCCTTTTGCAACCAATACATGATCCATCATATATGACCATAATGGGTAATTAGTACCATCCAATCTATCCTCAATAGCCAACATACAAATACATCATTGCTTTCAGCCATGGCCACCTACTAAAGTACCTTGATATAGAAAAATAGTTGTATTTTGAAACGTTAAATAGGACTACCCTCTGCAGCTTTGCTAGATCTGTAGCAAACTTTGAGCCATTTGTATTGGTGAAGTGAAACCAATATATATGTTTGGCATAAAAGGACAAAATTGCCTACATAGGCACTATGATAGTGTGCTTGGAAGCCAAAAGGAGCTCAGATCGTGATTTTCAGACCACAAAGAGAAGTTGTTTTGAACTCCTAATCTCCTTGAATATGCTCACAAATTTTTGTGCAATTTTGAGACTATGACCAGAGGGGTGTTAATGACACGCTAGATGAAGCGACAATCTGCTATGATATCAATTGGTGGAGTTTAAGGTCTACGTAAGCGTCAGAACAACATAAGGAATAAGAAGAAGCTTTGAGCACAACACATAATACTGAATGTATTACCATGAGAATGTACAAAGATAAGTGACCCATTAGGGATATAGGCTTATATACAAGCCGAGGAAAAAAACTGCTTAAAGAAGGAAAAAAGTGTCTTGGTAGTCCTAGTGTGTTCACACACATCGCTAACAAAATATATCAAAAAATGATGATGCGACATCATTTAGATGATGCTATTATGCAGATTTTTTTTTTTATTGGGTGTCATTTGTACAACATCTCTCACATAATCAGGGGGACATTCCAAAAGCAACACTTAGCCTCATACATGATGAGCCATCACTTAATCAACACATATTCGTAGCCTAAGCAATGATCAAATATAAAAAATGCACCCCATTAAAGGGAGGCTTATTTCGCAATTCTTGATGCTCTAGAATGTAAAAAAAGGATCATTTGATAGATTCTCTTTTTGAGCTCTTCCTCATGTTGCATTCACGTTTCATAATTTTCCATGGTTACCTAAACCAATTGTCTTTATTTTTCTCTGAATTCTTTATTTCTCTCTCTCTCCCCCTTCTCTCTTTATCTCTCTCTATCTCTCTCTATGGACTCCATATTTATCCATTCCTTCTCTCTCCGCTCTCTATATTTATTTCTCATGAATCTCTCTCTCTCTCAAGTTTCCTTCTTTATCATTTTTTTTACGCTCAATCCATATTTATCAAATATCTCTCAATCATCTCTTTTTCTCTATTATCTTGCTCTTTGTCCCTCAATTCTCTCTTTTCCTCTCTCAATTATCTCTCCATCTTTCTCAAATCCAAGGATTCTCATTGAAAATTAAGCTACAAACTTAGGAGCATGTGTGTCTCAAATAAATCCGCTATAACTCTTAAGTGTAATAAATCCTATATTCTAGGAAAATATCTTCCGATCATTTAGGGAATCTTTTGAAAGTTATATAAACATTATAAGAGTTCCAGTTTTGTAGATCTTGTATGTGTTATCTCTCTGAGATTTTGAATAGGCTCATGGAACTCTTGCATAGAAAGCCCTCTACTTTCTTAATGACTTTCTTCACACTTTGAGTGGCAATAGCTCACAAATTTGATGTGTTTGTGTAGGAGCTAGTAAGCTGTGCACATTGAGCAAAGTTCCCTATTCATATGGTACCCATTTCTTTGAGTCTTCACCTTCTTGGAAAGGTCACATATTTTTCTACATTTTCCTGAACGCTCGATTTCAAACTTTACATATTCTGATTGAAATCATGTCTAGAGAGATCAATGGTCTCTACGCATCTGCCTAATGAATGCAATGAGTAGTTTGTCTTGGAATCTTTCATTTTTAGAGTAGAAGCAAGTATTTTGTGTGAGCTAACTTGCACTATGAAGATTTCGTTGTATTGTTTAGGTGACAAAAAGCTCTCAGGTAATTCGATTGGAAGTCAAAGAAACATAATTTTGAAAGAATAGACGTATACATGTGAGGCAAGGTGTACATTCTCTCATCAATTCTTACAATCGGTAGTTGTAGATACTACTTACAGCTTGGATTTAATTGATCGACTTAGAATTTTAACCTCCATCAAGAATTATGTGTAATAATTTATCTTTATTGATTTATTTGAGGAATAGTTCCATATACACATTCATGTATAGGATAGAAATCTATACATGCAAAAGCAAAGGAAAAATGCATAAATGCATACATATATACATAAATACATGCGCTCATATATACATACATAAATACATCCACACACAAGCATATACACATTTTAACACATATATATATTTATGTTGGCATTCGAGGATTATGAAAACACACAAACATCACAAGGAAGGATAAGAAGCTTTGAGATGAACACATAAATATTGTACTTCCAGTTGAATGTGCAAATACATAGGACCCCTTCAACCTCCTAAAGAGCGAAAAAGTTCCTTGACGATCCGAAATGTGTTTATACACATCAATACCAAGATATATCAGCAAATTCGGTAATATGGGTGCTCCATCCCTCGTTCAGTGCATCGAACTTATGTTGTTTGACCATTATCCAATGTTGCTCACTTTTAAAACTCTCCCTCACATTACGAAATCCATGTGAATCCATGAAAACCTGGTGAATTTCGCCCTTTCATCATGACCAAGAGTTGGATCATGGTCATCATGAAAACCCAAAACATTCTCCTTAATAGTGATCAAATCATTGAGTGCATCTGACACTCTAGAAGGGAAACGCTATATAAAACACTACAATGGTTAGAAACTAAAGTTAATGTACGAAAGACACATTGTCAAAATGGGCTAAGAAGGATCAGAAATATGTTAAGATATGAAGACGAGATTGAAAGGGACCTCATATAGTTACACCTAAGGAGAGGTGGGCACGAAGAGCAGATAGAGGTACTAAGGAAATGTGTAGAATTCTTAAAAGGAAGTAGGAAAAATATACTATTCTAGGAAAATGTGTAGAATTCTAAAAAAGAAGTAGGAAAAATATACTATTCTAGGCATCATTAATAATCATGGGGTCGAGTGTCATTTTGATAAAGAAAATGGGGATTTAATTGTAAATCACTTCCCGCAAATGTTTAGAGTCAAATCCTTCCTTTCTCCATATAGAAAATAATGTATGGCTATTGTATGCATATTCAAAAGTAAAAGGATACTAGAGAGTATGGTGGCTTATCTTGAATCTCTCATCTTTGAGGAAGAAATCTCTAAAACTATAGACTCCCTACCAAATGGTAAAAGTCAAGGATTAGATGGTCTCACTAATGCATTCTATAAATCATTCAAGCATGTGTTGATAACCTTGCTATGCAGCATTTGTCATGAGGCTACATGATTTGGTGTGTTACTAGAGTCTCTTAGCATTGGTGTGATCAAGTAATTCACAAAAAAGACAACAAAGATAAAATTGAAAACTAGAGGCCTATTATGATGCTACAAATTAAGTTCAAGATCTTTGTGAGAGTAATTGGTAATTTCATTTCATACCACTTGAAGTCTTGGATCATGATGGAACAAAAAGGTTTTATTAAGGATTGGTCCATTCTTGAGGTGATCATTAATATATGGAAAGGTCTCTAACTTCCAAATGCGTCCTAACATGAAATAGTTTTTATATAGATTGATGTCAACAAAGCCTACAATGGACTTGAGTGGGACTTTATTCTTCAATTAATGAAGGACTTGGGATGTGGGGATAATTTCACAAAAATGTTATCAAATCATTGGGGTTATGCTTCTCCTTGCATCAATATCAATAGCTTATTATCCCAATCAACTAGATTAAAGAGATTAATTAGACAAGATTGCCCATTAGCTCCACTCCTATTTGCACGTGCAATTGATGGCCTTTGCTGCTTAGTCAGTGATTATTTCCAAAATGAAAAGTTTCATGGTATTCAATTTCCAAATAGCCATGATCAAATGTATTATGAGATTGTTTGCTGATGACACAAACACATTCTTACAAAATGTTACGATCCATATCAATACCTTTGGCATTGCATCAATACATTCTTCACTTCCTAGGGTTCCAAAATTAATCACATGGAGACTTTGTCCAGGGCTATTATTGTGCACCAATCATACTATCCTTTCGACCATCATTGTCAAGAAATCCCTACTAGCAAGATTTTTCATTTGTTGGGAGTATTGTTAGGTTTTGAGGTTTCCATGGAGTAAAGATGGAACTAGTTTATTAACAAGATTGACAAAAAGCTCCGATATTGGAAAGGGATGCAGATTAACTTGGTGGGTTGCACAATGGTTATTAACACATTTCTAATAGCATCAATTATTAATTCAGAGATTGAAATACTTCGAGTTGGATAAATTGGAGAGAATATGCAAAAACTTTCTATGGATAGGGGATTACAATAGAAGGGGAATTTCGAAAATAAAATACTTGTGGGTGTTTCCACATGGATAGGAAATGAACTACTCACCTTGCTTTTCTCTCCATTTTTGGTCACCCCCAAAAGATCACTGCTCGTGGGATCATTATTGATAAGTTGGAACAAGATGAAACCTTACCTCAAGATAAATGATGATTGGAAGTGGAGTACGAGTAGTAGGCCACATGACTCAATTTTGTTTACAATCAAATGCATCAAAATAGTAGGAAATAATAAAATAAGTTCAAAGAACTGTAAGAGGCGCCTCAATGGTAGAGAGGACATAGGACACCTCTTCTTCCCCTGCCCTAAGAGTTGCATTTTACCCAAAATATATCCCTCACACACATGTTTACAAGGTGCCTCAAGTCTATGAAAGGAGAACACCATTTTAGATTGATATAGATAAAGCAAAATAGAAATGTTTACTTGACCAAATTGTACCTGCCAAAGCTATGCATCTAAAATAGCCTCAGAAATATATATTGCATGTGCTTAATCCTTCTCATATTTTTCATTATTCATGGTCGTTTACAACCCACAACATAAAATTATAGGATTAGTGATAAAATGTCCATTTCAAAGATCATGAAATTCAAATCTGTCATCAACAATTTTGAAAACCTAGCGAATCTTGGATAATGCTAAAATTGATAAAATATTTCTTGATCATGGCACAAATAATTCATTTAATGAGATGAAGCAACTACCATAAACAATGTTTAAAATGATCTTTCTAAATCCCATGAAAAGATAAGATGTTTTTCTATTAGATGTGATAGTATTCATGCTAGGGTCGAGCTCTAGTGAAATGAAGAAACTATGCTACGAGGTAATATGTTTGATTGCACAACTCTGAAAGTACCAAACATCCACCTCTCAAGAGTAGATGGATTATAGCTAGAGTGAGTACACAACACCCCTTCTTCATTTTGAACAAGGTTATTAGACTCTATTTTATGTGTGGAGGCCTTCACGACAACCATTCTAGACTCTTTCTTCTTTGAATCTTTTTAAGCCACTAGAGGACAAGTATTAATGTAAAGATCAATTTTCTTATAGTACTTGCAAAAACTTTTTTGTTGTTCTATCTTCTTTTCATTTTTGTCTTCCTTCTTTGACTATGGAGCATTACCAAATTTCTTCTTACTAATGGAAAAGCTTGATTTACCTTTATCCTTATCTCTAGTGAGGAGAGCTTAATCCGCAACATGCATAATTAACATGTCTTGTCTAGATTGTTCTAGGAGTGAATACAAACTAGATCCTCAAATGTTAAAGCATTTAAATGTCCATTATCAATTGAAGGATAGATGAAAAATGCACATAAGAATAGGAGAGACTACCAAGAAGAGTCTGCAGAAATGAGCTACCTAACATGATTTCAACAATAGAAATCAATTGTTCTCTTCAACCCTTGATCTTTTTTCGAAAATTGTCCAATGAATATCCTTCACTCACATGCTCACTCTGTAAATATGTTTTGAGGTATGCAAACTGAGTGTCATTCCTTACCTATTACAGTGTTGTTAATGCATAGTATCTTTTGCTATTTTTTAAGACAAAATATGTAAGATAATGGCACATTTAACCGCCAAATCTATCAATGTCTATGCTTGCACATCTCTACCATCCCATCCAAGTTTTTATGTAGTACCTACAAGAAGGACCAAAACAACACCATGAAGTTCAAGATCATCATCTTCAACACCAGCTGCATCACCTAAAATGATTGTATTTGTAGGCATTGGAGGACATGTTCCATCACCTTGCACATTCCTCCACAAGCCTTTTGTTATGAGTACATGACGCATCATACAATGGGTAGTTGGAAGAATCCAACATATTCCGGACAACCGATGTACGCAATACATTACTGCTTTCAGCCGTGGAGTGATTAAAGACCTTAATGCAAAAATTTGACTTTAGTGTTGATATATTTTGTTAGTGATATGTGTGAACATACTTAGGATTGTTGAGGCACCTTTTTCCATCTTTAGGAGGTTTTCTTTTTCCCAGCTTGTATGTGTTCTATAGCCACAATGATTCAATTATCTTTGTACATTCATTTGGTAATATGTTTAGTGTTGTGTTATGCTCCAGCTTCTTCTTCTTCCTTGTGATGTTCATGTGCTTCCATAGACATTGATTTCCAACAATTGGTATTAGAGTAGGTCCTTGCTTCTTCTAGGGTTTCGTTGAAATCTCTCTACTCACAGTCTTAGAATCATCCAAAAATTGGTGAGCATACTTGGGCCACTTAGGATTTCCGAATTGCTTCACATTGTGGCATCCAAATTTTGATCTAAGCTCGTTTGGGCCTTCGAATGCATTATTGTAGCACTGTTATAGGTGATTTCTTCCTTGTATGCCATACATACATAGAAGTTTTGGTTTCTAGTAAACCGGCCTCAAAGTTTGCTATAGATTTAGAAGAGCTTAATAAGGTGGTTATGTTCAGCGTTTTGAGATACATTGAGTTATTTGTATCTGGGCAGCTAGTCAGTTGCCATGTCTAAAATCAACGTGTATTCCATATGTTGGCTCTTAAGGGTAGATTGGATGATACTAACTAACTATTACCATTAGTATCCATGTCAGAAGCCAAATGGGCACCCAAAACTTTTGTATATGTTCTTTAATAAAACATATAGTGACATGGTCAGCCACAAATTGTAAGTTCAACCGCATTTGTAACACCTAGGAAATCTATGTTCATTCTCTCTTTGTACTGCATGTTTTCTACGTATTCTATAACCCCTATGTGAATTACTCTATGCAGCATCTGAAGCTCTGTTTTCTAATGCAAGGGTATAACTCTGAAGCTCTCAAAAAGGATAATTCATTGTGGTGCATCACCATGGAAGTACTTCATTAGTATCAAAGTATTCTGATGCAAAAGCTTTGGTGCTTTTGTGAGAGCAAACCCAGCACCCATGCACCCACCCAAGGCTTACAACTAAGGTGGAAACCAAGGCATAGATGTTGGCATACCTTTTCATCTGAGTCATCAAAGTCACTATTGGGTGTGCACAAGGGAGGACCTCAACAATCAAGGAAGATGAAGGTTCTAGGTACTCCATGAGAGGTCACGAATCCCATTATTTTTACCTTGGAGATCACTTAACTAGCAACCTCTTTCCATTAAGCTACACTCTTGTGGTTTTTGAAGAAGGGAGAAGACTAAGGTTCACATTACCTTGAAAATATTTTGACCCTTCAAAGCTTCATTCTTTGCTTTCAAAGCCTTTTTTAGAGCATTTTTTGGGGTGATTCTTTGAGCCATCTTGGAGTATATTTATGCATAGTTATCTTTACTGAGGTTCAAGAACATCAAGTAGAGTGTTGTTTGTACTTCTCGTACAATGAATGTTCATATGTAGTGTTTCTTTTGTAGTCACACTAGTAGATCTATAGGTTTCTTGAAAGGGTTTTGGTTGTGGTGGGAGCATATATGCTCCTACCACAATTAAATGAATGTTCAAATCTAGGGTCGTTTTTTTGTCACACTAGTAGATCTATATGTTTCTTGAAAGGTTTTTTATGTGTCGTGTGAATATATGCTAGTCATGTTTTGCATAGTTACTTTGGATAAATGTAAAAGCCAAGAGAATAAGGAATCTCATGAAGTCAAAAAGTTGAACCCACGACTCGTGTGGTAGGAAGAATCAATTCAAATCGTGAAATTAGAGAGTTGAACCCATGAATTATGTGGTAGGACAAATTTATTTAAATCATCTCTAAAGTTTCGGATCACTTTTAGGTGAGGGAAAATTCAAATTCAACTTGAACTATGAGTATAAATAGATATGCTTTTAATCTTGGGATGACATAGCCATTCTAAGAGACTTTGAGCTACGTCAGTGAGCACACATTGAGCTTACTTCATGTATGAGTAGTCTCAATACACTTCCCTTGTATCATATGTTCATTAGTTAATACATTTTGATACATACCTTCGAGTATATCTCTATCTGCTCTTCTCCATTGCATCCTCATCATTAAAATGATTTTGTGAAATCGATTTCTTTGTGTGTACTCACTCATTCTCAATATTTTAACTTAGTTAGATTGAATAGTCTAATACTTGCATATCAATTTGCATCACATTTGGTTTAGAGGGTCTCGAGATATAAATCATAGAATGTGATTGTGTCTGCATAACTTCTAGATCTTGAAATGTCAAGATGACCCCTCCAACTTGTTAGATTCATTTCTCAGTGTATGGTGTAGCTAAATTGATAAAATAAATTTCTTTAGATAGCTACACGCTCCAATTAGATGTGCGAAAAAGCTCTCTAGTCATTTCATATGAGGTTGTGAGCTCTGAGCAAAACTCAAAACATTTCTACAAAATAGAAGGCTTTTTCACATTTGGATTACATGCAAGTTATCTATTTTGATGCAAACGTTTGGAAATGATGTTCCAAAGAATGTGGTGGTTCCAAACACATTAATGTGAAGCTAGAGGAGTATAGTAAGCATCTCTAGAGTTAACTTGGCAAGTGTAGAGCAGATTTTGAGCAACTCCAGCTCATTTCTACAACCTATCTATTTATCTACTCACATTGGTATTAGAGCAACAATAAATCAACATGGGAGATGGATTTGCTTCATCCATTGAAAAATTGGATCGAGGTAACTACTGAGATTTGTCACTTGGAATGGAATGATATCTTCAAGGGAGAAACCTCTATGGTTACATATCTAGAGATGAAATGATTTGAATCCTCAGAAGTAAAGGACAAGCAACTCAAGAAGAGCGGCTGGGTTATAGACTGTGTTGTGCAGATAAAAGGTGAACTTGCTCGGTCCGCACGGAAGCTCTCTCTTGCATGAAAAGGATGCGCTCGCGGGTGCGACCGAGATTGTGGCGCACCCTAATGTGACTGCAAGCATCACAGCTAACGAAATTGTGCATCTGCTCGCCATTACCCCAGAGCAAGATGTTCCAAGGCTGGAGTTGAAGTATGATATCTCTGTGTTAGAGAGGCGCTTCCTTGACCAGCGCTGATTGATAACACACAGAAGGTGAATCATATATATGAGAGAGAGAGAGACGACCTTTCGTTGTGCTAAATTAAGCACAAGTATGATGCCCCACTTAGCAAATGTAAGAGGACTTCGTTTGACGTGCTAGCCATGACTGAACACGTGCAAGCTGTGAAGTCATCGTCAAGCAATCGATACATATGGAGAGTTTGTTCAAGTCATCCATTTTTCCATTTTTAGGTAATTTCCTTTTCTACTTTTAACCCTTAGTCTTTTGAAAAAGTAGAAAGATTTCATCCATTTATTTGAAAAGCCATCTTAGAAACTTGTAATGGAGACACTAACCAATGGTGTAAGTTTTTATCTTTTGCATTCCGCATTGATATGATGACTTGTACAAAGACCATATGGTACATGCTTGTTGAATTAATCTAGTATTGAAAACCTATATTTCCTATCTATAATCACATTCTTACATGGTCTACTTTACCTTGGAATGTGAATCTATTCTCTAATGATTTCTTGGCTTTGCAAATTAATTAGAACAAGGAAACCATATGTTTGTATATGTTGTTGTGAAATTTAAGCCAAGACTTCAAAAAAAAAATGTACTTTGATATATCACAAAGCTTAATAACAAAAATAATACAAGAAGGTCATAGGATTTTACTTTGTGGTAGTACTCTTGATTCCCAATAAGAGGTACGAAAGAAATTAACATGTAGAGAGTTTGATCCTTATGTTATTTTGAGAGTGTAAGAAAATGGAACATGTGCTATAAGAGAGCTAGACGGGAATCCACTAAGAAATATGATTGCAAGTAAAAGGGTTATGTTGAAAAAAAGAATTTAAAAACAATATTTGATCGATCCTTTTTTAGGATTCATTTAAAATATTTTGGAAATTCAAAAAGGATGATTTGATACTCATTTTGGTTGGCCCATCAAGGATGATTGTGCAAATTTAGTAGTGGTTAATGTCAAAAAGATTGTCTCTCAACATTATCAGAGCTAAAATCTGAAATTATGGAAAAAGGATGAACAAGGGCAACAATGAATGGAGGATAGTTTTGAGAGAACGCAAAGACGAAAAAGAGCGCTCCATGGAATGCTATATTGATGATTAATGATAACTAGTTGTGTACATAAAATAATCTTATGCATATCGTATAGAGATTCTAGGAGCTATTGACAAAAGATCTAGTAATAATAGATGCAAAAAAGTAAATAGGAAGTTTTATGTGATTTTTGACGCCAAGATTTAAGGACAACAAAATTCAAGTTTGCATGAGAAAATCGAGACTCGAGAATCCAATTCTTTCCATCCTCACGCAAGCGAGGGAAGGCATCGCGTCCTTGAATGTTATAGATTAAAAAACAAAGTGATAATACCACCTCAAAGAAGAGTTACACTCAAAATAGGGATTGCATGAAATAAATGAGCAACTAATTTTTCTCTTCGTATGGTATCGTGGTACCATTCATGGACACAAAAGAAACCATCCTCAACCTCAAAATCCATGTAACTTTCTATATGTCATGATTGTTTCATACTTTGGAGAAACAAAGGCCTCCATCGCATCCAAAACATGCAAAAGCCCTAAGACTATTGTCTACTTGCTTGAGTTTAATTTGATATCCATAGATCCTTTGGATTAGCGACATCATTTGTGACATCATCAATTTGTAACGGCCTTCAACCACCTATATAAGGAGGGATCGGCTAAATGCAATATCAATCCAGCGAATGTGGTCTTGGGAGCTCTGGGTGTTATTATCTTTAAGTAAGTACTTTTCAAGTTCTAAGTCGAGTTCTACTCTTGTTCCTTGTTCTTGTCATGTTAGTCTATTATCATAAACAACTTGTCTTCTCTTCTGATTCTCGTAATATGAGATCTTGTCACGTGATTTGTTATACCTAGCTCATCTCCACCAAGGGATTTCTAGTAACTAAGATATCTTGTTTAATACTTATAATCACGAGTTATGGGATCTCTTGTAACATGTCTATTCTAGTGATCCATACCTATAGCTCGCTCGTTGTTGAAATTCTTGTAATAATTACATATTCTTGTATTATTTCCCCTGAATGGTGATCATGTAATCAAAACCATATTTCTAAACTCTTGTTCAAGTCTAGTCAGATAGGAGAAGGCGAAAGTTACTCTATATAGAGATCATAAGAATTTAGAGTACTTAATGACCACCTGAAACCTCAATAGAAGGCAATCTTGATGGATTAACTTTCTTTTTAGGTTTAAATTGTCATCATGTACCACCTAGGATATCAACAATGTCAGTTAGATGCCTTATCAAGAAGATCTTATCTTGCACAAAAGAAAGTCAAAGAGGCTTTTGATCAGCAAGAGATTGGGAAGGGTATGATACTAGTGATCATATTCCAAAGCCTACATGAAACCTTCAAAGAGCACCAATGAAGGTTTAAAAATTCCATAAGAATAATCCAATGAAACGGAGACCACAAAACATGATTGCTTGTAATGGAAATATTTGTTTGATGGGTAAATGATGTCATGGACACAATAGAAACCATCGTGAACCTCAAATTCCATGTAACATTATACACACACATGGGGACACACACACACACATACATACATACATACATACATACATACATACATACATACATACATACATACATACATACATACATATATATATATATATATATATATATATATATATATATATATATATATATATATATATATATATATATATATATATACATATATATATATATATATGTATGTATGTATGTATGTATGTATTGATGGGTGATGATTCTAACACCCCAATGCAACAATGGAAGATGATTGCCTTCAACTAGTTCAAGAAGGAGTAATATATGCTCACTATTCTGAACTTTTCTCTCTACCTATATAGAAACTGAAAATGAACTTTTGGTGACTTATATTAAACTATACGAACTACCCAACAAGCTTTAAATCATCCCAAAATGGATATTCCAGCTGGAAGAATCATCCTCTACAAAATAGGCTACTTGTTTGCAAGACTCTCTGCCTATGTGTAGAGATATACCTTCACAAAGTTGGCAATTTCTCGCCACTCACTTAGTCAAAGAACTTGAGACTTTGGGAAACTTCACAACACTATATGGGAGACCAAATGAAGCTCGGAATAAATGGAAATGAGAGCAAACAATGTTCTAAAATTTGGTACAATCAGATTTGGAAAAGCCTAACTACACCTCTAGATAGAGAGGAGCAAAATCATGAGAAAATGAGGTAAGCAAGGAATGGGGCTACTTGCTAGACTTTACAACTTCAATAAACTAAGTGGCAAACTTGTGGAATGCATAAAACCCAAGAAACAAAGGTTAGATGGTTCTTATATAGAGTTTTACATTTCCTACAATCTAGCTATCCATCCATTAATCAGTGTAGCTTCACTTTTTGATGGTTGATTGATGATATTTGAATTTGATTGCATTTGGTTGAGCTTCTTACTTGATTCCACGACTTTCGATCCTCCTTTTTTATTGTTCCATTTGCAAAACTCATGGTTGAGGCCTTTTCCATGATTGAGAGACTTGATTTTCAACACTCCCGCTCAAGTCTCAATGCCTAGGTCCTTCATCCTAATGCATACCTTGAAGTGTTGTAGCTTTACTCTATCGATAGCTTTGCTAAACATATTTGCACATTGGTTATTTGTATTGACATGATCCACCTTGACATCCTTTGACATAATCTTCTCTATAATAAAGTGGTAATGCACTTTTATATGCTTCAACCTTGCATGGAACACCAGATTTTGAGCCAAGCATATGCTACTTATGTTTCCAAATAAAATACGTACTTGCTTAACCTGCAAATGAAGATAAAAAAATACAACTTCTTGAGCCACATAAGCTCACATGACACTTGTGCTAAGCCTCTAAATTCACTTGTGCAAGAGCCACTGTTGGTTGTTTCTTTGACATCCATGAGATGTTCTTCTTCCCTAGCATGATAAAATATCCACTAGTGCTCCTTCTCTCATCTTTGGAACCTACCAAATCAGCATCACAATAAGCTTGTACATTTAATGCATCATCAAATGGAAAATATAGAGCTTCATTCATTGATCCTATGAGGTCCCTGAGTACCCTTTTGGTTGCAACAAGATGAGGTACTCTTGGTGCCTACAAAAACTAAGATAACACTCCAACAACATGTGCAATATCTGGTCTTGTCATAGTAGCATACAAGAAAGAGCCAATTATTGAACAATACATGTTGAAATCCTTGATCTCTTCACCTTGACGAGCTGTTAAACACTTAATTCTAATGGATTTGAAATGGGCTTGCAATCACACAAGCCAAACTTCTTCAAAAGATCTAGAATGTATTTGGTTTGCATCACGTTTATACCTTCCTCTGTATATAGTGCGAGTACCTTAAAGTCCCTAAATCAGAGATTTTAAACTCACATCCATGCTTCCTTTTTATGTCCCTAATGTTGGCTTCATCATCCCCCATAATGATCAAATCAACAACATATATACATATGAAAAGTCTGCTACCTTCCTTCTTCACAAAGAGTGATTAGTTTGCATGACTCTAATTGTATCCACATTTTACCAAGTACTCCATAAGTCTTTGGTTCCAAGAACTTGGGGACTACTTGAGTCCATAAAGAGCCTCCTTAAGCCTACATACATGATGTGGTAACCTCTCATCTTCAAAGCCTTGGGGCTGCTCCATGAAGACTACCTCTTCAAGCTCTCCATTTAGAAAAGCATTCTCCACATCCAACTGGTACATCTTCCAACCTTTTGAGGCTGAAATTTGAATAAAAATTCTTATGGTGGACATCTTAGCTAGTAGATTGAAATTTTCCTCAAATTCTATATGTCATAGCTCTGAGCAAAGCCTTTGGCAACCAAACTTGATTTATACATAGAGATGCTGTAATCTACATGCCTATTTACCTTGTACACCCATTTGTTACCAATGAATTTCATGTCCTTTGTTCATGAACCAGTGACAAAGTATCATTTTCTTCAAGTGCCTTGAATTCTTCCTCCATGGCTACAATCCATTCCCTATGCTTATTTACTTCTTCAAAAAATTTAGGTTCTTTACAAGCTATAACTTGACTCATGTAGGCATAATGACTTGTGATGAATGAACCATAAGTTGACCTTTGAACAGGGTATTTAACCCTATTAGATTAACTTACCTCACAATTAGGTGGTATGAATCTCCTCCTCCTTGGTTTACATGCTTCAAATCCTAGAGGCTCTAATTTTTCCATATCTTTGTCACTTGTACGTTCCATGTCTACCTATTGATGATCTTTGTCATTTGCCTTTTCCATTACTTTGCTACCTCTTTCACTTGAATGAAGTTCATTCCTTGTTCTTCCATGCTAAGCTACTATGGTACTATCCTCTGATGGTGTGCTTGAAGTGGTTGTACCACTCATCTTCATGATTTATTGTTGCTCTTTGAACTTCTTCTCGACTTCATATGCATCGTCAGCCTGTAACAACTATACGAAGGTAGCAACTCATCAAATATTACATCCCTAGATACCTTAAAATATTTGGTTCAAGGGTTATGGCAAAGAGTTCTCCTCAAAGAAGAGTTGCACTCAAAATAGGTATTGGATGGAAAAAACTAAATTAAATAGGTTCTTTTCAAACCTTTACTAAAAAATAAATGAGAAACTAAATTTTCTCTTTGTACGCTATCATGGTGACTATCATGGACACAAAAGATGGTTCCCTAAGCTTAGATTCCATGCTATTTACCATATCACATGATTGTTTCAGCATTTGGGGAAACAAAGGCTTTCATCACATCAAAAATGTGCAAAAGCCCTAAGTTCTATTATCTACTTGCTTGATTTTTATATCCGCATATCCTATTTTTGAGTCCTTACATTATTCATTATGTTCTCAATTTTTGGCCACCCTCAAACACCTATATAAGGAGGGATTAGCCAAATGCAATCTCAATCCAACCAATGTGATCTTTAAAGCTCTAGGCATCATGATCTTCAAGTAAGTACTTTTCAAGTTCTAATTAGAGTTCTAGTCTTGTTCCTTGCTCTAATTCTGTTTGCAAGGTCCTGTCCTCTTATAACTTCATAATACGAGATCTTGTCATGATATTTCTTGTACCTAGTTCATCTCCCCCAAGGGAATTCTTGTAACGTAGATCTCTTTTTTAATACCTAAGATCATGAGTTATGTGATCTCTTGTATCATGCTTATTATAGTGATACATACCTATACCTCACACATTGTGGGACTTCTTGTAATAATTATATATTCTTGTATTATTTCCCCTTAGTGTTGATCCTGTAATCAAAAGCATATTTCTAAAATCTTGTTCAAGTCTAGCTAGGAAGGAGAAGCCCAAAGTTACTCTCTATACAGATGCAAAGAATTTGGAGTGATGCGGTGAACAAGGAGCTGGCACTCATGTATAAGGAAGTGCCAAGCTATGTGGAAATCACTCCACAAAAGGAAGTAAGCCCAAAGCTTTGCGGAAAGCTTCAAACTTCTCCCTAGGCAGAGCCTTCGTGAAAAGGTTCACAATGTTCTCCTACGTGGGCACATATGCCAAGCTGATCTCCCCAGCAGAGAACCTCTCCCTGACATAGTGATAAAGCACCTCAATGTGCTTAGTGTGAGCATGGAACCCAGGGTTCCTCACAACTGCCAATGTGCTCTGACTGTCAGTGAAGACGGTGGTGGCAGAAGACTGACCAACACCCAAATCAGCCATAAGGCATCTGAGCCACACTCAACAGTCGCTGTGAAAGCTACCCTATACTCACCCTCACAACTGGAAGTGGCCATAGTAGGCTGCTTCTTTCTCAACCAAGATATACATGAGCTACCAAGCATGAAGCAAAAACCACTGGTGGACACATGAGTGTCATACGAACCAGCCCAATCTGAGTCAGAAAAAGCATGCAAATCTAGCAGTAGTGATCCCCCCCTTGGGATAAAACAACCCAAGTAGCCGAGTACCACTCAAGTAGCGAAAGATGCACTTAACCGCCTTCCAATGCGTGACTCTTGGGCAATGCATAAATCTGCTCATCTGTGAGACAGCAAACTGAATATCTAGCCGAGTAATGCATAAGTAAATCAAGCATCCAACAACGAGCTGATAGAGAACAGCATTAAATGCATCACTAGCATCATGAAGACTCAATCGTAAACCTGTCTCCATAGGAGTGGCAATAGGCTTAAAGCCATTCCACCATCAACTTGCATAAATTGAATGCCTAAATAGTGATCCAAATGCCCAAATCAAACATCTCAAATGAGGCATGCAAATCAGCCTTGAAATCAGCAATATGCTTCTCAATAGGACCAGTGAGCACCATGTCATCAACATAGACAACAATGATGAGAAGCATATCATTAGCACGCTTAACATATAAGGTGCTTTCAGTTGGACTGTTCTCAAAACTATGTGCAACCAGATAGGCATGTATCTTCTCATACCAAGCACGTGGTGCTTGCTTTAAACCATATAATGCCTTCTTTAACCTGCACACCTAGTTTTCATGCCCTTTCTGCACAAAGCCATGGGGCTGAAAAGCATACACTTCTTCATGCAAGTCACCATTCAGAAATGCTGTTTTAATGTCCAACTGATGTACATTCCAACCATGATGGGTTCCAAGTGCACAAATGCTTCGAACAGTAGTCATACGGCATGTAGGTGCAAAGGTCTCATCAAAATCAATGCCTCTTTCCTGCGCATAACCCTTTGCAACAAGCCTAGCCTTATACCTGTCAACTGTACCATCACGTTTACGCTTCAGCGTGTATACCCACTTAGTGCCAATGGCCTTCTTGCCAGGAGGCAAGTCACATAAAGACCATGTACCATTCTTCATTATAGTATCATATTTAGATTGCATAGCAGCCATCCAATTTTCTGAATTCTGTGCTTCATCAAAAGAAACAGGCTCATTCTCAAGAGACTAGACGTAGCCATAGCATAGCAATCTAATGCAAAAGAGGCACTATGAGAGCCTAAATGACTACGATATGACAAAGGTGCATCTAATTTGCTGTCACGCAAAGTCTGCACCAACCATTTTGGCATAGTTTTTGCCTGCTCAATATCAGCTCTCTCATCAACAACTGCATCATGTAAATCTGCATCAGAAATGGAATAATCTGCATCATCATATGAAACCTGCAAAGGCTGAGAAGTTGCCTCATGAGGACCAGCACTAGACTGTCCACCTGTAAAAAGAGGCATCAAAGTATCATACATGTCTTTGGAGCTAACAGATGTTTCCTTAGTACATGAAAGCAATGGCTGAATAACATCTTCCACAAAGATAACATCACAGGTAACCACATGCGTTTAGTCTGTGGATGATACAGACGATAGCCTTTCCTTTCAAAACTGTACCCAACAAAAATACATTTTAATACCTTATCATCCAATTTTCTACGATGTTGTTCAGGCACTAGTGCATATGCCAAACAACCAAAAACACGCAGATGAGCAACATATGGCTTGCGGTCATGCCAAGCCTCATATGAAGTGATAGACTATAGTGCTTTAGTGGGACACCTGTTCAGTACATATGCTGCACACATGACAGCCGCAAGCCAGAAACTATGTGGTAAAGCCTGACTCTTGACCATGCACCTCACCATCTCCATGAATGACATGTTCTTTCGTTCAGCAACTCCATTCTGTTGAGGTGTATATGACAGTGTACACTGGTGTTTTATCCCACGTTCAGCCAGAAATGCATTAAAATGAGAAGACATATATCCCCCCCCCTCGAACGGAGGGTGCCCATTTTACATGCTGATAGATTTTCAGCCAAAACCAAAAACTGTTTAAAGCACATGAACACTTCAGACTTTGCTTTGAGTGGATACACCCATGCATGCCTGGAAAAATCATCAATGAAAGTCACGAAGTAAAGGTAATTTCCAAAAGAGGGTGTCTATATAGGACCAAAGACATAACTATGTATAAGCTGCAATTTCTGTGTAGCTCGAATTGAGCCATCTTTTGGAAAGGAAGAACGCTGCATTTTTTCCAAAATACAGCCTTCACAAACATGTTTTCTAGGTGCCTCAAGTTTGGGCAAAGAGGACACCATTTTAGATTTCTACAGGCATAGCAAACTAGCAAAATTCAAATGACCAGAGCATGCATGCCAAAGCTTTGCATCTGACATAGCCTGAGAATCATTTACAACACATGCCAAATCATTTTCAGATCTTTCATAGTCTATGAGCTTATGCAACCCACGACATAAAATGCCAAAAGCAATAATAACATTGCCATTTGACAGATCATGAACTGTACATCTATCGTCAACAAATTTCACAACCAAGCCAATCTTGGCTAATGCACAAACTAATAACAGATTCTTCTTGATCCCTGGCACAAATAAAGCATCTGACAAAGTGAAAGAACTACCATCAACAGTAGTCAAAATGATCTTACCAACTCCCATAACATGATAAGAGGAGTTGTTGGCACATGTAACAGTATTCCCTGTACGGGCAGGCTCGAGTGAAGAGAAGAAACTGCACTGCGAGGTAATATGTTTGGTCGCCCCACTTTCAAAGTACCAAACATCTGATTCTACTGCACACATGCAGTGCTCATGAGAAGATGGGTCAAAACTACAAATAGTAGTGAACGCCATTCTTCTTCCTGCACAAGATTAGTAGACTCCGTTTTTGGTGTAGAGGCTTCTGCAACAACCATTCCAGCCTCTTTTGTAGTGAGTTTTGGACAGTTCTTTATGATATGATCATTCCCTTTATAGTACTTACAAAACAATTTCTGCTTTTCTGATTTTTTCTTATCTTTGTCTTGGTTCTTTGAATGTGCAGCATTTGCAGATTTCTGCTTACTAGTAGAAGAACTCCATTTTCCATTGCCCTTCTGACCAGCCAGGAAAGCTTGATCTGCAACATGCATAATGGACCTGTTCTGCTTGGACTGATCTTCCTGCAACAGAACAGAGAATAACTCCTCAAATGACAAGGCATTTGGATTGCCTTTCATCATCAATCAAAGAGTAGAAGCAAAACTCTGATATGAATCAGGAAGACCATTTAGAACGGTCTGCACAAGTGAGCTATCTAGTATAACCTCATCAGCAAAAATCAATCGTTCCTTCAAGTCTTTGATCTTTGTTAGGAAACTGTCCATAGAATCACTTTCATTCATGTGCTCACTCTCCAACTGTTTCCAGAGGTAAGCAACACGAGCCTCATTCGTAGCTTGGTACAATGTGGTAAGTGTATCCCAAGCATCCTTAGCTATTCTGTAAGAGCGAACATGAGGAATAATGGCACGTTTGATAGACAAAGGTATCAATGCATGTGCTTGGGCATCTCTGCCATCCCAACAAATCTGCTCTGCAGTAGGTGCAGCAGAAATAATAGAACGAATAGGAATATGCACAATATCATCTTCGACACCATCTCCATCAGCTCCATCACCTGTATTTGCAGTACCTGTTGTTACAGGTGTAGCAGAACCTCTTTAACGCCCTGCACAATGTTCCATAATCCTTTTGCAACCAATACATGTCGCATCATATAAGCCCATAATGGGTAGTTGGTACCATCAAACTTATCCTCAATAGCCAACATACGGAATACATCACTACTTTCAGCCATGGCCGGTGACTAAAATACCTTGATGCAAAAAAATTGATTGTATCTCAAAAAGTTAGCAGAACTACCGAGACGAATTCTGCTAGACCTGTAGCAGACTTTGAGACGCTTATACTGGCGAACAGAAACAGGTATATAGATTTGGCATAAAAAGACAAAATAGCATGCACAAGCACAATGATAGTGCGTTCGGAGGCCGAAACGAGCTCAAACCACGATTTCGGCACGACAGAGCGAAGCCGTTTTGATCTTCAAAACACCTTGAGTATGCTCACCAAATTTCGTGCGAATTTGAGACTGCAAACGGAGGACTGTCGACGACGCCCTAGATGAAGGGACAACCTGCTCTGATACCAATTGTTGGAGTTAGATGTCTGCGGAAGCACGTGAACAGCATAAGAAGAAGAAGAAGCTTGGAGCACAACACATAATACTTAATGTATTACTCGAGAATGTACAAAAGATAAGTAGCCCATTAGGGAAATAGGCGTATATACAAGCCGGGGGAAGAAAACCTCCTAAAGAGGGAAAAAAGTGCCCCGGTGGTCCTACTATGTTCACACACATCACTACCTAAATATATCAACAAACTATTTCTATACATCGCTAAAAAATAGGGAAATATCACTATTTAGTGTCAGGTTCATTCCAAAAGCATACTTTTCTTTTTTCTTGGATTCATTTGCATTCTATACACTCATGTGCATTGTTGATATATTTAGGTAGTGATGTGTGTGAACACTCTAGGACCGTCGGGGCACTTTTTTCCCTCTTTAGGAGGTTTTTTTCCCCCGGCTTGTATATACGCCTATTGCCCTAATGGGCTACTTATCTTTGTACATTCTCTAGTAATACATTCAGTCTTGTGTGTTGTGCTCCAAGCTTCTTCTTCTTCCTTGTGCTGTTCGCGTGCTTCCGCAGACGTCTAACTCCAACAACTGGTATCAGAGCAGGTCGTTGCTTCTTCTAGGGCGCCGTCGACACTCCTCCGTTTGCAGTCTCAGATTCGCACAAAATTTGGTGAACATACTCAGGGTGTTTCCGAGATCAAAACATCTTCGCTTTGTGGTGCCGAAATCGCGATCTGAGCTCGTTTCGGCCTCCGAACGCACTATCGCAGTGCTTGTGCAGGCTATTTCGTCCTTTTGTGCCAAAGGTATATACCAGTTTCTGTTCACCAGTTTAAGCGTCTCGAAGTCTACTACAGGTCTAGCAGAACTCGTCTGGGCAGTTCTGTTCAACTTTTTGAGATACAGTCAATTTTCTGCATCAAGGTATTTTAGTCACCGGCCATGGCTGAAAGCAATGATGTATTCCGTATGTTGGCTGTTGAGGATAAGTTGGATGGTACCAACTACCCATTATGGGCTTATATGATGCGACATATACTGGTTGCAAAAGGATTGTGGAACATTGTGCAGGGTGTTGAAAGACGTCTTGTTACACCTGTAACGACAGGTACTGCAAATACAGGTGTTGGAGCTGATGAAGATGGTGTCCAAGTTGATATTCCGCAGATTCCTGTTCGTGTTGCTGTTTCTGTTGCACCTACTGCAGAGCAGATTCGTTGGGATGGCAGAGATGCCCAGGCACATGCATTGATAGCTTTGTCTGTCAAACGTGCCATTATTCCTCACATTCGCTCTTGCAGAACAGCAAAGGATGCTTGGGATACACTTACCACTTTGTACCAGGCTAGGAATGAGGCTCGTGTTGCTTACCTCCGAAAACAGTTGGAGAGTGAGCACATGAATGAAGGTGATTCGATGGACAGTTTTCTTACAAAGATCAAAGACCTGAAGGAACAATTGATTTCTGCTGATGAGATTATACCAGATAGCTCACTTGTGCAGACCGTTCTGAATGGCCTTCCTGATTCATATCAGAGTTTTGCCTCTACTCTTCGATTGATGATGAAAGGCAATCCGAATGCCTTGTCATTTGAGGAATTAGTCTCTGTTCTGTTGCAGGAAGATCAGTCCAGGCAGAACAGGTCCATTATGCGTGTTGCAAATCAAGCTTTCCTGGCTAGTCAGAAGGGCAAAGGAAAATGGAGCTCTTCTACTAGTAAGCAGAAATCTGCAAATGCTGCACAATCGAAGAACCAGGATAAAGATGAGAAGAAATCAGAAAAGCAGAAATTGTTCTGCAAGTACTGTAAAGGAAATGATCATATTATAAAGAACTGTCCAAAACTGGCTGCTAAAGAGGCAAAGAAGAAAGAGGCTGGAATGGTTGTTGCAGAGGCCTCTACACCAAAAACAGAGTCTGCAAATCTTGTGCAGGAAGAAGAATGGGCATTTACTACTGTCTGCAGTTTTGACCCATCTTCTCATGATCAGTGCATGTCTGCAGTAGACTCAGATGTTTGGTACTTTGACAGTGGGGCAACCAAACATATTACCTCGCAGCGCAGTTTCTTCTCTTCACTCGAGCCTGCCCCTACAGGGAATACTGTCACATGCGCCAATAACTCCTCTTATCCTGTTATGGGAGTTGGTAAGATCATTCTGACTACTGCTGATGGTAGTTCTTTCACTTTGTCAGATGCTTTATTTGTGCCAGGGATAAAAAAGAACCTGTTATCAGTTTCTGCATTAGCCAAGATTGGCTTGGTTGTGAAATTCGTTGATGATAGGTGTACATTCCATGATCTCTCAAATGGCGATGTGATTATTGCTTCTGGCATTTTATGTCGTGGGCTGTATAAGCTCATAGACTATGAAAAATCTGTGAATGATTCGGCATGTGCAGTTCATGATTCTTAGGCTATGTCAGATGCAAAGCTTTGGCATGCACGCTTTGGTCATCTAAATTTGCTAGTTTGTTACGCCTGCAGAAATCTGAAATGGTGTCCTCTTTGCCCAAACTTGAGGCACCTGGAAAACATGTTTGTGAAGGCTGTATTTTGGGCAAAATGCAGCGTTCTTCCTTTCCAAAAGATGGTTCAGTTCGGGCTATGCAGAAATTGCAGCTTGTACATAGTGATGTCTGTGGTCCTATGCAGACACCCTCTTTTGGAAATTACCTTTACTTCGTGACTTTCATTGATGATTTTTCCAGGCATGCATGGGTATATCCACTCAAAGCAAAGTCCGAAGTGTTCATGTGCTTCAAACAGTTTTTGGTTTTGGCTGAAAATCTGTCAACATGTAAAATGGGCACCCTCCGTTTTGATCGAGGGGGGGAATATATGTCTTCAGATTTTAATGCATTTCTGGCTGAACGTGGGATAAAACACCAGTGTACAGTGCCGTATACACCTCAACAGAATGGAGTTGCTGAACGAAAGAACAGGTCACTCATGGAGATGGCGAGGTGCATGGTCAAAAGTCAGGCTTTACCACATAGTTTCTGGCTTAAGGCTGTCATGTGTGCAGCATATGTACTGAACAGGTGTCCCATGAAAGCGTTGCAGTCTATCACTCCATATGAGGCTTGGCATGACCGCAAGCCATCTGTTGCTCATCTGCGTGTTTTTGGTTGTTTGGCATATGCATTAGTGCCTGAACAACATCGTAGAAAATTGGATGATAAGGCAGTAAAATGTATTTTTGTTGGGTATAGTTCTGAAAGTAAAGGCTATCGTCTGTATCATCCACAGACTAAACGCATTCTGGTTAGCCGTGATGTTGTCTTTGTGGAAGATGCTATTCATCCATTGCTTTCATGTACTAAGGAGACATCTGTTAGCTCCAAAGACATGTATGATACTTTGATGCCTCTTTTTACAGGTGGACAGGCTAGCGCTGGTCCTAATGAGGCAACTTCTCAGCCTTTACAGGTTTCATATGATGATGCAGATCATTCCATTTCTGATGCAGATTTACATGATGCACTTGTTGATGAGAGAGCTGATATTGAACAGGCAAAAACTATGCCAAAATGGCTAGTGCAGACTTTGCGTGACAGCAAATTAGATGCACCTTTGTCATATCGTACTCGTTCAGGCTCTCATAGTACCTCCTTTGCATCAGATTGCTATGCTATGGCTGCATCTAGTCTCTGTGATGAGAATGAGCCTGTTTCTTTTGATGAAGCACAAAATTCAGAAAATTGGATGGCTGCTATGCAATCTGAGTATGATGCTATAATGAAGAATGGTACATGGTCTTTATGTGACTTGCCTCCTGGCAAGAAGGCCATTGGCACTAAGTGGGTATACAAGCTGAAGCGTAAACCTGATGGTACAGTTGACAGGTATAAGGCTAGGCTTGTTGCAAAGGGTTATGCGCAGGAAAAAGGCATTGATTTTGATGAGACCTTTGCACCTACATGCCGTATGACTACTGTTCGGAGCATTTGTGCACTTGCAGCCCATCATGGTTGGAATGTACATCAGTTGGACATTAAAACACCATTTCTGAATGGTGACTTGCATGAAGAAGTGTATGTTTTTCAGCCCCGTGGCTTTGTGCAGAAAGGGCATGAAAACCAGGTGTGCAGGTTAAAGAAGGCGTTATATGGTTTAAAGCAAGCACCACGTGCTTGGTATGAGAAAATACATGCCTATCTGATTGCACATGGTTTTGAGAACAGTCCAACTGAAAGCACCTTATATGTTAAGCGTGCTAATGATGTGCTTTTGATCATTGTTGTCTATGTAGACGACATGCTGCTCACTGGTCCTCTTGAGAAGCATATTGCTGATTTCAAGGCTGATTTGCATGCCTCATTTGAGATGTTTGATTTGGGGCATTTGCATCACTATTTGGGCATTCAGTTTATGCAAGTTGATGGTGGAATGGCTTTGTGTCAAACGAAATATATTGACACATTATTGCAGTGTTTTGGCCTTGAAGATTGTAAGCCTATTGCCACTCCTATGGAGACAGGTTTACGATTGAGTCTTCATGATGCTGGAGATGCATTTGATGCTGTTCTCTATCAGCAGGCTGTTGGATGCTTGATTTACTTATGCATTACTCGGCCAGATATTCAGTTTGCTGTCTCACAGATGAGCAGGTTTATGCATTGCCCAGGAGTCACGCATTGGAAAGCGGTTAAGCGCATCTTTCGCTACTTGAGTGGTACTCGGCTACTTGGGTTGTTTTATCCCAAGGGGGGATCACTATCGCCAGATTTGCATGCTTTTTCTGACTCAGATTGGGCTGGTTGCTATGACACTCGTGTGTCCACCAGTGGTTTTTGCTTCATGCTTGGTAGCTCATGTATATCTTGGTTGAGCAAGAAGCAGCCTACTGTGGCCACTTCCAGTTGTGAGGCTGAGTATAGGGCAGCTTTCACAGCGACTATTGAGTGTGTGTGGCTCAGACGCCTTATGGTTGATTTGGGTGTTGGCCAGTCTTCTGCCACCACCATCTTCACTGACAGTCAGAGCGCATTGGCAGTTGCGAGGAACCCTGTGTTCCATGCTCGCACTAAGCACATTGAGGTGCATTATCACTATGTTAGGGAGAGGTTCTCTGCTGGGGAGATCATCTTGGCATATGTGCCCACGCAGGAGAACATTGCAGACCTTTTCACGAAGGCTCTGCCTAGGGAGAAGTTTGAAGCTTTCCGCAAAGCTTTGGGCTTACTTCCTTTTGTGGAGTGATTTCCACATAGCTCGGCACTTCCTTATACATGAGTGCCAGCTCCTTGTTCACCGCATCACTCCCAGGGGGGATTTGTTGATATATTTAGGTAGTGATGTGTGTGAACACTCTAGGACCGCCGGGGCACTTTTTTCCCTCTTTAGGAGGTTTTTTTCCCCCGGCTTGTATATACGCCTATTGCCCTAATGGGCTACTTATCTTTGTACATTCTCTAGTAATACATTCAGTCTTGTGTGTTGTGCTCCAAGCTTCTTCTTCTTCCTTGTGCTGTTTGCGTGCTTCCGCAGACGTCTAACTCCAACATGCATCATGCCTCCAAACGGAGTTTTTACAATTGTAATCATGTTGGTTGCTATGAGTGTTTGAAGTTGACCATCTCATCTAAAGATAGTAAGTTTTTTGAGCTAGTCAATGTGCAGACATATGTGTTTTGTATCAACTGTTTCTCCTTGATGCTCCAAACTACATAGTGCATTTAATTTCACTTATTGCATGCCTATAAAGCCTATTTGAGTCCTCATAAGCTCAAGGGCTAGTCCTATGCTGGTTGGCTGGTCAATACTTTGTCACTTTGGAACTCACTTTTCTACCTTCTACAAGCTTCTCCAAGTTCTTTTAGTAGTATCAGAGCTAGATCAAGATGGCTGATGGATTTTCTTCAATGATCAAGAAGCTTGATCGACACAACTATGCAGCTTGGAAAATCAGAATGGAGGTCTATTTGCAAGGTAGAAATCTTTAGGGAATTGTAGTGAGTGATGAAGCTATGCCTATTCCAAGATCCAAAGAAGGACCTACACAAGAGGAGACAGATAAGATTAAACTTTGATGCGCAAGGGATGCTCATGCAATGTCATACATATTAAACTCTATCTTGGACTTTCTATTACCACATATTAGAGGATACAAGACATCTCAAGAGACTTGGGATGCCCTAGAGAATTTCGTTTCTGCTAGTATCAAAGCAAGAAAGAATCATCTTTGGAACGAGTTCAACTAAATGAAGAAGACACCTAAACAAACTATCAGAGAGTTTGTTACCAAGATCAAGGAGGTTGAAAATCAGTTAGCATCCATTGGATAGCTGATTGAAGAAGAGGCTATCATGAGGCAAATTCTCCATGGGATTTGAAGTGATAAGCAATGGCAATCCTTCAACACGGCTTATGATCTGATTATGGATGTGCAAACTCTAGACTTCAATATCTTTCTTAGACAACTCTTCAATCAAGAGGCCAACAATAGCATAAAGGAAGGTAAATCCTATCATGGTAATTCAATGAGTGCTCTTTATGTAGATAAGAAGAACAAGAAGTTGAAAGGCAAGAAGAAGGAAGAAGATGAAGAGGAGACTTCCCAAGCCAATTTTGCAAGCAAGAGCAAGTGGAAAGCAAAGAAGAAAGGACCAAAGCATGAAAACGCTAACACAAACCACACCACTCGAAATTTCTAGTTCAATGGGAAGACCTACAAAGGAATTAAAAGAGGTGGATATGGTAGCAATAGAGATAGAGGTGGACACAACCTCAACAATAACAATAGAGGCCATAATAGAAGGGATTAAAACAATTATTGTGAAGATCAAGCTCATGAAGACTCATTGCTTCTAGTGGAAAAACCTTGTTCCATCTGTGATAACACAAACCACACCACTCAAAATTTCTGGTTCAATGGGAAGACCTAGAAAGAAACTAGAAGAGGTGGATATGGTAGCAATAGAGATAGAGGTGGACACAACTTCAACAATAACAACAGAGGCCATAATGGAAGGGACTAAAACAATTATTGTGAAGATCAAGCACATGAAGACTCATTGCTTCTAGTGAATCTAAGCCACAAAGAAGGTAAAGAAGATGATCATTTGTTCTACATAGATTTCGGATGTTCAAATCGTGTTGTAAGCTACATTGATCTTCTATCTGATTTGGAAAGTCGAAAGGATAAACATGAGGCTCAAAGGAGGAATGACACAAAGCACAATGTGGAGAAGAATGGTAATGTAAAAGCTTCTAATGGTAGGAAAAACATTCTGATTAAGGTTCTCCATGTACCCACTATCACTAAAAACCTAATACATGTAGGCCAAATAGTTAAAAAAGGCTTGCAAGTTAGGTTCACACAACATGGAGCCTTTCTGGACGATCCATGTCAACGCTTCAAGAAGATAGCTAGAGGTGAGAAGCATGGTAGGCTCTATACTTTTGAAGTAGGAGAAACCATGAACATAGCTTTATTCACTTTAGGGACTCAAACACTAAGTGAGTTTGAAGTGTGGCATAAGATACTTGGTCATGTGAATGAAAGATCCTTGAAGGATATATGGAAGGATCAAAGTGTTCTAGGATTGCCACACATATCAAAGCAACACACCATCAACATATGTGATGCATGTGAGATTGAGAAGGCACAGAGACAACCATTCAACCACAAAGGTTACATCCAGATGCTTAGTACATACAAATGTATGGGGACCAAGTCAAGAACCTTCATGGACATGATCAAGGTATTACGTCTCATTTATTGATGAGCATAGTAAATGGATCATTTTATACTTTATTAAAAGTAAGAATGAATTTTTTAATTGCTTCAAAAAGTATCAAGCACATGTGGAGAACCATACAGATAGATCACTCAAGAAGGTTAGGTCTGATTAAAAGGGAGAATTCTTTTGCAAAGAGTTTGATGAGTTCTTGAAGGACAAAGGTATCAAAAGGGAAGTGATTACTAGGTACTCTCCTCAACTAAATGGAATTATAAAGAGACGAAACAAGACATTGTTTGGGTCACCTAGAACAATGCTTGAAAAGAAGAGGTTGCCACATTATCTATGGGAGAGGCTATTTCAATTGTTGTGTACCTTGTCAATAGAATATCATTCAAATAACTTCAAGCTATGAATCCTTATGAAGCATGGCATGGAAGAAAACCTAGTTTTGGACATTGCAAGGTGTTTGGTTGTTTAGCTCATGTTCATGTACCATCACAAATAAGCAATAAGCTAGATGAAAGGGAAACAAAGGTAGTGTTTATTGGGTCTGATTCAACTCAGACGGGTTACACGTACTACAATCCTTCAACCAAGCAATTCACTTCAAGTAGAGATGCAGTGTTCCATGAACATAGGTCTTGGTATGATGAAGACAAACAAAAGGTACCATATGATCTTGATTCTGATTCTCATCAATTAGGAAGCAAGCATGATACACAAGTCTAGGATCCAAGAAGTGATACAGATGATGACCAAGATGAAAGGGAAAAGGATTACAAACTATGGAAGTCAAAAGGCAAATCAACAATTCAAGAGTGTGGAGAATGCTATAAGCAAGCTCGTAGATGATCAGCAAGAGAGAAGAAACAACTAGAAAGGTATGGATATGATTCCACATTTGTTACAAAGCATTCAATTGACTTGGCAAAAGACTCAATTTCAGAAGAACCGTCAACCTATGAGGAGCCAAAGGCAAACCCTAATTGGGAAAATGCCACAAAAGAAGAAATAGATGCATTGAAGGAGATGCACACTTGGGATTTGGTTAGAATGCCATCCAATCAAAAGGTAATTGGTTGGAGATGGGTACAGAAAGTTAAAAAAATAGAAAAAAAAAACTCAAAATGGATTAGTTTGCAGGTACAAGGCAAGATTATTTGCCAAAGGATGCACACAAATGCATAGTATAGACTATGAGGAAGCATTCTCACAAGTTGCAAAGATGACTACAACCACAATATTGATAATTGTAGCTCCATACAAGATGTAAAAAAAGCATTTCTAAATGGTTGAGAATAAGTGAAGAGGTATACATGTCACAACCTCTAGTTTTTGAAAACCCTGATCATGCAACTTATGTTTGAAAATTTAAGAAATCATTGTATGGATTGAAACAAGCTCCTAGAGCGTGGAATTACAGGTTGGTTCCATACCTTCCTAGGTATGCAAGTGATTTATACAAATAAAGGGATGTATCTAAATTAGAGTAGATATATTCAAGATCTAATTATAAAGTTCAGAATGGAGAACACAAAGCTTGCAGGTATCTTTGGAGATGAATCATAAACTTAGTGTTTGAAAAGGTGAGAAAATTTAAGAACTTAAATAATATCAAATCTTAGTAGGCAGCTTGATATATGCTACTCAAATAAGGGTAGACATCTCATATCATGTGGCAGTGCTTAGTCAATTCATGTACTCACCTAGAAGATCACACATGAATGCAGCTAAGAGAGTACTTAAGTATCTCAAAGGTACAATAAATGATGGTATATTCTATCCATACTCTTCAGATTTGGATGTCAAAACCTATTTAGATGCAGATTGGGCAAGAGCTAGGATGATAGAAGAAGTACCTCTGGTTACTTAGCATTTGGAGGATCAAAGTTAGTGTCATGGAGTTCCAAGAAGCAACCAACTATTGCTTTATCCTAAACTAAAGCAGATTATAGAGGACTGACCATAGCAACTCAAGAGGCAATATGGTTAAAAGCACTATATATGGATTTGGGACTTGTGAGTTCCAAAACTCACATACTTGGAGATAATGTAAGTTCCATGCATCTAGCAGAAAACACTATTTTCCATGCAAGAACATTATTACCACTTCATTAGGGAGAAGTTGATGGCAAAAGAGATTGATGTTTCCTTTGTTTCACCTCAAAAGCAAGTAGTAGATATAATGACGAAGGCACTTGATGGAATAAACCTTTGGAGATTTAAATCAATGGTAGGTACTCAACCTATTAGAGAATGAAGACTCAAGCATACTTTAGCTTGAGGAGGAGCTATTGCAAAATCAAGCTCACACAATGCTTGAGGTGGATTTGATCAACATTAAAAAAGCTATGGTTTGAATTATGCCAAAATATACACTAAAGCATTCTTTTACCTATGCTCATTTATTGTATTTTTTTACAAAAGATTTTTTATGGATCATTTACCATTTTAAAAGACTAGAGATTTAAACATGTAAAAGGAGAAAAATAGAGCTAAAATTCCACGAATTTGAGGTTGTTGAGTTGCAATGAATGAATCAATCAATCACCTAAAAGTAGATCAAATTAGATCTTCACTTTTCCTATATTGTAGGAAAGTGAATTGATTCTCTTCAACAACTATTACTGCCTTCATTTGAAATCAAACTTCACTTGTAGAAGTCATGGAGCACGTCAAGATCCTATATGAAGACTTAAAATTAGGTGTACATTACATGGAAGCAATATACATACACTTGTGGCCATCATTCTTTTGCTCATTCATTTTTCTACATCATCTTCTTCAATAAAAGTAAGCTTGTAGAGGCTGCTGCTCTCTCTATGGAGCTCTAAATTGCATGAATGATACTCATTGCAAAGATATTAGTCTCTAGTTTACTTGTATAAATTTTCAAAGCATTTAGATTCCTAAATTGGGAGAAATCGCAATTTTGTTGTCTCGATCTATCTCTATGCATCCCTAAAAAATAGGAGTTACCACTATTGAGTGTCAAGTTCATTCCAAAAGCATATTTTGCTTATTTCTTGTACTCTTGTGCATTCTATATAATCAATCCTATGTATATACCTCTTCCAAAAGGAGTTTTTACAATTGTAATCATGCTCCCTGCTATGAGCATTTGAAGTTGATTGTCTCATCCAAAAAGAGTAACTTTTTTGAGGTAGTCAATGCGCAAACCTATCTCTATTTATCAATTCTTCCACCTTCATGCCCCAAATGAGATAGTGCATTTTATCACACTTATCACATGCCTATAAGGTCCATTTGATTCTCCATAAGCTCAAGGGCTGGTCCTGTGCTAGTTGGTTGGACCAAACTTCGTCGCTTTGCAACTCACTTTTCTTCCTCTTACAAGCTTCTTCAAGTTCTTTCATATACATACACACATACACACACACACACACACACACACACACACACATATATATATATATATATATATATATATATATATATATATATATATATATATATATATATATATATATATATATATATATATATATATATATATATATGTGTGTGTGTGTGTGTGTGTGTGTGTGTGTGTGTGTGTTTGTGTGTGTGTGTGTATATATATATATCATGATCGCTTGTGACTTTGAGGAACATAATGCTTTGATCGTGTCCATAACATGCCAAAGCTTTGAGATTCATTATGTACTTGCTTGAGTTTTACATCTAGAAGTCCTATTTTGGATTTCTAATATAGTTGATTTTTAATCACCCATGAAAATCTATAGAAGAATAGCTTGGCCACATCCATCCTCACTCTTGCTAATGGTAGTCTTGGAAGCTCGAGAAGTCACCATCTCCAACTAAGCACTTTCCATGTTCGCGTTCAAGTTTTATTTTCTTTAGTCTAGAATTGTGGAAAACCCATCTTTTCCTCTTGTAATCTTGTAGTACAGAGTTCTTTCCAACTTTTTCTTATACCTAGCTCATCTCCCTATACGAGTTATTATAACTCAGATCTCTTAATTCATGCCTATTATTCTAGGTTGTGGGATCTCTTGTATCTTTTCTAGCCTAGTTATCCATAGCGATTTGTCATGGGCTATGAGACTTCTTGTAACAATTCTATATTCTTTTATTATTTTCCTTCTGTGGTGATTTTGTCATCAAAAGAATTTTTCCAAAATAGTGTTCATGTCTAGTGCGTTTTGGTGAATGGAGCAAGCCTAAGTGCTTGACTATTGCACATTCTACTTCTCTTTAATCATGATGAATATAGTGCAATATCGTTTTTGAGATTCCAAAGGTTAAATCCTTAGTCCATCTGAGTGATAGAAAAATGGATAAATAGAGATAATCTCTTGAGTTAAATAGGAATCAAGAGCCACCACTTATTTATTAAGAGAAAGATATACGAAGAGTGCTCTTCCACACTCTCACACTCAAAGAGGGGTACACACAGATTGAGACAAGGAAGAATGATCATCTTCTTCTTCTACTATTACTACTACTACTACTACATAAAAGGAATATACAAGAATTACCTAATGCAACAATACAACTAGTGGAATATATAAAGGACAATACATAAGGAAAATCCTAATGTTAACTTCTTCAACTTCTCTCCTCAAATTACTTTAAATAAATATTAGCAACTTGCTTATTTGGCCTCACATAAACATTATGAATATCACCTACTAATAACTTTTCCCTAGTGAAATGATAGTGTACCTCAATATGCTTTGTTCTAGAATTAAAGTGAGGATTTTGTGCTAACTATATGCTTCTATGATTATCACAATAGATGATGATAGGCTTTTGCACTTCCACACCTAAATCTTCAACTAGCATCTCTATCCATGATGCTTTACATTCTACCATTGCACTATCTCTATACTGAGCCTCTATACTTTACAAAGCAATAATAGGTCGCTTCTTACTTCTGCACTCCTAAGTGAGAATAGGTAGCCACTAATAGATTTTATATCTGGAATACTACAAACCCAATCTACATCAGTGTATCCATGAACCTACAATTATGCACTAGGTTCATAAAAAAATGCATAATCCAAAGTAGAAATGACGTATTGTAGAGTTTGTCCTGAAGCATGTAAGTATGGTTTCCTAGGAGCCTCCATAAGTTGCCTTTCAGGTCAAAAAATGTAGCTTATATCAATCCTTGTAATTGTGAGATATATCAAACTTCCCACAAATTTCCTATATATAGTAGCATTTTTCAATGCTTCACCTGATGTAGTATCCAACTTCAGATTCTAATTTAGTGGCATGCAAATTGTCTTACAATTATCCATACCATACTTTTGAAGCTTACTCAAGGCATAGTTCCTTTGTGAAATTATATAGTTGTTTCTGTATGTATAAACTGAATGCCCAAGAAATAGTGCAACACACCAAGATCTTTCATGTCAAATTCCTACATAAGGATTTGCTGTACTCTTTAATGCTTAATTCATTATCACCATCTTCAATCAAATCATGAACATAAATAACCACAATCGCGATGCCATCATCACCCTTCCTTGCATATAATGAATGATTTGCATCACACATAGTAATCCAAGGGTGATTAAGTAATACAAAGCCTTTTGCAACTTGCAAACATATTTTGGGTGCTTTGAATCCTTGTATCCTTATGGCTGGTCCATGTATACATCTTCTTGCAACTCACCATGTAAGAAAGTCTTCTTCACACCCATCTGATGTAAAGTCCATCCTTTTGTTGTAGCTAGTGAAACAAGTGCTCTAACAGTAGATGATTTAACTACACGGATGAAAGTTTCCTCATAAACAATTCCATATGTTTGTGCATATCATTTTACTACCAATCTTGCTTTATACCTACTTATGCTACCAACAACATTGTGTGTTACCTTGTAAACCCACTTGCAAGCTATGGGTTTCTTTCCTTGCAGCAATGGAACGGGCTTACATGTTTCACTTCCATAAAGTGTATCCATCTCAGCATCTTGTATTACCTGGTCATGTAGGCACAATGATGAGCCATGTAAGTGTCATATGTCAATCACAAAATTGAATTCCACATCTACCTAGATCGTCTTAGTCCTAGGACAATTTTCCTCGTATCATGTGCATGTGCCCTTCTCACTCCTGGAGTCTTCATAGAGGAAAATCCAAGTTCCTCATCAAGGCTCTTTTTTGAACCCCTTGAATCACTATAAATGTAATAAAAAACTATAGATGTTTTACTATGAGCAAAAAGATTCTCTTTACCTTTCATGGATGTAGTCATTGAATTTGAACGACTCATGCAATCTTCCACTCCATGGATTTGAATTGGAAATTTTTCTTGGTGAGACATCAGGTCCACTCAAAACTTGAGATTCTACAGGTGTTTTTGAGTATTTCCTTAGTCATTTGAGTCAAGATTAAGTCCTTCTTTGAAATCATCATAGAAGCTTGACATTTCATCAAATACCACAACTCTGCTTACCTTCACCTACCATGTTGGTGTGCTATAACATTTATATCCTGTTTGCTCATGGGAGTACCCATTGAAGATACATTTTTCTACTTTTGGATCAAGCTTCATCCTCAACTCATATAGAACATGTACATGTGCAATACAGCCAAATACTTTCGTATATGAAAAGTTTGGCTTTTTACATGTAAAATTCTCTTCGGCTGTAACTTGATGTATATTAGCAATCAGATTTATATTGATGATGTATACAGTAGTGTGCATAACGTTTTTGCAATAACAATGAGGCATATTCTTTTGAGGCATCAAAGCTCTAGCTATTTTTGTAATATGTCTATTTTTTGTGTTTAATAATTCCAACTTTTTTGTGGTGTGAGCCTGCATTAAAACTTTCGTCAACTTCCATTTTTTTAGAAGCTTCTAAATGCACTTGACATGTATTTAACTCCTCCATCATATCTCAATGTTTGAATATACTTTCCTATTTGCTTATCCACCATAGCCTTAAAATTTGGAATTGAGTGAACACCTCACTCTTCTCTTGGATGAAATATACCCATACTTTCTATGTATGATCATCAAAGAAACTCACATAAAAGTTACATCCCTCCCATAGATGTGGTTTTTGTAGGACCACTAACATCTATATGTACTATTTCTAGCACATTCTAACTAACATGCTTTTCATGAAAAAATGATGCCCTTGATTATTTACCAAATTGACATGCTGCACATACCTTTTGCATCTCTAAAACCTCAAAATTTGGTAGTTCATTAATAAGCTCCTTTGAGTGCATCAATTTCACCATCTACAAATTCGCATGTACAATTTGCTTGTGCCAAATCTCTATATCAACAATAACACCTGAAACGTTTGCAAACATGGTTCCATTTGTTTCATGAATTTTCACATTCAAGGTGAATATCCTACAAGATTTGTCCCCTTTGGCAACCAACCTTCCAGTCCCTCTATACTCTTCTACTTATAAACCACTAGCATTGAACCTAACATATAATCCTTGGTAAACCATTTGTGCAATAGAAACGAGACTCTTTATTATATTCGCAACCTGTAACACATCAGTAAGATGTTTTACTTTCTTGTTCTCCATAGATAGTGCTATGTTTCCTTCATGATTTATAGGATATTATGTACATCAATAATATGTTGTAACTTCTTGTCCTCCATAGATAGTGCCATGTTTCCTCTATGCTTGATAGGATGTCATGTGTCATCACCTATTTCAATACATTGAGACACTCTCAATTTTTGCAAACTACGAAACCATATTGCATGACTACTTATGTGATTTGAAGCACTTGAATCAACATATGAGACATTAACATCCGATTTTGAAATGTCCCTAGACATCATATTCATCATGTGATGTTGATCCATGAAGAACTTTTCTGAATCATCTCAACTTGTTGATGCATAGTTTTTTTGTTACCTTTTTTTATTTTCACTCTTCAACCTACAGTCACGTTCATAGTGACCACATTTACCACAATTCCAATATCCTTTACTGTCATTAACTAAATCATTCTTTGGAAATTTATGTAGCCTCTTTCGCTCCCCCTGACTTGAAACTCTCATCTTCCTCTTGCATGATTCTCAAGTTGACCTTGGTCTTCATTACTATTTCCTCTTCCACTTTTGAAACCTCTACCTCTACCTCATCCTCTACTATACTAGAATACGTGCTTAGAGCTAGGTTTTCCTTTAGAGTTTTATTCCTCATGAAGATTCGTTTCCTCAATTATTAGCATGGATACTAGATTAGTAAAATTTGGAATATTTTCCCTAGTCTGAATAGATGTTTTATACTTCTTATATGTAGATCCTAAACCACAAAGGCACACTTCCACCTTGTCATGATCATTTACATTCATGCCAATAGATGCAAGTAACTCACATATGCTTTTGATTTTTTGGGTGTAGTCAATTACCCGTTGATATATCAAGCTCAACATGTGACGATTGAGGATGAGACATATCACTTTTTCATTTCTCCAACATATATAGTGGTCATCCTAGTATATATAAGGGATGCTTCATTCCACTTTTCTACTACGGAGAGTGATGAAACATTTACTTGTTGCTAGCTCAATCATTCACAGGCATAAGGATTTTCCGTATGTACTATTCTTTATACATTGTTGTAGTTGTATTGTTGTTTTGAGTCATTCTTGTATATTTCCTTTATTTGGCACAAGAAGAAGAAGAAGATCATTCTTCCTTGGCTCAATTTGTGTATGTGTGTGCTTCTCCTTGAGTGTGAGAGTTTGTGAATGATTTGTCTTCCTTATAGCCTTCCTCATGACATGGTATTAGAGCTAGTGTGGCTGAAGAGAGTTCATGGAGAAGGCGGACAATGAAGAGTACGTGAGAAGGTGTGGAAAGAGTGTGATTCACAAACAATCTCAGATTGCTACGAAAATTGGCGTGAAGGTAGAGGGCATCAAAATATGCTCAAGAATTATCCCTTTAGGGTCACTCATTTTTCTCAGATTATAGTTTTTGAGTTATCTCAACCTCCATTTTGAGCCCATAAGATGGGCCCACAAAAGAAACGAGGTTGTTTTTCAAAATTGTAACTTGCCTCCTATTAGGAAACACTCAAATATTTGAGATCCATAATTTCAAGTGATTCCATGTACTATTGATACACAAAAACTGTGTTTTTCTAAGATCAAATTATCATGTCATATGTGAATGTTCGAATAGAAGTATTGCTTGTAGTTTTTTTACAGTTTTGTGAATTGCTGCAAAAATGGCAAACACAAATGGAATGAGCCAGCTTACAAGAGATAAGCTAAGAAGAAAAACTTTCATGCTTGGAGATTCAAAATGAAACATTCCTTGATGGGAAAAGGCTACTGGAAGTACATAGTAGGACATAACAAAAATGCTCCATCTTTACTAGAGAGGAATCAAACTATGGACTAGTTAAGACTGTATGAAGAATGGAATCAAGGACCACGAAAGTTAATTTATTGGCTATTTGTTAGCATACACAATAGCATGATTGGGCACATACAAGATGCCAAAACTCCAAAAGAGGCTTGGAACAATTTGGTCACATTCTATGAGACCAATACAAAGGAACAAAAATTGCAACTCAAGAACAGGGTGCATACATTATGGAAAAAGGGAACGTTGGAATGTGAATAACCCTTATAATCAAAAGTATATCATACTCACTTGCATCTATTGATGTGAATGTAGATTATTATGATAAGATGGAAGTGTGCCTTTTTCATTTAGGAGCTACATATAAGTAGTTCATAATTTCTATTCAAAGCTGGGAAAATATGATAAAATTTTGTTGATCTCATGTTTATGCTGGTTATTGAAGAAAATAATCTTGATGAAGACTCAAACTTCCAAGGAAAAGCTAATCCTGAGTAGGCATTCTACTCTAGTAGACAAAGGCGTAGAGATAGAGGCTTTGGAAGTGGAAGAGGGCACCATAACCAAGACCAAGGTCAACCACATAATCATGGAAGAGGTACAGGAGAGTTTTCAAGTTAGAGAAAGCCAAAGAGGCCACAAACATTTCCAAAGAAACAATTCAAGCAATGACAGTAAAGCATGTTGCAATTGTGATAAACTTGGTCACTTTGAACATGATTGTAGGTTGAAGAATCAAAATAAGAGAGGACAACAAAACAACTATGCATCCACAAGTACAGATAATCCTAAGATGTTGTTCATGGTTCAACATCATATGATGAGTATGATATCTGTTGATTCATACTCGAATGGTAATGTCTGTTATGTTGATTTAGGTGCTTCAAATCACATGAATAATCATGGAGAATGGTTAAGTAGTTTGCAAAAATTGCTAGTTCCTAGATATGTTGAAACATGTGATGACACATCACATCCTATCGACCATACAGGAAACATAGCACTATCCATGTAGGACGGGAAGGTCAAAATTCTTAATGATGTGTTGCATATTCCAAATATAACAAAGAGTCTACTTTCTATTAAACAATTGGTCGAAAAGGATTCCAAGTGAGGTTCAATGCTAATGGGTTATATGTAGAAGATTACAAATAGGATGGAAGATTCATTGCCGAAGGAAACAAAGTGGGTAGGATGTTCACCTTAAATGTGAAAATTCATGAAATGAATGCAACCATGTTTGAAAAGGTGCACAAATTATTGTTGATATAGAGATCTAGCACAAACAAATTGGACATGCAAATCTATAAAGGATAAAATTGATGCAGTCAAAGGCGATTGTCAATGGACTACCAAATTTGAAGGTCACAGAGATGAAAAAGGTATGAGCAACATGCCAATTCGGTAGACAGTCACGAGCATAATTTTCATATGAGTACATATAGATGTTCGGGGTCTTGCAAAGACCACATCTATGGGTGGTTATATGTTTTATGTTATTTACAATGATGGCTATATACAGAAAGTATGGGTATATTTCATGAAAGAAAAGAGTGAGGTGTTCACGCACTTTCAAAAAATTTTAAAGCTATGGTGGAAAAGCAGACAGGAAAGTATATTAAGACATTAAGATATGATGGACGAGTTGAATATATGTCAAATGAGTTCAAAAACTTTCTAAAACATCATGGAACTCAATGATAGTTTTCATGTAGGTACATACTACAACAGAACAACGTTGTTGCACACAAAAATAGACATATTGTAGGAACAACAAGAGCTTTCATGGCTCGCAAGAGTATGCCTCATTGTTATTGGGCAGAAGCTGTGCACACTACTGTATACATCATGAACAAAACTCTAGCTGTTGCTGTATATGAAGCTACATGTGAAGACAAGTCTATAGGTAAAAAGCCAAACTTATCACATATGAATGTATTTGCTTGTATTGCATACATACATATTCTAGATGAGTTGAGGACAAGGCTTAATCCAAAAGTAGAAAAATGTATCTTCATTGAGCACTCCCTTAATCAAAAGGGATATAAATGTTATAACCCACTTACATGTCAGGTTAAGGAAAGTAGAGATTTGGTTTTTGTTGAAATGTCAAGCTTCTATGTAGTTGCAAAAGAGGGACTTAATCTTGAACCAAACGAAAAATAAAATGCTTTAAAATTAAGTGTAGAACCTGAAGTTCCTAGTGGACCAGATGCATCAGCAAGCAATAGTTCCAACTCAAATCTGTGGATTAGAAGATTGCATGGAAATTTTAGTCCACCAAATTTATCAACTACGTCCAATAAAGGTATAGAAAGGCTTTCTTTTGGTAGTAAAACATCTACATGTTTTGAAGACATTGATGCACATTCAAGGGGTTAAGGAAAGAGTATTAATGAGGAACTTGGATTGCTCTCTATGAAGACTCCAAGAGTAAGAAAGGCACATGCATATGGTAGACGGAGAAGTGACCGAAGACCAAGAAGATCCAGTAGGATGCGGAATTCAAAGTAGTGATTGACGTATGACAGTTACATGTCTCATCATTGTGCATACATGACCAAGGTAATACGAGATGCTAAAGCTCTCATTATGAAGATGCAATTGGCAATGCAGATTGGGAGAAAGCTATGGATGAGGAGATGGTTGCAGTTCATGGAAATGAAACATGTAAGCTTGTTCCATTTTTGCAAGGGAAGAAACCCATAGGCTACAAGTGGGTTTACAAGGTAAATCACAATGTTGATGGTAGCATAAACTGATATAAAGCACGATTGGTAGCAAAAGGATATGCATAAACATATGGCATTGATTACGAGGAAACAATCAGCCCTATAGCAAAAATTTCTAGTGTAAGAGCAGTTGTTGCATTAGCTATAACAAAAGGTTGGACTTTTTAAGTGATTGTCTAAGGGAAGACATAGACTTGGAAGATAACCTAGTAGATAACTTGAAAATCCCATAGATCCCCACAAAGTTTGAAGATATGTCTAGTATGCAACATTTTTAAACCAGAAATGTAGAGGAATGCGTGAACTAATGGCTAATAAGCTAGGTGCCCAAGGACAAATCAAACTACCAGAATTATCCCTTGAGGGTACATATGCTACGATGATGTATGCCTTACAGTGGGGACCATCCATCTCATCCTTGTGAAAGTGGAGAACTAGTTCACACACAACCCTATCAATACAATAGACAACAGGCCGAGGGACCTAGTTTATATTATCATATTGAACAAAAGCATACTAAACATAACATTGAAAATCGCCCCTTCAATAGATAGCTGAGACCATTTGCACCGCCAGGGTATAGAACATATGGATAGCCCCAAAGACATCAAAGCAAAGAGGCTACTGCATATGGCCCACATCAAGAACCCACCATGGCACCAAGGCTTTTAAATTACTAAGGTTACAATCAACCTCAACCTATACTAGGGAAGCAACCCCCACATCCTTAGAATGTAGTGCCTGTTAAGTATTGAAATCCCTTTTACTATTAAGGTTTAATTCAGGACTGGGTTCTTGGGATGGTCAGGGGTCTGTAAACAGAGGCCCTATTTATATTTTCCCCAAACTGAAGATTAAGATTATATGACTTCACTGAATTAAGTGCTAACATATCATCTTCCAGTACTACTCTGACTACATTCGTTATCGCACTTCATGTTAGAAAGTTTGCCATGTAACTCCTTCACTTAGCGCATTAATCAAATTACTTAATAATTTATTAACTTCACTTAATGATTAAACTTAATCAACGAAACAGACTCAGCTACACAGAGTTCCTCAATAGTGCTCGCTTCTAGCTCCTCGCCCAAACAAACAGTCTGGCGACTCTCCCTCTGCATCACGCGACTTCTTTCATTAATCTTCTCAAAGGGTACAACATTGCACTATGCCTTTTCATCATGCATGCAACTTTTTAGGATATATTTTACAAGAAATATAAGTTCCTTTCCGATGGCTTACACTGGCACGCATGGTGGACTCGAACCGAGAAATAGAAATTACAGTTAAGGCTCATCAATGATGCCCTGGATATACAAAGTTTGAGCTAATTTAAAGGTTCAGGTAATCTTCTGCTTTAAGGAATGTAACATATCTTTCAAAATGGCAGGCTTGATAAGTTGTGCATCAGTCCTAACAGAACTGGCAACAATGACCTGGCTTATTAATAAATCCATCTACGTCTGCAAAAATGATTCTTGAAGGCAGAGCTCATTGGTGATGGCAGCATCTCTTCTCAGCTTCATTTCCGCTACCTTGGCGTCAATTCGAGAAAGCTTGTCTGCTTGAACACCTAACTGCTTTTCTCTTCTTTCAAGTTCCCAAGCTTGAAACTGCATCATCTTATAATAAGCCTCTCTCTCCTGTTTAATCGCTTCCATCTCCTTCTTTAACTGAGTAGCCTGGCCAATCTCCGCTTCCAAAGCACGACTTTTCTGAAAAAGGTCCTCGGACACCTACTTTAACTCTGCAGTGGTTTGCATGGCAAGGTCAGCCAATTCTTGTCCTTTGTGCTCTACCAAAGCAAGGTTCACACGTGTGTCCTCCAAAAGATTTCCAAGCGTAACTCGGGAATCTTCTTTATCACGTACCATTTGTTCCAATTGAGAAATTTCTTCATCGCGAGCAGCAAGGAGAACATTCTTCTCATTCAATTCAGCAAGTGCGGTGTCCCATTGAGCAAGAATATTATCTTTTTCTGCTAACGGTTCTTGGAGTTGCTCGAGCTGAGTTTGCAATGCATGATTCTCGACTTTGATCGCAAGTGCTTCTTCTTGAAGAGAAGCAATGTATACTTCGAGAAGGTCAACCTTACTCTGAAACTCCTCTTGAATGTTCTGAGTTGCCATCTTCATCTGGAGGGGCGATTGCTGGGAGAATTGGATGAGAAGTTGGCCCATGGATGCCAATTCCATGAACATTACTGCTGGGGGGGGGGGGGGAAGAGAAGGAGTAGGCTGTGATGATGAGATAGAGACCAGATGAGGTGAGGAGGGTGGAGAGTAGTCGGGAGAGGAGAGGAGATGGGTTGACGCCTCACGAATATCAGTTGAAGGTGCAACGGGAAGAACGACAGCAGTATCGGGAACGATAGTTGGAGGAGGAAGAGGGATAAGGGCAGTCGGAACCAAAACTATTTCGGTCTCAATCTGTGGTTCTGCCAAGGCGGCTTCGGTAACTGCCTCTGCATTTCCAGTCATTTGATTGACTGCATCTACTTGGGCATTGACTCCATCTGCTTGGGCATTGGTAGTTGGTGACAAAGGAGGTTGACAGTCTATAGCACCGGGAGCTTCTGTTATCTCCTTCATAGCCTCATCATCTAGTGGCTGAGATTCCTCCCACGATGAGACTTTAGCTACCTCTTCCATGATAACATCTTGATCCGGCTTCTTGAGAGGAGAAGACAGGATGGACTCTACCTGTAAGGAGGTGGCGGTGTCATGCAATACTTCAACATCTTGTATTGCGGTGGAACCCTACACCTGACTTTGCGATGCGCTAATTCGACGGCGTTTTCATTGGAAGAAATGAAGCAGATCTTCATCATCGTCATCGTCAAACATCTGGGTAGATTCTTCATGTAGCAGCCTGGTAGTCGTTGGAGGGGGTTGCGCGGCTTGTATCACCGGAAGGAGAAGGGTGAGGAGGTGGGGCAATCGGGTATGAGGCATAGCGTGGCGAGTTGTTTAGTGATGGTTAACAATCACGGTGAATGCATCGGAAGAAAAAAGATGTGAAATTGACACCCTCTCGTGAGGTAGTATCAATCATTGAGTAAAAAGGTCTGGAAATGTCGTACGTGCATTTTTGCAGGTTTAACGCTACTACAAGAAATTGCAGAGCGGTACGCTCTGGTTCGGGTCGACAAAGAATGGCAAACTCATTAGATGAGTGCTGGGGGAAAAGTTCTTTCATAGTTGCTGGAAGGAGTGGTCCATCAATCAATCCTTCCTGAGGGAGACGAAACCCCTCAGCAACCGTGTTTAGTGTAACTACTGTACGGGGGTTTAAGCATGGTAATGGCCAACACTGCTCTATAGCAAGCATGGCGGCGATGGCAGAGATGATCTGTGCATGGAAGGGATGACACTCCAGTGAATGCCAAGTCAATTTAGCGAAGGCCAACAGTCCCTGAGCACGCAAGTACTCACACACATCAAGAGTGAGACCCGCATGGAAGGTTGCTATGTTCACTAAACAGCGGAAAGAACAAGATTAAGTAGGAACACTGAAAAAAATCAGGCGGCAAAAACCCTAATCATAACGCAGTATTGGAAGTATACTAACATAATGGCAACATGCATGAATTAACAGACGCAGAGACACAGAGGCAGCCATTAATCATGGTTAGATAAGAAAACAGAAAGATTATGGTCAGTAGGTCAACCGAAACACGGAGGGCAGAAAAGAAAATCAAGTGACAAGCGAAAAAGAGTAAAAATAGCGAAGACACCTCATGAATTGGTAGATGGCGGGTGATAGGGGCGGAGCTTGGAGCCATTAATCGCTTTTGGAAGGACATCTGTTGGAACTCAAGGTTAAGGACAAGGCATAGGAGCACATCTAAGAGGTGGACACACAAGAAGAAGGAGCAAGTAGGGAGCTCCAAGAAGTACATGTCAACTTTTCAGAAGAATCCCCTACAAAAATAGTGATTTCCATCACTAAAACCATTGTAAATACCATTTTCTATTTTTGTAGCTCCATTTTGTGCAAGCCGAGGAGTCCTCAAGCTTGAGGAGCATTAGAAGTACTATCGTACCAATTTTCATAATTTTTAGACTTCGTTTGAGCCCTCAAATAAGCCATGGAACCTAATTTTTAACTAGGCCGGACACTAGGTCTGGACAGGGCCAAAACTAGTCCAAAAACTATAAAAAGAGCTAGAGAGCTCATTTTTGAGGTTGGCTTCTTGTAGATTTCAGTTTTGTAATAGATTTCTTTTGTAATCAAAGTCCTTCCATTGTTCCTCTCTTTGATCTTACCGTGTGTGCATGTGTGTGTATGTGTGTGCATGTTTGTGTGCTTTCACTCACGCACTTGTGCCTTCACTTGCTCGTGGTCTTCATACCAATCCTCACGTCTCCGTGGATTGACAAGTAAAGGAGGTGGTGCTTACGCTTGAGCTACACCAAATTTTGGTGTCGTTGCCGGGGAGAGAGCTTCGAGGACGAGGGTTGTGATGGTAAGATCGTAGATTTGCGACGTTGGAAGGTAAAAAAGCTGTCATTTCAGTTCATTTTCTGTTTTTTTTCTCTTCATCTTCATCATAATCATCATCCTTACCTTCTCCCATCTTCTTCTTCATAGAAATTTCTTGTTTGTTAGTGCATTTTCACCATTTTCATACCATTTTTCATGCATTATTGTGTGGGAAGGAGTTAGGAGGTGCAAGGGAGAGCAAGCGCTGCGTTTTTTCATGATTTTCTGCTCATACGGAGCTCGCCATTGCCAATGCTCAGAAATTTGAATTTCCTGCCAAAAAATGCGATTCTGTGATGAAAATCGCGATTCTTTGAAAATTCAAATTTTTTTGAAAAATCATGATTTTCTATTTCCCGCCTAAAAGCTTGCTGAAAGAATCACAATTTTGTGGTCATTCTCAGAATCACGATTCTGTGGTTGTGCTCAAAATCGCGATTCTCACAAATCACGATTTTCAGTCAAAAACACGATTCTATGAGAACACGATTCTCTAAAACACGAGTTTGTGAAAACACGATTCTCTGAGACAAAATCACAATTTTCACGTCAAAAAACACGATTCTCAGAACCACAATTTTGTGAATCACGATTCTCTGAGACAAAATGGCGATTCTCTAGAACGCGATTCTATGAAAACACGATTTTCTGCTCAAAATTGCGATTCTCACCAATCACGATTTTCAGTAAAAACACGATTTTGTGAAAAATGCGATTCTGTGAAAACACGATTTTTTGCTCAAAATCGCGATTTTCAAAAAACACGATTCTCTGCTCAAAATCGCGAGTCTCAGAAATCACGATTTTCAGCAAAAACGCGATTCTGTGAAAACACGATTCTGTGAACCACGATTCTGTGAAACACGATTTTGTGAACCACGATTTTGTGAAAACACGATTCTCTGCTCAAAATCGCGATTCTCACCAATCACGATTATGTGAAAAAGGCGATTCTGTGGAAACACGATTTTTTGCTCAAAATCGCGATTTTCAAAACATGCTTCTCTACTCAAAATTACGATTTTCAAAACACGATTTTGTGAAAACACGATTCTCAAGGTAAAAATCGCGATTTCAAAACACGATTCTGTGAACCACGATTCTGAGAAAACACGATTCTCTAAAAACACGATTTTCATCCAAGGTACAAAATCGCGATTTTCAAAAACACGATTCTGTGCTCAAAATCGCGATTTTCAAAAACACGATTCTGTGCTCAACATCGCAATTTTCAAAAACACGATTCTGTGCTCAAAATCGTGATTTTCAAAAACACGATTCTGTGCTCAAAATCGCGATTTTCAAAAACACGATTCTGTGCTCAAAATCGCGATTCTCTTGAAGTTCACAAAATCGCGATTCTCTTGATTTCACAAAATCACGATTTTTTCCAAAAGGTCTTGTTTGCCTGTTTTGAACCCCAGGAGCGTGATTTGACATAACTTTTTCATCCAAAGTCCATTTTTTGAGCTCTATAGCTCGTTGGAAACCAAGGGGACTCCCAAGTGGGACTAAGAAACCAAGGGGACTCCCAAGGATTTTTGAGCAATACCAAGGGGGAGAAAAAATTGTGTCATGGGAAAGAAAAAAGCAAAAGAAAGAAGAAAGGGGGCTAAGATGGGAAAAGAGAAGGGAGATAAACATGAAGTGCATGAAATAATCTCACATGAGTGTGAAACATTTAGAGAAAAATTGCAAGGAGTCAAGGAAACGGAGGAAATGTCTAGGGGGGTGGGATCCTTATTTGCAACAAGAGAATATGATAATACTTTTGTGGATATCAGGATAGGATATGACTATAGAAGGTTGAGTGCATATATCAATCCTCATTGTGAGTGGAATTTAATTCATATTGACCTATTGACCATTATTTTTGAGAACATTCAACCAACAACTCACTCTTCTATCCTCATGGATGATGAACATTATGAATGCATGGGTCAAGTTGTGTTGCCTGTTATGGTGGATGATATGCAATTTTCGGAAACATTCTTTGTCATGGATTGTATAGATGAAGACTTGATCATTGGCACCCAAAGCTTCATTACACAAAATCATCAAGAATTTGAGGAGTCTTCTCCACCTATTACCCGTGCTTCTATATATTTGTCAATGGAAAATCCTAATGACTATCTGCCTTATGATAATTGGGGGCAAAATCATCTTTCCAAAGAGTGTGCTTTTCATGAAATTTTTTTTCTTTCTACTCATGTTTTTGAATCTAATCCTTCTTTGAGTAAATCACAGGAAACCTTAGAGAATGGAGAAATGGAGGACTCCAAGTGTTTGGGGGATGTGGAAGGACCCTCTCTTCCTGTAAATTTGGATTTCCCTCATGAAACCATAAGCAGGGATGATCTACACTCATATGATCAGGAAGGAGATGATCAACCAATGATTTGTATCACTGATCTAGAAAATGATGTCGACTCTAGGGTGAATCATGATAATCCATCACCCATTTGTACACCTAGGGATTCTATGTGTAATAAGGATAAATGTCTCGATGAATCTCTAGATCAATCTCAAACCACACAACCCATTGATCCCTTGCATAAGCCTGATGTATGTATAGAAGACCAACCCTTGTTGCATTTCCCATGTAATGATGAGTTTTCTCAAAAAACTCACATCGAAGGCCCAAAAGACCCTTACATCAAGAAACACAAATCACATTTTCTTGGTAATGTCAAGCAAATTTGGGTTTCCAAGAAATTACTTAGAGCTCAACCGAATTGCACTATGATATGGGTACCAAAGAAAGCCCTTGCACAAAATCAACCCCCTCACACTAGACTTCAAAATCTATGGTCTAGGCCTACTATGACTTATCCTCAAGAAAGACCAGTTCCAATCCAAGGATCCCAAGCAATCAAGCCTAACCTCAGAAAAAATCCAGGGGGGGACTTCAAGGCAACAACCTGCACAACAAAGACACCAAGGCGAGGTAAAGGACTGAATCAAGCACAGAGCTCCAACAAAGATCAAAGAACCTCTTCTGCAAGGATATGGGTTTGGAAGACGAAAGTACTGGTAGCATCCACCAAAGTAAAGAGCCAACCACAATGGATCAAACCCTCACGAAATCATTCCAACATGAAGTGGCCAAAGGTGATCATTACCCAGTCACAGACCGTTCTCAAATGGATCCCTATAAGGAGGAATGATCAGTTGTCATCTCGACATGCAATGGATACCTCCAACCAAGATGGCATCAACATCTGCAAGTGACATCAAGCCTCGATGAGCGACAACCATGTGCTCCTTGCACAACCATGTCTTCTGCACCATTCAGGTCATGCATTTCCAAAGTATGCATTAATGTAGGGCCACATTACACGGCCGTGCATAGGCACACTTGAGAATCACAAGCACAAGAGCACATTGACATATGTCAAATATTTCTATTGCTACTAACTTTTGTGTTCTTGTTTTGTGCTATTTTTTCCAAAAAAAAAAAAAAGAGAAAGAAAGAAAGAGAGAGAGAGAGAGAGCTTGTTCCTAGATTTGGCTTATGGAACATGAATGAGTCATGCTTAGGTGGACCATCAACCAGGGCATTCATCGACAATGATAAACCAACCAATGGTCCATCATGATGAAAGGTGTACAACACAAAGAGATCCGCATCGACTGACCTTTCCTTATGGTAAGAATCTTCTCCTTGGGCCACATTATGACCATGATAGAGTAGGAAACCTCTTCATCAGCATACCCTTGAGCACTTAGCCCAAGACCCCAAATTTTTGCACCATACTTCTTCCAATGCATTTCCAAATAAGCATGCATAGGGCTACATTACAAGGCCATGCACAAGGCACATAGTTTTTTCAACCCATGCACTAACACACTTACCCATCATTCACTATGGGTTATGAGTACTTGGCATGACTACTCTGAACATCATCTTTAGGAGAGCTAAAGGACATCCTGGGGGCAGCATCAATATCTAAGACGCAATTCGAAGCTAGCAGTTGCTCCAACTCAATCTTGATAACCTCTTTTGAGAAACTCACAATCTTTGAAAGCTCACAATGACGCATTCATGCGGAATCCACGAAAGAAGCACATACCAAGGGACTATGCCTTGCAAAGGCTCGCAATGACAAATGAAGAACCGAACAACCAACGCTGCCAGATTTGGAAGTTAGACGATTCTTGTTCATATAGAATGATACTACCTCTCAAAGCACTACATGGAACAACCACTACAACAAGGGTCTATCAGGGACGACAGACTCGAGAGGGGGGGGGAGTGTTGGAACTCAAGATTAAGGACAAGGCATAGGAGCACATCTAAGAGGTGGAAACACAAGAAGAAGGAGCAAGTAGGGAGCTCCAAGAAGTACATGTCAACTTTTCAGAAGAATCCCCTACAAAAATAGTGATTTCCATCACTAAAACCATTGTAAATACCATTTTCTATTTTTGTAGCTCCATTTTGTGCAAGCCGAGGAGTCCTCGAGCTTGAGGAGCATTAGAAGTACTATCGTACCAATTTTCATAATTTTTAGACTTCGTTTGAGCCCTCAAATAAGCCCTAGAACCTAATTTTTAACTAGGCCAGACACTAGGTCTGGACAGGGCCAAAACTAGTCCAAAAACTATAAAAAAAGCTAGAGAGCTCATTTTTGAGGTTGGCTTCTTGTAGATTTCAGTTTTGTAATAGATTTCTTTTGTAATCAAAGTCCTTCCATTGTTCCTCTCTTTGATCTTACCGTGTGTGCATGTGTGTGTATGTGTGTGCATGTTTGCGTGCTTTCGCTCACACACTTGTGCCTTCACTTGCTTGTGGTCTTCATACCGATCCTCACGTCTCCGCGGATTGACAAGTAAAGGAGGTGGTGCTTACGCTTGAGCTACAACATCAGTTAAGGTTGTCAACCGAAAAGTTGCGGGTCCCACTTGTTCAGCAATACGGTAAGGACCGAACCAACGTAGCTTAAATTTTTCATCGGATCTATTCGACTTAGTGTTATAGAAGAGAACCAATTGGTTTACCGTAAACATGCGAGTTTTGAGGAAACGATCGTGGGTTTTGGCTTGTCTCAACTGCACGTCTTGCATCACCAGGAAACTTTCGACACTCTGTTCATCCAAGGACCGTAAAGCCTCCAATCAAAAGGGAAAAGATTCTTTCGGTAAAAGCTTCCGTTCAAAGGCCACACGTAGACTGGGAACCACCAGTTCCATCGGAGCAATTGCTTCCAATCCATATGTCAACTTGATGTTTTGGATATGTTTTGGCCTTGATGTGAGGGCTTGACTTGATGTATTTGGTCTTGGGGAGTGTGATGGAACTGGTGTCCTCAGGCATGAGTGATGTGGAGGCTCGCGGATTGAAACACTCTTCGAGATTAGGTGTGTCCCTTTGGTTGTATGACATGTTGTATAAAGGTTCCCAGCCTATAAATGGTTTCCATGTAATTTTCATCTTGTTGAGGGTGGTATCACTTATCAAGGGATGTGGTAGTTCAAGTCCACCGTGCGTGTCAATGTCAAGGGCACATCTTCATTTATTGATTGTACTAAGGTTCATTTGGAGGGTTGAGAGAAAGTTGAGTGTGAAGAGCCTTTAAGGCCACACAAAATTGTATAAATATGGCTATTTCTAATGAACAAATGCTCTTTATTTGCGTCGTCAAGAATGGCCTTCGATGTTTTTCTTTAGATTAGTTTTTAGTTAGTTCTTGTATTTCTGACGTTCTTGGAATTCGTGCCCTAAGAATGCATGTTATTTTTGTGATTCTATTTTTTTTGTAGCTATGGCCACGTTGGCTCTATCTCTTTCTCTCCTTGTCTTGTAGGAGGCACAAGCCTGCCTCTTAACATTGGCGACAACGCACGGCCGTGCCCTCCCTTTGGTGATGTGGTCTGCGCTATGCCTCTGTTTCACATTCCCATAGACGGCGCCAATGTTAAGTGTTAAAATCCCTTTTACTGTTAAGGTTTAATTCACGACTGGGTTCTTGGGATGGTTAGGGGTCTGTAAATAGAGGCCCTATTTATATTTTCCCCAAACTCAAGATTAAGATTATATGACTTCAGTGAATTAAGTGCTAACATATCATCTTCCAATACTACTTTGAATACGTCCGTTAACGCACTTTACGTTAGAAAGTTTTTTGTGTAACTCCTTCACTTAGCACGTTAATCAAATTACTTAATACTTCATTAACTTCACTTAATGATTAAACTTAATCAACGAAATAGGCTCAGTTACAGAGAGTTCTACAACAGCGCTCGCTTCCGGCTCCTCGCCTAGACAAACAGTCCGGCGACTCTCCCTCTGCATCACGCGACTTCTTTCATTAATCTTGTCAAAGGGTACAACATTGTGCTATGCCTTTTCATCATGTGTGTGACTTTTTCAGGATATATTTTACAAGAAATATGAGTTCCTTTCTGGCGGCTTACATGCCTGTGAAGTATGCACAAATAGAAGAGAATCTTGAGAGAGCTATCATGCTTGCCACCCCATTGACAAGCTTAGATAACCTTAGTCAAGGATTTGATCAAATCACCTGAGACTACTACTCTTATGACATTAGTCTCATGGAATATGAACAAGCCTATGAGCAACACTATTATGGACATGAAGGTTATGAGAACACATAGAGAACAGAACATGTTAACCTTATGTACAAAACTCCAAGGGCCCTAGTTCCAAGCAGACCCATGGGAAGAACCCCTACACTAAGAGGAAATGTTATAGATGCAGAGGAGATGATTTCATTATGGAGTGTACAATGCAAGGTAGATGAAGAAAAAAGTAGTTGCAAGGTAGAGGAAGAGCTAAGGTCTTTGCTCCAAATTGTAGAAGACTCGGAGGAAATAGGAGAAATTTCAAAACTTAAAAAAACTCAAAGATGAAGACGATCTAAGAAAAACTAAAAAACAAGTGGATAAAAAAAGAGCCAAAGAGAAAGAAAATGTAATGAAAGAGACTGAAGTTAGAAAAAAAAAATTCACCAACTAAGAAAGCAAATGTGGTGACTAAGAAACAAACAGCAAAGTAGGCAAGATGAATTCTAGCAGATCCAGTGCCTCAAGACTCAAGTATGTGGTAGAAAGGCTATCAATCTAAGATAGTGATAGGATCTAGTCTATATCAACATCAAAAAGTATATCCAAGAGGAGAACTTGAAAAATAAGACTCAAAATCCACAATAAATTAATTGAGATTTCTCAGAACACGCTAGAAAAGTCGATACCAACCTTCGCGATGACTAGAATATCCAAAGAAAATTCTAGGGATGTGTGGAAACTCTCAATTCAAAACCAAAGAAGAATGATCAAGCCAAAGAAACTAACGAAGATTTAATTTATGAAAATGATGACAGAAATTCTTTAATTGTTGAAATGGATGCTAGTTGGCCACATGAACTTTGGTCTAGACTCCAAGAAGAGAGATGGAAGAAGATGGAAGATGAAATACATCCTTTTGAAGAGTTAGATGCCTCTAAAAATCAACTTACAATTGAACCAGAAGGGAACTATGAGAAACAATCTAACCTAGATGACATTAGAGACAAACTGATGAGCCTAACGACACTCGAGAATACGAACAAAGAGCTCAAGTTTTCCATGCACCCACGATAAGGAGGATAAAAAAGAAGTCACCAAAAGAAGCCTTGAACACTTTGTGTGAGTTGAGAAGAACCAAAGTGCAATGTTCTTTAACTACAAAAGAATTTCTATGAATTAAACCTCAATTGTGGAAAGCCTTAGCTCAAGAGTTAAATTTGGAAGAAAGAAATCAGTCAATAAAGGAGGATAAGGTGGAAAAAATACCTACAATTAAAATTCTAGTAGATAAAGTGGAAGAATTCAGTGAAGGAGATGAAGGAAGTACAGGCCTCCCAATCACATTCTCAAGATATATGACCAAAGCTATTCTAGACACAAGAGCTGGAGTAGGAATAGCAACCATGGAAATATAGGAAGAATGGGGAAAACGAGCCCTATGATCAGCTCAAATGAAATTACAATTGGTCGAAGGTCATGTCAAGAGACCGTTAGGAATTGTCGAAAAGATAATCTTGAAAACTTGCAGATTAGATTTTGGACACACCTTAGCTATCTTTCAATTTGGAAAAGAAAGAAATCATGAAATGACCTTTGGAGGACCATTCAAGAGATATTTGAAGGTAGTACAAGATTGGGGATGAGATACATTGTATCTCCAACATCAAGGTACAACTACAAAAGTAAATCTACATACTTTTGCATATAGAGATGTCCCACCTTTACAATAGAACCATGTACATAAAACATATAATGATGTAAACTTAGCTGAGATCAAGGAAGAAAGAGACAAGTTATTAGCGGTTAGGTTTATATATGAAAGTGAAGATATTGAATGGGTTTCACCTTTGGTAGTAGCACCAAAGAAAAACGAAAAACTTAGGCTTTGTAGTAACCTCAAAAAGCTTAATGCAGCCACTATTTGTGATACCTATCGATTACCCATTACAAACCATACTTTGGAAAGGGAAGTAGGAAAAGAAGTGTACAACTTCCTTGATGGGTTCTCATGATACAATCAAGTAGCCATTGCTACTAAAAACCAACATAAAACTGCTTTTGCTATCCAATGGGGAGTATATGTCTTTAGGGTTATGCCATTTGGCATAACAAAGAGCCCAACTACTTTCAAAAGATTAATGTGTCACATGTTCAAGGAATTCGTTTGGAAAAGCATGCAAGTCTATGTGGATGACCTTTGTTTATAGGGTTTAGGGTTTAGGGTTTAGGGTTTAGGGTTTAGGGTTTAGGGTTTAGGGTTTAGGGCTTAGGGTTTAGGGTTTAGGGTTTAGGGTTTAGGGTTTATATAGTGTTTAAAAATGGAATTTTGAATGATGAAGAAAAAATCAAGGTTATCTTACAAATTTCAAGAATCAAGAATGCAAAGGAAAACACAAGGTTTTATCAGCCATTGCAGATATTATTCTAGATTTATCCACATGTACAACAGAATTAGAAAGCCATTATATGGGTTGTTAACTCAAATCACTTGGACAAAAGAGTGTGAGAAGGATTTCAATAAATTAAAGTAGAGATTGAGTTCAGCACCCATATTAAAAGCGCCTAATTGGAACAAACCATTCCATATTCATATTAATTCAACCAATTCCACCATAGGATGTATCTTCCTTATCGATGACGGAAAGCTAGATCACCCAATAGCCTATGCTAGTAGATATTTGAATGAAGCAAAACAGAACTTGAAGTCTTAGGAATGGTCTACATTGTGGAAAATGTTATACATTACTTGCTAGCCAATAAATTAAGTTCTTTATTGATCACCGAGTCCTATTGTAATTGGGCAATAAACCATGTAACAATCAAAGACTATTAAGATGGTATCTACTACTGATGGAATTTGACTTTTAAGTAGTAAGCAAGAGAGGTAACACCCATGTAAGCGCCCATCAAGTGTCAAGAATGACACATGGAGAACCACCCATAGGAGTATATGAGGAGCTATGAGACAGTTATTTGTTCAACCTAGATGTATGTCCAAAATGGGCTAAGAATTGATACCTATACTCACACATGGACCTAACGAAATGATCAATTTGAACCTTAGTAAGGAGTTTTGGAAAACTAGAAACCTTTACATTGTGGTAGGTAGGTTGTACTACAAGGACTCTAATGGAATACTTCTAAGGTGTGTGGAAGATGAGGAGCAAAGTGGTTTACTAAAACAAGCCCATGTGAACTGTAAGGTGCCAGATTGAATTATGTAATTTATATTTTCTATACTGCACGTACCAAAAGGTCGTAGCGAAGTGTTGTACCCTTTTTATCAATCAATGAAGAGACATTACGGTGACTCTCCAATAGAGAGGAGACCGGATCACCAGACTGTCTGTCTAGGCGATTTGCGACTCTACGGAGACATTGTGGTGCAGATTTCGTAATTCTGAGTATTGACACTTTACCTTGTTGAATTACCTTAAGTTCTGATTAATATAGTAATGTTCACCAGATTGTGCGATGATAATTATTACTCTCTGCGTTATATACTTTGAAAAGTCTAACCGGAATATGAATAGTAATACTGTGTAGAAGACATCATACTGGATAATAATGTATTGCTTGTTTGATAAGTTAACTGGGAAAATAAGATATAGGGCCTCTGAATTATCAGACCCCTACCATCCCCAAGAACCTGAAAAGAGATTAAAAGGCAGACTTGACGGTAGTCTGCACTTTTAACACTGGTGCCGTGTGTGGGATGGTAGGGGTCTGATAATTCAAGTCTGCCTTTTAATCTCTTTGGGTTCTTGGGGATGGTAGGGGTCTGATAATTCAGAGGCCCTGTATCTTATTTTCCCAATTAACTTATCAAACAAGCAGTACGTTATTATCCAGTATGATGTCTTCTACACAATATGACTGTTCATATTCCGTTTAGACTTTTCACAGTATCTAACATAGAGAGTAATAATTATCGTCACACAATCCGACGAACATTACTGTATTAATCAGAACTTAAGGTAATTCAACAAGGTAGAGTGTCAATACTCAGAATTACGAAATCTGCACCACAATGTCTCCGTAGAGTCGCAAATCGCCCAGACAGACAGTCTGGCGATCCCGTCTCCTCTCTACCGGAGAGTCACCGTAATGTCTCTTCATTGATTGATAAAAAGGGTACAACACTTCGCTACGACCTTTTGGTACGTGCGGTATAGAAAATATAAATTACATAATGCCAATCTGGCGCCTTATACTGATAATATCAGACAGGAGTTGTAGCATAAAGTTGATATTTTGGAGGCTGATATTGCCCCACTACAGGAAGAAGTAGATGTCGTTAAAGCAGAGAACCATGCTTTACAGATGTAGGTCCAACAACTTCAAGCAAAGATTGCAGAGCAAGACTCTTTGATTGCCCAAAGAGATGTGGCGTTGGCTGAGTTAAAAGCCAAGGATGATTTGTTAACTGCTCGTGATGAAGAGATCAAGCAGTTAAATCAGCTGGTACAGGATAAAGAAGACGCTCGAGTGGCAATCGGAAATTTGTTGGAAGAAACTCGAATCTAGCTTGATGAAGTCGTGCAGAAAGGACAAGAGATGGCTACTTTAGTTCAGTAGACTACCGCCGAACTTCACACCGCAACTGCTGATTTGTTTCAGGCAAATTCTGCTCTCAAAGCTAAGACGACTCTCACCATTCAACTTCAGAAGGAGATAGGAGGGATTAAGAAAGAAAGAGATGCTTATTATCAGACAATTCAATATCAAGCTCAAGAGCTGGAACGAAGAGAAAAGCAGTTAGGTTTTCAAGCAGAGTGCCTATCAAGAATTGATAATCAAATTCATGATATGAGATTGAGCAGAGATGCAGCCCTTGCCAATGACTTTTATTTGCAAGAGGCCTTTTTGCAGTCGTAGACTGATACGTTGATGAGTCAGGTCATTGCGGCAAGTTCCGTTTGAACTGACGCACAACTAGTAGAGCCGGAGACACTAAAGCTGATGTTAGATTCTTTAAAACAGAAAATCTCTAGAACCTTCAAATTAGCCAGAACTATGTATATACAAGGCATCATAGACGAGCCTTAATTTTGTTTACCTTGCGTGTTCAAGTCCACCGTGCATGCTAGTGTAAGGCGCCGGATTGGCATTATCTAATTTATATTTTGTATACCGCACGTACCGAAAGGTCGTAGCCAAGTGTTGTAACCTTTTTATCAATCAATGAAGAGACATTACGGTGACTCTCCGATAGAGAGGAGACGGGATTGCCAGAATATCTGTCTGGGCGATTTGCGACTCTACGGAGACATTGTGGTGCAGATTGCGTAATTCTGAGTATTGACACTTTACCTTGTTGAATTACCTTAAGTTCTGATTAATATAGTAATGTTCGTCGCATTGTGTGACGATAATTATTACTCTCTGCATTACATACTGTGAAAAGTCTAACCGGAATATGAATAGTAATACTGTGTAGAAGACATCATACTGGATAATAACGTACTGCTTGTTTGATAAGTTAACTAGGAAAATAAGATACAGGGCCTCTGAATTATTAGACCCCTACCGTCCCCAAGAACCCAAAAAGAGATTAAAAGGCAGACTTGACGGTAGTCTGCACTTTTAACAGAACAAGTGGAGAACAAACAAGGGTGTTAGTGGAACAACACAAGAACTAAATATATTAGGAGTGTATTGGCCAGACATGCAAAAGGATGTACATGAACACATAATCAATTGCAAAGTGAGAAAAGAGAATACACCATATGAACATTCATCTTTATGCTATTCAATGATAGCCCCTGAGTAGAGTAAACCGCTAATCAACTCCTTAAAATCACAAAATTATTCAAAAGGAGTTAGGCTAGCTAGGAAAGAAGCATTAGAAGAACAAAGCAAAGATTATGTGATTTTGGGAAAAACATTGTTTAAGGGAGGGAAGGATGAACAATTATAAATTTGTCTGCACGAAGGAGAGTATCTTCCCATACTAGAAATGGTGTGTGCTGGAGGAGTAGGAGGTTAGTTTTTAGCGGAAAAGGGTGTGAAAATGATTCTCTTTGTAGGCTTAAGGTGGCCTATCCTACACATGGATATAGAAACATATGTACAAAGCTGTGATGCTTACCAACAGACCAAGTACCCAATATGACGAGATGACATGTCCTTTAGACCTATGATTAGTGCAAGAGATTTCTCAAGATGGGGAATTGAATTTATTGGACCAATTAGTCCCCTAGAAAAAGGATCTCATGCTGAATACATTATAGTGGTTACAAACTATTTAATAAAATGGATAGAATAAAAAACCACTAGGAAAAATGATGCTCCAACTACAAGTAAGTTCTTATTCAAAAATATATTCACTAGATTTGGACTCCCCATTGAGATTTTAAGTGATAGAGGTATGTACTTCAATAACGAAGTAATTGAGTCACTTGGAATAACTTTCTATTGATTCATAAGAGTCAGCACCTTATTGCCCACAAGCTAATGGACAAGCTAAAAGCTCAACAAACATGTTATGTACGACTCTAACCAAAATAGTCAACAAGGAAGGTCAGACTAGAACAAACAATTGCATTGTGAAATATGGGCTTTTTGAGTAGCTTATAGAACGCCTATTAGGACTATGCCTTTAAATCTACTTTATGGGCAGGATGCAATATTACTAATCGCTTTCTCGATTCCTATTGTATGAATAGCTCAAACGTATGAGTGGATAGGACATGATCTATGAAAACACTTGGACCAGATATAGAAATCACCCAAGACTAGATTACAAGCTATAGCAATCATATATGATGAAAAGCAAAGGAAAAAGTCTTATTATGATGCTAACATCAAGGATAAATGCCTTAGAGTGGGAGATTTAGTATTGTTCTATACAATGAAACAACATGCGAAGAAATTATAACAACAAGGATATGGCCCATTTCTTATAAATAGAATCTCCACAAGTGGATCTATTAACCTGTCTACTTTAGATGAGAACATCTTACCAATTACATGAGTGGATGTAGAGTCAAGAAATATATGGAGCCCTTACTAGAATGAATGTTAGTAAGACTCCTAGGTGCACAAAACAAAAAGAAAGAGGAGGTGGGGATACACCAATAAGCTAGATTAGAAGCCTTACAACATATCAAGAAAAGGAAAGAATGGATACAAGAATGTGAGGAAAGTATTTGCAAGGAGAAGAGCTTATTTCCATGGAAAAGTAGCACACTAACAAATTAAAATCCCTATGAGTTCAAATACGACAACCATACTTAAAGCTAGGGATTGTTAGGGAAGAGTACCAATTAATGGATTCGTTAATTGACATGAGAACAGCTCGAAGTAGTATACATGCTTCATTAGTTGAGAAACTAAAGATACAACTCACTCCAATGAAAGCTCATATGATAGTTATGGATAGTAATAGCATTGAATGCTTAGGGGAAATATCCTTGTCATTACACTTAGGGAACAATGCCATGCAACAAAGGTCTTAGTCTATAAAGACTCTGACCTTTGGAAGAATTGATAATGGTTCAAGATTGGATCTATGAATTTGAGGTTAGGACCCACCTAGCTCAAGGATATATATTTGAGAAAATAGGACATAGAGAGGCTTTTAGTCCATAAGATGAGAATCCACTAAAAATAATTTACACGAAAAGCCCTAATGTTGCAAATGAAAGTGCACATGCAAGTGACTCATTAGAACCCCCAACCCATCCCATCTTTGCAAGAGGCTAATTGTGAGTGACTTAGTGAGCTCACTTATTCTATAGAGAAATGTGAAAAGGTAACCAACCATCCACCCTTAAGGAAAACTCGGCAACAACGTGCCAAAAGCATAAAAAATGTGGATTCGCAAGGATCAACTTCAAAAATACAAATAGTAGAGGGCATATGAACAAAACAAAAACCATAAGAAGTTAGGAGGTAGTAAGGATCAAAACTTATGGCATGAAAGATCAAAGGTAATACAAGTGTGGATATCTAGATGATTTATGGATACTCAAAGACCAATGAAGTTGGTGTGGTCCCAAAGAAGACAATGGAGAGAGCAAAGGAGGACATAAAGGCTTTAGACAAATTAACTCACATCCAAACCAAGCCCATCAAAGCCACCCACCATGATAAAAGACAATGAAGACCCAAAAAGAAAAAAAAAACTCGAAAAAAGGCAAATATACATGGAGAATCAAAACCAAGGATGTAACATCAAAACCAAAATAGACACCAAGGAAGGATCAATGTACACACTTAGTGTGGAGACTAAGGGACAACCAAGATAAACCACAATCGAGAAAGCAACACAAGAATTGCACTCTTGTTGAGCTCAATGCACCTAGAGTATGCACTATAGGGCTACACTACAAGGCCTTGCATTCGGCAGACAACTTCTTCAATTTGTTTAGTAGTGCACATTTCCTTCTAAGGAATAGGACATAAAGTGTACTATAGTAGTCTAGAACTACTAATGCATACTAACAATTGCTTCAGCTACGACTAGCTTTTATATCTTCTTCTAGAAATAAAAAATAGAAAAAAATAAAAAAATATATCATTAGGTATCATGCTCTACTCAAACATATGAGAGGAGACCACATTAAAAGAATAACAAGGATTGCTTGAGCACAAAAGGATAAAGTATATTTTTCAAGACATTGAATTAAGTACAAATTCTATTTCAAGTGTTGATGTCTTTTTACAACTCTAAAGCAATGCATCAAGAGGAAATCAATGAATTTCCCTTGAAAAGTGAAATCAAAGCAGAAGTCACTGGTTTGAGAGGATCAACTAGCCAGTGACCATCTATTTTTTCTTTATCACAATAAGGATTATGGACCAAGATTATATGTTTCTGGTGACAACTAAGGACTTGAAAGTACTACATGAATTACAAAGAGCTACATGGACAAAAGCTAGGATTGAAGCATATTTTAAGCTTCCAATCTACAAACCTGATTTTGAGAGGTGCACGCAGGTGATGAATACTATACTCCTTACTCTCGATATGCCATCACTACTAGAAGAAAAGGTCATAAACCTACAAGGAGATTAGTAGACCATTTCATTCACTCATGAGCTGATCAAGGAAGCTTTCAGATGGATGAAAGATGGCATTATCGATTTGAAAGATGAAAGTCATGAAGCCAAATAGCATACCTTTGTGGACATCAATAGAATTGACATAGAAGGGAAAGTAAGATTAGTGCATGAACGCTTTTGCTTCCCTAATATGCACAAATATACAACACCATAGAAGATAGTGGTTTGACTATTCTCCCATGCATTGAAGCGAATCAAAAAATCAGATAAGCTTGATATCATATGTACAAGAGAGAATATTTGAAGCAAAGAGACAATGGGGGAAAATATTTTCTAAATGGTAGTAGGACACTAACAATATTCATACGTCACATGCTGAATATTCAGGACTACTTAAGAGAAATGCCATCAATGATAGAAATGACTAAATATGTTAAGTCCACCACAGTTCCCAAGAAAACGTGTGGCATAATTCTTGTGGAAGAAGTTGGTACGAGCTCAACACCTACGATGAGAGGCTCAAAAAGAATGGGAGAAGAGATAGAGGTACAAGCAACTCCATCCTCCAAACGAATCCATATAGTTCCAAAGAAAACACTAGTGCAACCACTACCCATCATCGAAGCATAGCTACAAGAAGCCCTCCACCACGCATAAATGTATGGAAGGGCAAGTGAGTTTGAGAGTCCAAGGTCATCATTATCGACAAATGAGTGATGTTAAGGCAAAAAAACCAATAGGGTAGATAGATATGGCTTGATTTGTGCTTGCTATTGTAACAAGTATCCCGATACATATTTTATGTGAGAGAGGTAACATGAAAGGTAGTTGTCCCTAGTTGACATGCATTGTTTCTCCATTCACTTCATTAGCCATCATGAGATCACATGTCCTCATATAGTTGGTTCGGCCTAAGTCCATGGATTGATAATTTAAGGAGTGTATCCATTGCACCACTATATGCACTTGCTAATGACTAAGGTATAGTCTCCTTCAACACAAGTCCCTATGTTATTGTAAGCTTAGTTACACACATTTTGGTATCGTTTTTGGGGAAAGGCCGAAGAAAAGAAACATGTCCTGTGTGAGCAACACACGAAGAAAAAACAAGAACACAACCAAATACAACTACTGGGTATGTGCAGACAAATGAATATATAGGCAAAAGACATGAAGAAGCACAAGAAGAAAGAACATGATTTCCAAAGTGCTCTAGACACTTAAAGCATGTAAAGCATATAATACATAAGAGTGATTGTTTACCGATAATTGCATGCGTGGCAACTAGAGCTAATGTAACAACCCTAGTGTATAAATATAAGAAATATCAAGAGGAAGATGGAAGCATTGGACTAAGGCTTGGACAAGGTAAAAAATTGTCTCTGAGTCTTGAAGGCTTCCTCAACCATTGGTAGAATGTGGTTAAAGGAAAGATATGCATGGAAATTACAGCATCAGGTGGTATATAAACAAGTGGGATCATGTTAAGACAATTGGTTCATCTCCAACCACTTTTTGCATGTCATAGAAACCCATAGAAGCCTGTCATGGCAGGATAGAAACTAAGAGAGGGAGAGTGTTGCAGAAGAATGAAGACATGGAGACACAAAAGAAGGAAAGAGAAACAAGTGAAAACAAGGGGGGACAAAATTTTCATCTTTTGGCCATTTTTCTTCTTCAAAGATCTATTGTAAAGTCTCCAATAAGCCATGTAAATGCTCTAGATGAGTCGTCTAGATGCATGATCCCTGAAGAATGCAAAATTAGCATTGTACAATAGTAGAGCTTAGTGTTTTATCTAAAAAGTGCCGGTCTCTTATGGGAAAGGACCATTTTTATGGCACATGCATATAAGTTAGTTTGTGACTCTTTGTAAAGAAATTTTTGCCATTGTGAAGAACTAAGAAGCAGAATTTTGAGTTTTCTTCTTCTTGAGTATAGATCTTCTTCTCCATGAGCTTTTATATGCGTGTGATGCATGAAATGTGTACCTAGATGTTTTGTTTACCCCTTCCACTACTCTTTTCACCATCCTAGTGTGTGTGAAGCTTGGGAAGTTGTGGAGCAAGAGTGGTTGTTTCCTAGCACTCTATATTTGGCTCATAACTTGAAGCACGCTTCTCACGTTTAGCTAAGAATACTACCATTGGATGTCTCTCATTGAGAGCTTTGATAGAAACCTTATGTTGACCATATTTTGGTATCAAGGTAGAGAGATATGGCTTGATTTTTTCTTGGTGTTGTAATAAGTTTGTGATACATATTTTCAATGAGAGAGGTGACATGAGAGGTAGTCGTCCCTAGTTGCCATGCATTGTTTGTCCATTCACTTCATTAGCCATCATGAGAGAAAATGTCCTAATACACTTAGTTTGGTTGAAGTCCATGGATTGATAGTTTATCAAGTGTATCATTCAACAACTACATGCAAGTGTTGATGAATGAGCTATAGTCTCATTCAATCACACGTCTCTAAGACATCATGAGCTTAGGTACACATTGGAAAATGCTACTATGTACAAGACAATTATGGGAAGTTTGATTACAAGCATTGATCTAAGCTACATGGTTGGACTTGAATGTCACTTTGTTGAAGCTCCTAGGAAACAAGACTCGGATGCTCTAACGTGCACTGTATGTTATGTGAGTGCTACTTTAAATTATGTATTGTTATATGTAGCTAGTGTTAATTTGGGTGTTCATGGATACACGGATCTGAATTGGGCTAATAGTATTCTCACTTGGGAGTGCATCTATTACATGGAAGAGTAAGAAGCAACCCATTATTGCTCTGTTGACTACAAAGGTTGAGTAAAGAGGTGCTACAATGGAAGCATGTGAAGCATCATGGCTAGAAAGGCTACTTGCAGATTTAGGTGTGGAAGTGCAGAAGCCTATAACCATCTATTGTGATAACCTTAGCAACATAGAACTAGCATAGAATCCTCTTTTTCCACTCCAGGACAAAGCATATTGAGGTGCATTATTATTTCATAAGGGAAAACGTATTAGCAGGTCATATTGACCTTGCTTATGTGAGGATAGATGAGCACGTTGCTAATATTTTCACTATAGCACTTAGAGCTGAGAAGTTGAAGACTTTTTGGAAGATGCTTGGATTACAAGACATGAAATTGAGCTTGAGGGGGAGTTCACATATCAAGCTCAACATGTGATGATCCAAGATGACATGTATCACTTTTCAATTTCTCTGATATATATAGTATTAATGTCGATATATGTCAGCGATACTTCATTGATCTTTCCTAGATTTATCTACCAAGAGTGATGGCACATTTGTTTCTTGCTATCTCACGCATTCATGGACATTAGGATTTTCCTTATGTACTATTCTTTATATACTGCACTAGTTGTATTGTTGTTTTAGGTCATTGTTGTATATTCCTTTTATGTAGAAAAAGAAAAAGAAGAAGATCATTCTTCCTTGCCTCAATTTCTGTTTGTGTTCCTTCTTGAGTGTGAGAGTGTGTGAGTGAGCTCTTTTCCTTATCTCCTTTCTCATGATATTACTAAAATGCTCTTTTTCTCTAGTGTATCGATCTCGTTCTTGAGTTATAGTTTTTGTGCCTTTGTATTGGACTCATAAAATGTTTCCAAAGTGTTCTAGGCTTCTTAAAATGGTGTTTTGGCATCCTATATGCACTCTTCCACGTTATCATCATCATCTACATTTATACCAATAGATGCAAGTGACTCACATATGCTTTTGATTTTCATGTAGTCACTTACTGACATGTTCTTCAACATTTTCCATTTCAGCAATAATGCACAACATTGCGAAGACACTAAAATCAATACCTCTACTTGAACAATTTCACACTACGATGTGATAGTTCAATCTTAGAAAAGACTACTAGAATGTTTGAGTGTTGTCAAGGAAAAACACAAAACTTACAATTTTGCGACCTCACTTGGTTTCTCCATGGGCCCCACCTTGCGAGCTCAAAGTAGAGGATGAGAGGGCTTTGAAACAAAAACTCACCCTAAAGGGATAACTCATGAAAATATTTTGATGCCTTCTACCTCACATCACATCTCATAGCAATCTCAGGTCCTTTGTGAAGCATGCATTCTCGAATATGCCTTCTCACATACTCTTCAAAGTTAGCCTTATCCATGAGATCTCTACAACAACCACACTAGCTCTCATATCATGCCATGATAAAGGGGATAAGCAAGAGAGCTTCCTCACACACTCTAACACTCAAAGAGTAGCACACATACATTGATACAAGGAAGAAGATCTTCTTCTTCTTCTTCTTCTTCTTCTTATTCTTCTTCTTTTATTACATAAAAGGAATATACAAGAATGACCTAATACAAAAATACAACTAGTGCAACACGTCTAAAGAATATTAAATAAAGAGAACTCTAATGTTCAAGAATGAATTACTGATTTGTGACTCTTTGTTCTCTTCTATTGTACATTGAATAACTCTATCACATGTGTGAGTCGTTGCTCTATGTGTGGTTACTCCATATTCAATCCATCAAGTGGAGCACTAAGCTAGGACTATACTACATATGTCTACAAAGTTTCATAACCATTGGATGCATAGATCATGAGATATTAGCAAATTTGTGTGACGGGGTCTTTGTATCATTATCCTCCTTAAATGTCAGGTTTACTCATTGTTCTTTGTGTGCTCACCCTAAACTCATGAAATAACTTGGTATAGATTTCTTAACCCTTAATTTGAAAGTGTGGAAAAGCTCTTTGGACAATTGCTATGAGGTTATGAGCACTAAACAAAACATTGAGAGCTTTCTTCCATAATTGAAAATTTTCTAGACCTTTGAAGTGATCAAGGTTGGACTAGAGAAAAATTTTGCTAAGAAAATTGCATATCTCCATACTACCTATCACCTCTTCACAATGATATCAATGCATAGTCTTAACTTAGGCATTATCCATGATGGATTTCTCTCATGTATTGAAAATTTTTATCAAGGCAACTACTCTACATGGTCTCTAAGAATCAAGGCTTATCTTAGAGGAATAAATTTGAATGGGTATATCTCAGCACATGAGATAATGCTCATACTTAGAAGCAAGTGCCAACCAACTCAAGAGAAGTAGGCAATGTTGATTCCATGGTGTGCAAAGGATTCCTAGGCAAGGTCACATATTCTCCACTCTATCTAAAATTTTCTACTCCCTCATGTTAGGAGCTATAGGAACTCTCAAGAGACATGTGTTAGCTGGCCAGTGCAATGAATTGTAATTATCCATATTTTCAGTGAAGCATCGTAGTGGCCAAGTCCTCTAATCCTTTCATGAATTAATATAAGAAAGACTCCCATCTGTGTGAATCCAACAGGACGAGTCTGTAGAGACTATTTGTGATATAGGAGTGCTATGCAAACTAATTTCCTTAATCATTGTTGTTTGGTATTTCTAAATGAGTTGTTTGTTAGTGCCTTGTTGATTAAGAGTCAGCAGTGTGTAGTTAAAAATTAATTCCTATGAAGATTGGTGTGGTGGATATTTGATGCAGTTCGAAGTCATCTATGATAGTTAAATTGAAATTTATATTTGTATTGCTATCATTTTGTAATTGAATACACTAATGAAGCGATAACATTTAATTGTTGAAGTGAAGTGGTGATAAGATTAGGTGATAATCTCTAAGGAAGTTTTGAAAGTATTTGCGTACTTTGAAGTGTAGAATTTAGGTAGGAGATGTGGGAAAAAATACTAGGGATCAGGGAAAATGCTGGATTCTCCATTCATATATAGTGCTTCTCATTTGTATGGTCCGATTTCACCAAATATGTACATCTATGTTTGGGGGTTGATTCTTTTCCTCTCTCCATCTCCCTCCTTATCAAATGGTAAATCTCATGGGCTAAGAAGATTTGTGGGCATTTATCCCACATGTGGTGGATCCTTCAATGCACCTAAAAAATGAGCAAGTGCCTCCCATTTCTCCATCAATCATGAGTGTGCTCTCTCTCTCTACGTAGAGCAGCATTCCACTTTCTCTCATGTGCAAGCATGAAGAGGAGAAATTCACATAAGTAAAGATTATTTTTCCCTGCTTTTTCAATGAATATTCATTGAAAATAGTTCTCTTTTTCAATTTTTGAGAGAGAACTAGTGTTTCATTAATCAGATGAAATGCATATGGGATGGAAGGAGAAGCATGCTACACTTTATGAGAGAGGGTATGTTTTCCATGAGCACCTCTGAATCCCTTGCATATGGGATTGAATGGCAAACATACATTCTCCCTTATTTTTTATTATTTCTGAAAGCTAGGTTCCTTCCTCTTTATAGTATTCATGTTGAAGAACCCTCAACTCCAAATATTAAGCTTCTATAGTTTGAATATAAATTATAGTGAATATTTGAAAATTTTTCTATAGTTCCAATAAAAGGAATCATGGATATTCACCCATATTTATATACTAATAAAATGGGAAGGGGCCCTTATTTTTTCCTCTACTAGGGATCCTACTTATAGGTGTTGGAGGAGATGGTGGATAGTCTTCAGAGATGAAGTGGTGCTACAACAACCTGCTTCACACCAGCCAACAACAAGTGGTGGAGAGTGTAGTGATGACAATGCCACAGTTGGTTGCTTCTTTGATGACCATGATATTAGCTTTGAATCTGCAAAGGACAAGTATCCCGAGGTGCTCCTCCTATCATCCTTGGAGACAGCCCAATGTCCATTAGAATACAAGTTTATGTCTAAATCAGAGGTGAATGGGTAAAACAAACCTTCATTTATGGTACCCTTTAGATACTTTAGGATCCTCTTGGTAGCTTCCATGTGAGGCTTTCTTGGTGCATGAATAAATTGGCTTAATGTGCTTACTCCATAAGAAATGTCCACTCTTGTTAGGGTTGCATAATTGAGACTCCCAACACATTTTTGGTCACCTGTAATATCTTCAATAGGTTCTTCTTCATGAGAACTACATCTAAGATTGAGTTCCATGGGTGTACTTGCAATTTTGGTGTTTTTCATCTTGAATTTTCTCAACATATCATGAATATACTTCCTCTCATTAATATACACACAAGAATTTGTATACACAAGTTCTAAGCCAAGAAAGTATGTTAACAAACCAAGATCATTGATTTTAAAATCTTTCATCATTTGAACTTTAATCTACTTGATGCCATTAGCATCATTCCCTATAATGATAATGTCATCCACATAGACACATAAGTAGATAACTTCTAAGTTGTTCTTCTTTATGAATAAAGAAGGATCTGCTTTGCTAGCAACAAATCCTTGATCCTACAAATAAGTAACAAGCCTATCGTTCCAAGCTCTAGGAGTTTGCTTTAGCCCTTATAGTGCCTTCCTTAGCTTGCATACATAACCTGATTTATCCTTATCTTCATACCCTAGTGGTTGATGTTGGAGGAGATGGTGGATAATCACAAGAGATGAATTGGTGCAGCTAAAACCTACTTCACACTTGTTGTAAGTGATGGTTGGAGAGTTTTGTGGACCACTTTAGCTAGCTAATAAGCATAAATAATCACATATGTTGCTTGTAAGATGATGCACTAATGATAGGGTCCAAAACTTGCTATTTTGGTTGATATGCCTACTCAGAGTTTTGTACCATTCTTTGATTACAACAGCAACTGATAAAATTCCTTTGGGGGAACCTCAATCCGCTTAACAAGATACCAATCATGAGTGATATAATTGAAAATGATGGACCATATGCAGAGAAATATGTTTAGCAAATTGATCATGCATCTTGACATTTACGGGCTTTGACAGGCACAGACTAGTGAGCAGAGATTGATTAATATCTAAGGATCGTGAGAAGCATCATTAATGAAACTTTTTTTTTATGCTTGAGCTTTTATGCTTTAAATCACAAGAAATGGTCCATTATAGAGTGAGAACAAGCAATGAGAAATTCACTATTCTGATTGCATATGATAGAGATATGAGAATAAGAAGTACTGATCATGCATATATTAAATCATCTAAAAGTACAATTTCATTGGTAGTAAATCATTTCTCAATGCATGAGGAAAGAGTAAGCTATGAGGTAAGCTCCTCTTCACAATGAAAGTACATGAAAATGATCTTAGAGCCTCGAGATACACGCGGGCATTTCATATCCTCTTTTATAGTTTTTTGCTGGAGCCAAAGATTTGAATTATAAATTCAAATCTCTACCAAAACGTGCCTCTTAAAGTATAGGACTGATTCTCTCTTTAGTCAATTATATGCTTCCAAACTCCTCCTGGGTTTATTGCACTTTTACAAAGGTAACTGTAATGCAAAGTTACAAGAGGTTGTACATATGAAGCCTTCCAAGTGTAATGCCAATACATCAAGCTTATGTGAGGTGATCAAGTATGTAGGCTTGGGCTTAGTTCCACCAACAACTCCCCCTCAAGCCTAAAATGCTTGATCTTCATTGCTCCTTGATGTCTTGCAGTCCACTCATCAATTTGAACTTGTTCATCTTTGTTCCATCCAATAATTTGGTGAGTATATCTGCTATTGCAAATGAGTTGATACATCGGATAATTGGATATCCTTGCTAAGAAATGTCTCCCTTACATAATGATAGTGCAGTTCAATGTGCTTCGACCTAGTAGGGTATACAAGATTAGCAACCAAATGAAGTGAACTAGTATTATCTCCAAAAATAATTGGAGTGTAGGAATGTATCTCCAAATCTACATATAATTGCTTAAGCCACATAGCTTCCTGAGTTGCATTTGCCTAACCTCTGTATTCTGCTTCTATGGAAGATAAGGCCACAGTTGGGTTCTTCTTAGAGCACCAAGATATGAGCTTTGAACCTGCAAAGGATAGGTACCGTGGAGTGCTCCTCCTATCATCCTTGGAGCCAGCCCAATCTGCATCAGAATACATCTTTATATCTATGTCAGAAGTGAAGGTTTAGAACAATCCCTCATACATTGTACCCTTTAGATACTTAAGCACCTTTTTGAAGCTTCCATATGAGGCTTCCTTGGTACATGCATGAACTGACTCAATGTACTTACTGCATAGGCAATATCTACTCTTGTTAGAGTAGCATAATAAAGACTAACCACAAGTTGTTGATAGCTTGTAACATCTTCAAGTAGTTCACCTTCATGTGAACTTAGTTTGTGGTTGATCTCCATAGGAATACCTGCAGCTTTCCATCTTAGATTTTATCAACATATCATGTATGTACTTTGTTTGTGCGATGAATATACCTGAGTTTGTATACACAAGTTCTAAGCCAAGGAGGTAGGTTAATAAACCTAGATCATTGATTTTGAATTCCTTCATTAATTGAGCCTTGACCTGCTTGATACCATCAGAATCATTACCTGTAATAATGATATCATCTACAAAGATAATAAGTAGATGACCTCTGCATTATTCTTCTTAAAAAATAAAGAAGAGCCTGCTTCCTTACTACAAAGCCTTGATCTTGCAAATAGGTAACAAGCCTACGATTCCAAGCTCTAGAAGCTTTCTTGAGACCATAGAGTGCTTTTCTAAGCTTGAATACATAATCTGCTTTTTCTTCATTTTCAAGACCTGGTGGTTGTGCCATGTACACTTCTTTTGATATCCAACCATTTAAGAGTGCATTCTTGACATCTAACTGATATAAATTCCAATTCTTTGGTGCAGCAAGACTTACCAATACCCTGATTGTTGTCATCTTTGCCATAAGTGAAAATGTTTCTTCATATTCTACTCCATGTTTTTGGGCAAATCCCTTTTCCACTAACCTTGCCTTGTGCCTGTTTATAGAACCATCAGAGTTCTTTTTAATGTTGTATATCCACCTTGAACCAATTACCTTCATATCTGGCTTCTTAGGAACTAGATCCCATGTGTGATTTTCGTGCAATGCTTCCACTTCTTCCTGGATGGCTTCTCTCCACTCTTTCTTCTTCTTAGCCTCTTCAAATGAAGAAGGCTCCTCTGCCATAGAATCTTTAGTGATGTACACAAAGTGCTTTGTGACTAAGGATGTATCATATCCATACCTTATGGGCTTCTTACTTTCTCTTTGTGATCTCCTTAAAGCTTGATTGGAGGTCTCGGGTAGATCCTCTAATTGCTTGTATTTGAATTTGCCTCTTGACTTCCAAGCTTTGAAGTCAATCTATTCCTCATCTCCTAAGTTGATGTCCTCTCCTTGGTGTTGATCTTCTTTAGTGAGGGTTGGAAAATCATTTTCCAAATCATATGGTAACCTAACTTTCCTGCAATCATCTTCAAACCATGAATTATTCTCATCAAATACTACATCCCTACTAACTATGAATGCCTTATTAGTGGGATTGTATAGTCTATATCCCATTTGGTTATGATCATACCCAATAAATATATATTTCTCAGCCTTAGGGTCAAGCTTTCCTCTGATTTGTGATGGGATGTGTGCATAGGCATTGCACCCAAATATTTTGGAATGGTCCAATGAGGGTATCATTCCATTCCATGCTTCATATGGTATCATAACATCCAATGATTTGGATGGAAGCCTATTGAATAAGTAGGTGGCTGTAAATGCAACCTCTACCCATAAATAATTAGGTAGTTTTTCTCATTTAACATAGACCTAGCTTCCTCAACAATTAACCTGTTCCTTCTCTCTACCACTCCATTCAATTCAGGGGTATTCCTTGTTGTTACTTCCCTCTTTATGCCTCTATCCTGTAGAAATAGATCAAACTCATATGAAAAGTACTCACCACTTCCATCACACCTGATTCTCTTCAAGCTCCTTCCTGTATGGTTTTCAACTAATGCCAAAATACTTTTTGAAGCATGTAAATACCTCATCTTTATGCTTCATGAAATAGAGGATTGTCCACCTATTGTTATCATCAATAAATGAGACATAGTACCTTGATCATGAGATGGATGGATCTTTTCTAGGACCCCACACATCAATGTGTACAAGCTCCAAATAGTCTTCATGGATTTATCCTTTTCTGTTGAATGGTTGCCTGTGAGCTTTGCCAAATTGGCAAGCTCCACATTTGTATATCATGTGCTGCTTGGTAACATTGGGAATGCCAAGCATGTTGGTGCAAGACTATGACAAGCCTAAGTATTGGCTTGAGTCCCACAAAGTCATAGAAAAAGCCTTAATATGAAGACTATGTAAAGTTCACTTGTGAACTACCTCTTGTAACTTTTGAAGAGTTTACTTAATGTAAAAGTGAAAGAATCTTAAGTGGTTGAGTCCACTAGATCAAGAATTAAAAGAGGAGCCACGAATTCGTGATTTGTGGTAGGTAGAGAATCAAATCAATCATTGATTGATTGGAGAGTGATTGAGGGAAGTTAGCCTCCCAAACTCAACTATAAATAGATGGCAGTTTTAGTCGTGGTTAGATAGACCTATGTGAAGACCTCCAAGAGCTGAGCTTTATGCCATATCAAGGTGTGATTACAAGGCACACATATGTATCAGTAAGTCATTGTATTGTACAAGCAATATACTTTCATTTTCATGATTATTTGAGTTCATCTTTCCATGTTCTTGTGAAGTGTACTACTCACTGCCATTACTCTCAGTTTTCTTAGTCAGCTTGTAGAGATGTTTTCTCTTAGCTTGGTGCATCGTTTTCAGTTGTTTAACTTGCTAAAGTTAGCTCAGAGGTAACTACTCAGCTTGGTCATTAAGGATGGAAGCTTATCTCCAAGGTAGAAGTTTATATGGTTATGTGGCTGGAGATCAAGTTATGCCAAGTTTCAGGAACAAAAGTCAACCAACACAAGAAGAGCAAGAAAGATTGAGCACATGGTGCTCCAAGGATGCACTTGCAAGGTCTTATCTCCTCAACTCTATCTCAGATTTTTTGTTGCCTCACATTAGAAGTTGTAAGACATCTCAGGAAGTGTGGGATGCACTTGAAGCTTTCTTTTCTTCAAGTACTAAAGCTAGGAAGCATCAACTATGGCTGGATTTCACAACTCTCAAGAAGGCTCCCAAACAAAATGTGACTGATTTTGTCAAAAAGCTCAAGGACATAGCGGATCAGTTGGGAAGCATTGGAGAGGTAATAGATGAAGAGCAAATTGTAAGGCAGGTCATCAATGGCTTGAAGGCAGATGACAAGTGGGAAGCATTCACCACAACTATGGATTTGTACATGGACATGCATGTACCTGATTTCAATACACTCATTGGACAACTACTTACCCAAGAGGCAAAGCTTATCAAAAATGGAGAAAGCTCTAAAGGTAATCAATCTTCAGCTTTATACACTGATAAAAGCAAGTCCAAAGATAACAAAGGAAAGGCAAAGAAAGTGGATGATGAAGCAAGTACATATCAAGCTAACTATGCAGGTAGAGGAAGACATGGCAGAGGTAGAGGAAGAGGAAGTAGACAAGGCAGGGGGAGATCCCAAGACTCCAAACCATGTTCTATTTGTGGACTAACTAATCATACAACTGAAAATTGCTTTAGGAATTCCAGGAATCAAAGAGGCAGAGGATACAATAGAGGAAGTTATGGCTACTCAAGAGGAAGGTTCAACAACTACCATGGCAACTACAAAAACTACAATCATTCAAACTATCAAGGAGGCTACAAAGGAAGGAGAGACTACAATAACTACATAGAAGACTCAAACAAAGAGGATTCATTATTGATCATGAACATGGCTATGCCACAAGGTAAATCTGATGAGCATGTTTTCTACATAGATTCAGGTTGTTCAAATCATGTGGCAGGAAATGTGGCACTCCTATCAGATTTTTAGAAGATCCAAGGACTAAGCATGAGGTACAAACAGGAGATGATACAAAACATCTTGTGGAGAAAATAGGCAATGTCAAAGCACCTGATGGAAACATCAACCTACTTAGTAAGGTACTCTATGTCCCTACCATTACAAAGAATTTGATAAGTATTGGGCAGATAGTAGAGAAAGGGTTGCAAGTCAGGTTCACAAAAGCAGGAGCATTTGTTGAAGATCCAAGTCAAGGATTCAAAAGAATTGCAAAAGGTAAAAAGACAGGTAGATTGTTCACATTTGAATTACAGGACACTAGAAACATTGCTCTCTTTAATTATGGTAGTCAGACACTCACAGAGTTGGAAGTATGGCACAAAAGGTTAGCACATATTGGTGAAAGGTCATTAAAGCAAATCTGCATGGACCAAAGTGTACTTGGACTTCCTAATTTGTCAAAACAACATATGATTTATAAGTGTAGTGCATGTCAATTTGGAAAGTCTCACAGGTTACCATTCATGAAGAAAGGTTATATGCATGGAGATCTCTTGGAGTTGGTCCATACAGATGTATGGGGACCTAGCAAGGAAGCTTCAATATCTGGATCAAGGTATTATGTTTCCTTTATTGATGATTCCAGCAGATGGACTATCCTATTCTTTATGAAACACAAAAATGAAGTTTTTTCATGTTTCAAAAGATATTTGGCTCTTGTGGAGAATCAAACAGTAAATCACTAAAAAGGCTAAGGTCAGATGGAGGGGGAGAATACTTCTCCCATGAGTTTGATTCTTTTCTTCAAGAAAGAGGAATCAAAAGAGAGGTAACTACAAGGTACACTCCTGAGCAAAATGGAGTGGAAGAAAGGAGGAATAGGACAATTGTTGAAGCTGCAAGGTCTATGTTAAATGAAAAGCATTTACCTAATTACTTATGGGCTGAGGCTGTATCTACAGCCACTTACTTGATTAACAGGTTGCCTTCAAAATCCCTTGATGGGATGACTCCATATGAGGCTTGGAATGGAAGAAGACCAAGCTTAGATCATTGTAAAATTTTTGGATGTATTGCTTTTGCTCATGTTCCTTCACAGGTTAGAGGCAAGATGGATCCAAAGGCAGAAAGGTGTGTATATATTGGATATGACAACAATCAAAAGGGCTACAGGTTATACAACCCTAAACAAAGGATTCTTGGTAAACAGAGATGTAGTTTTTGATGATAACAATTCATGGTATGAAGATTCATGCAGGAAGATCAATTTACCATATGATCTTGAAGAAGATTTTCCAAAGCTTGGTAGAGAACAATCAAAGATTGAAGAACAAGACACCTCGGAGGATGATGAAGAATCTCACATGGAAAAGATCAAAGCATGGAAGTCTAAAGGTAAAGCAAAATTGCAGGAACTTGGACGTGAGGCAGAATCATCACATCATGGCCTAAGAAGATCTATGAGGGAAAAGAAGAAACCAGAAAGGTATGGGTTTGACAGCTCATTAGTAACCAAACATTCTATCTACATAGCACAGGACATAAACCAAGAGGAGCCATCATCATTTGAAGAGGCCAAAGCAAAAACAGAATGGAAGCATGCAATGAAGGAAGAGATTGAAGCACTTGAGGAAAGCAACACTTGGGATTTGGTGCCCAAGACTTCATCCATGAAGGTAATAGGCTCAAGATGGGTCTATAAACTCAAGAAGAATTATGATGGTTCAATTAACAGGTATAAGGCAAGGCTTGTAGCAAAAGGCTTTGCACAAACTCAGGGAATTGATTATGAGGAGACCTTCTCGCCTGTGGCAAAGATGCCTACTATTAGGGTTTTGCTTAGTAGTGCCTCTTCCAAGAATTGGAAGATACTTCAACTAGATGTAAAGAATGCATTCTTGAATGGTTGGATAACAGAAGAGTTATATATGGCACAACCACCTGGTTTTGAGAATCAAGTTTATCTTGATTATGTGTGTAAACTTAACAAAGCATTGTATGGTCTCAAGCAAGCTCCAAGAGCTTGGAATTTCAGGCTTGTTTCATTCTTGCAAGACAAAGGCTTTCAACCAAGCAAGGCAGATCCTTCACTCTTTATTAAAAAGAGTAATTCCGAGGTCATCTACCTATGTGTATATGTAGATGATATTATATTGACAGGAAATGATGCAGATGGTATGAAGAAGATCAAAGATCAGATGAGAGAAGAGTTCAAGATAAGTGATTTGGGTTCACTTACCTACTTCCTAGGTTTGGAAGTTGTCTACAAAGATCATGGTTTGTTTCTCACTCAAAGGAAGTACATTAAGGACATGTTGGCAAAATTCAAGATGCAAGATTGTAAGATTGCAGGTACTCCAATCGAGGTCAATCACAAATTGAGCTCACATGAAGGTGAACTCATAGAGGACATCACATCATATCAAAGTCTAGTGGGTAGTCTCAACTATGCCACATTGACAAGAGTAGATATATGTTACAGTGTGAGTGTGCTAAGTCAATTTATGCACACACCAAGGAAACCACATATGGATGCTGCCAAAAGGATTCTCAAGTATCTCGAAGGAACCATAAATGAAGGACTTTATTATCCTTATGTATCTGATTTAGGTTTGAAGCTATTTTCTAATGCAGATTGGGCTGGCTCCAAGGAAGATAGAAGGAGCACTTCAGGTTATCTTACCTTTGCAGGTTCAAAGCTTATTTCATGGTCATCCAAGAAGCAACCCACAGTTGCTCTCTCTTCTACTGAAGCTGAATATAGAGGTCTTGCCATAGCTACACAAGAAGCTATGTGGATGAAGACATTATTCATGGTCATCCAAGAAGAAACCCATAGTTTCTCTCTCTTCTACTGAAGCTGAATATAGAGGTCTTGCCATAGCTACACAAGAAGCTATGTGGATGAAGACATAGTTTGGAACTCCAACTATTTTGGTGACAATATGAGTTCTATTCATTTGGCTGCTAATCCTATTTTTCATGCAAGGACTAAACATATTGAAGTTCATTATCACTATGTACGAGAAAAGGTTCTAAGCAAAGAGATTCAAATATCATATGTGTCCACTCATCAACAATGTGCAGATATTCTAACCAAAGCATTGGATGGTACAAAGCTTTGCAAATTCAAGGCTATGATTGGTTTGCAGGTAATCTTGGAAGATTGAAGACCTCAAGCATACTTGGCTTGAGGGGGAGCTATTGGAGCAAGTCTATGACAAGCCTAAGTATTGGCTTGAGTCCCACAAAGTCATAGAAAAAGCCTTAAAATGAAGACTATGTAAAGTTCACTTGTGAACTACCTCTTGTAACTTTTGAAGAGTTTACTTAATGTAAAAGTGAAAGAATCTTAAGTGGTTGAGTCCACTTGATCAAGAATGGAAAGAGGAGCCACGAATTCGTGATTTGTGGTAGGTAGAGAATCAAATCAATCATTGATTGATTGGAGAGTGATTGAGGGAAGTTAGCCTCCCAAACTTAACTATAAATAGATGGCAGTTTTAGTCGTGGTTAGATAGACCTATGTGAAGACCTCCAAGAGCTGAGCTTTATGCCATATCAAGGTGTGATTGCAAGGCACACATATGTATTAGTAAGTCATTGTATTGTACAAGAAATATACTTTCATTTTCATGATTATTCGAGTTCATCTTTCCATGTTCTTGTGAAGTGTACTACTCACTGCCATTACTCTTAGTTTTCTGAGTCAGCTTGCAGAGATGTTTTCTCTGAGCTTGGTGCATCTTTTTCAGTGATTTAACTTGGTAAAGTTAGCTCTATAAGTCTACTATATGCTCACAAATGTTCATGTCATTTGGAGGTTGCAATCTTCAGATATGTTCATTTGAAGTCAACAGGGTCTGTTCATCTTCACTTCTCTCTCAGGTACGTGACTTTTTCACGCATCTTGTCAGAGCCATTTCGTAGTGGCTACTTATTCAAATTCATTGATTTAATACTTGTTGAATTCAACGTAAAGTCTAGTATAACCATAGAAATTTTCATAATCATTGGATTCCTACATTTTGAGTTATGTTGATTTTTCTGCTCATTGGTCTCAAACTGTAGCAGCCCGTGAAAATCGGGATGATGTCATTACTTGTTAAAACTCATTCTCAGTGTGTGGTTTATTATTTTTGATGACATTACTCTTGAAAGTTAGCTCTTTAAGTTACCTAGACTTCCCCAAGAGGAATTAAGCTAATTGCTGCTGTGCTCAGAGAATTATGTAAAACACTGGACAGGTGTATGAACCAAGAATAGCAAGTTTTTACCTCTGAGCTAACTCCAACTTATCTGTTTTGATCTATCTTTTTGAGAGTGATCTTCCAAGGTACATAGGGTGTCTAATACATCCATTGGCAAGCTAAAAGGGCCCACCATATACTCCTGGAGTTCATTTGGCTGGTGTAGATCAAGGATTTTGCAACACCTCTTCATCTTCAAGCACATACCTATCCATCTCTTCACAAAGCACACATTGATCCCTGCAAATTTTCAGAGTTCTCCCTCCTATGTGCCCTAGCCTTTGTGCCATATTTCCAACTGGGATAAGATTTGATCTCTATAACTGAATAGTGCTATGTTCCTTGTGTCTTCAATTCCAAAAGTAAACAATCTACCTAACTCCTCACCTTTGACAATCCTTTTGAAGCCTTGTTGGGGGTCTTCCACGTATGCTCCATGCTTACTAAATCTGACCTGTAGACCTTTCTCTACAATGTGCCCAACACTAATTAGGTTTTTGGTTATAGTAGGCACATACAAAACTTTGCTCAAAAGGTGCATACTACCATTCAATATTTTGACATTTCTAACTTGCTTGACTGAGTGTTTAGTGTCATCACCTGTTTGTGCTTCATGCTTCCCCTTGGGTTCTTCAAGATCAAATAATAGAGCTATATTTCTTGCCACATGATTAGAACAACCTGAGTGATCTAGAAAAGATGTGCATCATCTTTACCTTGCTTGGATGTCATGTTCATGATGAGCAAAGAGTCTTCTTGATCTTCAAATAGTTGTTGAAGTCCCTTCTTCCTCTAAAGCCTCCTTGATAATTGTTGTTGTTGTAGCCTTGATTGTAGTTATGGTTGTAGTTGCCTCCACCATTGTTGTACCTACCTCTATTTTGTCCATAGCATCCTCTATTGAAGCCTCTTCCCCTTTGGTTCCTTGTATTTTTGTAGCCTTCTTCTGTTGTGTGGTTGTTGAGACCACATATGTTGCATGGTGAATTGTTGTAGGGTCTCCCCCTACCTTGCTTTCCTCCTCTGCCCCTTCCTCTAGCACCTATCCCTCTTCTTGCATAATTAGCTTGAGGGGTGGTAGCCTCTTCATCCTACTTCTTAATTTTACCTTTATCCTTAGCTTTATTTTTATCTACATAAAGTGCAAAAGATTGGTTACCTCTTGAGTTGTCACCATTTCTGTTGAGCTTTGTCTCATGGGTGAAGATTTGTCCCATCAAGGTGTTGAGATCAGGTACTTGCATATCTATGTAGAGGTCCATTGTTGTGGTGAAGGACTCCCACTTGTCATTTGCCTTAATTCCATTGATGATCTACCTCACTATGTGCTCTTCCTCTATCTCTTCTCCAATGCTTGCAAGCTAGTGTGCTACATCTTTCATTTTGGTTACATAATCAACCACTCCTTGCTTTCGTTATTTCTTGAGGGTTGTGAATTCCATCCACAACTGATTCTTCCTTGCTCTTGTGTTTGAGGAGAAGTATGATGAAAGCACTTCCCAAGTCTCCTAGGAGGTCTTGCAATTTCTAACATGTGGTAACAAGAAATTAGCGATTGAGTTTAGTAGATATGACTTGGCAAGAGCATCCTTTGCACACCATGTGGTCTTATTCTCTTGCTCTACCCTTGTTGGTTGATTCTTGCTCCTAAACGTTGGCATGTCTTCATCTCTTGAGATGTATCCATATAAGCTTCTCCTTTGAAGGTATGCTTACATCCTAAGAACCATGCTCAGTAGTTTTTCCTATCCAATTTCTCAATAAAGGATGGAAATCCATCTCCCATCTTGATTCTACTTGCTCTTATACCACTGTTGGAGGAGATGGTGGATAATCACAAGAGATGAATTGGTACAACTAAAACCTACATCACACCTGCTATAAGTGATGGCTGGAGAGTGTTGTTGGCCACTTTGGCTAAGTAATAAGCATAAAACATCACATATGTTGCTTGGAAGATGATGCACTAATGATACAATAAAAAACAATAGGTAGGCATATGATCCAAGGTCTAAAACTTGCTATTTTGGTTGATACACCTACTCAGAGTTTTGTACCATTCTCTGAGTACAACATCAATGGATAAAATTCCTTTTGGGAAAATTAAATTATCTTAAGAAGCTACCAATCATGAGTGACATCATTTAAAATGATGGACTATATGTAGATAAATATGCTTATCAAATTGATCATGCATCTCAACATTTACCGGCTTTGAGAGTCACAAGCCAGTGAGCAAAGATCGATAAATATCTGAGGATCGCAAGAAGCATTATTAATGAAACTTTGTAGGATTGAAGTAGACAGTATGCTTGAGCTATCATGCTTTAAATCATAAGTAATGATCCACTATACAGTGAGAAAAAGCTATGACAAGTTCACTGTTCTCATGGAGTATGACAAAGAAATGAGAATAAGATGTAATGATCATGTATATATAAAATCATGTAAAAATACAATGTCATTGGCAGTAAATCATTGCTCAATGAGTGCAGAAAGAGTGAGCTATGAGGTGAGCTCCTCTTCTCAATGAAAGTACATTAAAATGATCTCAGAACCTAGAGATACACGTGGGCATTTCATATCGTCTTTTATAGGTTTTTGTTGGAGCCAAAGATTTGAATTCGAATTCAAATCTCTACCAAAAAGTGCATCCTAAAGTATACGACTAATTCTCTCTTGACTCAACTACCAAATGATACAAGATTATATGCTTCCTAAATCCTTGTGGGTTTATTCCACTTTTACAAAGGTAATTGTAATGCAACGTTAGAAGAGGTTGTACATATGAATTCTTCCAAGTGTAATGCCAATACATCAAGCTTATGTAAGGTGATCCAGTATGTAGGCTTGGGCTTAATTGCACAAACAGTTGAGCCATGTACACTTCTTTTGATATCCATCCATTAAGGAATGCATTCTTATCATCTAACTAATATAGTTTTGAATTCTTAGAAGCAGCAATAATTATCAAAAACCTAATTGTTGGCATTTTAGCCACAGGTGAAATGGTTTCTTCATAATCCACTCGATGGGTTTGAGCAAACCCCTTTGCCAATAGCCTTGCTTTGTACCTATTTAAAGAACCATCTGAGTTCTTTATTTTACATATCCACTTGGATCCTATTACCTTCATACTTGGCTTCTTGGGAACCAAATCCCAAGTATTGTTTTTGTGAAGTGCTTCAACTTCTTCCTACATGTCTTCTCTCCATTCCTTCTTCTCAGTGGATTATTCAGATGAAGAAGGTTCTTCTATCATAGAGTCTTTAGTGACGTACACAGAATGCTCGGTGACTAATGATGCCATACCTTATGGGATTTTTACTCTCCCTTTGAGATCTCCTGAGTGATTGATTGGACGACTCTCGAATCTCTTCCAAATGAGCCTTGAAGTCAATTTTCTCTTCATCCTCTGAGTTAACATCTTCTAGTAACTGTTGATCTTCTTGAATGAGAATTGGAAAGTCACTTTCAAAGTCAGAAGGTAACTTAATCTTCCTGCAATCATCTTCAAACCATGAATTATTTTCATGAAAAGCTACATCCCTACTAACTATAAATGCTTTATTAGTGGGATTGTATAGCCTATATCCCTTCTAGTTTTGATCATAGCCAATGAATATACACTTTTTAGCTTTTGGATCAAGCTTCCCTCTAATCTGTGAAGGAATATGTGCATAAGCAATGCACCCAAAGATTTTACAATGGTCCAATGAGGTTCTTCTGTCATTCCATGCCTCATAGGGTGTCATTCCATCCAAGGATTTGGATGGGAGCTTGTTAACCAAGTACATGGCTATGGAAACAGCCTCTACCATAGGTAATTGGGTAGTTTCTTCTCATTCAACATTGATCTTCCAACCTCTACTATCAATCTATTCCTCCTCTCTAACACTCCATTTAGTTTAGGAGCATGTCTTGTTGTGAGCTCTCTCTTTATACCTTTGTCCTATAAGAATGAATCAACTTCATGTGCGAAATATTCACCACCTTCATCAGATCTGATCGTCTTCAAGCTTCTACCTATTTGGTTCTAAACCAATGCCAAATACTTTTTGAAACATGTAAATACTTCATCCTTATGCTTCATGAAGTAAAGAACTTTCCATCTATTGTAATCATCTATAATTGAAACATAGTACCTTGAACCTGAGATTGATGGCTCTTTGCTAGGACCCCACACATTAGTGTGCACAAGCTCCAAGTAGTCTTCATACATGTACGCCTTTTTGTTGAATGGTTGCCTATGGGCTTTGCCAAATTGGCATGCTCCACATTTGTATATCATGTGTTGCTTGGACACATTTTGAATGCCAAGCACACTCTCATCCGTGCATATTTTCTTTAGTGTTCTTTCTCCTATATGACCTAGCTTTTTATGCCATATCTCTAGTTCAGATAGGGTTTGATCTTTGTAATTGAAGAGTGCAATGTTTTTAGTGTCTTCAATCTCAAATGTAAAGAGTGTACCAGGTTTCTCACCTTTTGCAATCCTCTTGAATCCTTGTTGATGATCTTCCACATATGCTCCATGCCTTGTGAATCTGAACTGTAAACCTTTCTCAACAATCTATCCAACACTGATTTGGTTTTTTGTTATGTTTAGCACATAGAAAAACTTACTTAAGAGGTTCATGCTACCATCAGAAGCCTTGACACTTCTAATTTTCTTAATAGAGTGTCTAGTGTCATCACCTATCTACATTTCATGCTTCCCTTTGAGTTCTTCAAGAACAGATAGCAATGCTACATTTCTAACCACATGATTGGAGCAACCAGAATCAATATAGAAAATATGTTCATCATCTTTAGCTTGCTTGGATGTTATGTTCATGATGAGTAGAGAATCTTCTTGGTCTTCTATGTAGTTTTTATAATCTCTTCTTCCTCTGAAACCTCCTTGATAATTGTTGTTCTTGTAGCCTTGGTTGTAGCTGTGATTGTAATTGCTCCCTCCATTGTTGAACCTGATTCTGGATTGTCCATAGCTCCCTCTATGGAAGGCTCTTCCCCTTTGATTCCACGTGTTCTTGAAGCATTATTCTATGGTTTGGTTGGTTAGGCCACAAATGTTGCAAGCTGGAGTGTTTTAGGATCTTCCCATGCCTTGCTTTCCTCCTCTGCCCCTTCCTCTAGTACCTCTTCCTCTATCTGTGAAGTTCACTTGAGAGGTACTAGACTCTTCTTCATTCTTTTTTATTTTTCTTTATCCTTGCTTTTATTTGTATCTGTATAAAGGGAAGAAGATTGGTTACCTCTAGAGTTGTCACCATTCTTGTTGAGCTTCATCTCATGGGTGAAGAGTTGCCCCATCAAGTTGTTGAGGTCAGGTATCTGCATATCCATATAAAGGTCCATTGTTGTGGTGAAGAACTCCCACTTATCATCAATTTGATGCCATTTATGATCTGCCTTACTATATCTTATTCTTCTATCTCCTCTTTAATGCTTGCAAGTTGATTAGCCACATCCTTTATCTTGGTCACATAATCAGCTACACTTTGCTTTGGCTGCTTTTTTAGGGTTGTAAACTCCATCCATAGTTGGTTCTTCGTAGCTCTTGTATTTGATGAGAAGTACGAAGAAAGTACTTCCCAAGTTTCTTGGGAGGTCTTGCAATTCCTAATGTGAGGTAATAAAAAATCAAATATTGGGTTTAGTAGATAAGACCTTGGAAGAGCATCCTTTGAACACCATGCGGTCAGCCTTTCTTGTTCCTCCCTTGTGGGTTGATGTTTGCTTATGAATGTTGGCTTTCCTAAGATGTATCCATATAAACTTCTTCCTTGGAGGTAGGCTTGTATCCTTACTAACCATGCTAGTAGTTGCTTCTATCCAATTTGTCAATGAATGATGGAAATCCATCTCCCATCTTGCTTGTTGTTGCTCTAATACGACTGTTGGAGGAGATGGTGGATAGTCTTCATAGATGAAGTCGTGTTGCAACAACCTACTTCACACTAGCCAAGAACAAGTGGTGGAGAGTGTAGTGGGACTCTTTAGCTTTCTAATGATCACAAATAATCACCTATGTGATTTTGAAAATGATCCACTAATCAATGGATCAAAAAAGATGAGTAGGAAATTGATCCGAGGTCATGACTTGCTATTTTAGTCTCTACACATATTCAGTACAATGAATACTCCTCTCAACCTACTAGAAACTAGCCAAATTCCTTTTGATGGTATCTAAGTAACTTAGATATCTACCAATCATGAGTAATTTCAATAAAAAAAGTAAACTACACACTGAGTATTATGTTTGGCAAATCATAGGACTTGCCTGACATTTTCAGGATGCATCAGAGTAAAGACCAGAGAGTAACGATATGATGACATCTCACAATTGAGAGAACCAATGATAAAGAAAAATTTGTACTTATAAACCAAAAAGTAGAGTGAATCTATGGTGCTTTAAATCACATCAAACAATCAACCATGCACTAAGAATAAGCTCTAGGGAGATCAATATTCTGAAGTAGTGAGAGCAGAGAAGTGAAGTAGATATATAATCAAAATGTATGTATTAGATCACATTGAAATACAATGTCATTGGAAATATTCTATTGCACAATGTGAGGGTAGTGATTGAGCTATGGAGTGAGCTCTCAAGTCACATAGGGCCAAAATCAGGCATTTTTATGCGAGTCTTTCGAACTACTTTTATAGTTGAGTTTGGAGCCAAGTTTTTAATTCCAAATTCAAATTCTCACAAAAAAGTGAGTCCTAAACTATAGGATACATTCTCATCAATAATATAACAAACAACTCGAGATTTGATGCTTCCTAACTCCATGTGGAAGTAAGGCTCTTTTACAAAGGTAAAAGGTAATTGATTTTACAAGGGATTGATCATATATGACTATATGCGATATATGATAATTATCCAAGTATGTGGGCTTTGATTCTCTTACACCAACAATAGGATCTTGCCAACCCAAGAGCCCTCACAACCTATCATGTCTAACCTAGTTCTTACTAGACAAGGAAAAAAATGGAAACTAAGTTTTGAAATAACAAAGAACTACTCCTACTCTACTCACATGCACAAATCTAACAAGCTATGGAGGAAGGAACAAAAGATAACAAAACATGATGAATGAATTAAAATGGAAATGAACTTACAAAGATTTCTCTATGAGCATGGAGACTCCATGAGGAGTGGAAGCACACTCTTGGCAATGAGCTAGAGTGGAATGAGCTTGTGAGGAGTGAAGGGAGGCCTTGCTTATATGGAGTTTGGGAGAATTCCCTTGCATGTGGCATATATGTGCTTGCATGAGAATGAAAGTGGACTTGGGACAAAAGGGTGGAGCATGGAACTCTCAACACCCCCCCCTCCATGTGATGACCCTTTTGTTTTTAATATGGGGACTAGTGACATATGGGATCTGTAGTGCTGACATACACCATCCCCTCCTTTTTTCACACCAATCCGATTTGGGTTCGAGAGTAGAACATTGTTAAGCTCGACTTGGTAAAATTGATGAGCATCATACGGCCATGACTCAACAGTTACCATGAGAGCTTGACTTTCCATAGGTGTCGGGTTCGAATCTGGGGGCCCTGAACAGGTCTGCCACATTTTGACCATTTTCCAAAGATTGGAGTGATCCGTTCCATTACACGGTCATATTTGAGTTCTGGGCAGTCGTTGCTTTCACTTTCAATGCCACCTCGGTTGATTTGTTTTACTACTCTCTTTCCCTCTCTCTCTCTCGGTCCCTCTCTCCCTCTCTCTCTCTCTCTCTCTCTCTCTCTCTCTCTCTCTCTCTCTCTCTCTCTCTCTCTCTCTCTCTCTCTCTCTCTCTCTCACTCTCTCTCTCTCCGCCCCCCCGCCCAGTTCCGCCTAGTCCCCCCCCCCGCCCAGTTCCGCCTAGTCCCCCCCGCCCAGTTCCGCCTAGTCCCCCCCCCCCCCGCCCAGTTCCTCCTAGTCCTCCCCCGCCCAGTTCCGCCTAGTTCCCCCCCGCCCAATTCCGCCTAGTCCCCCCCGCCGAGTTCCTCCTAGTCCCCCCCCCCCCCCCCGCCCAGTTCCGCCTAGTCCCCCCCCCCCCGCCCAGTTCCGCCTAGTCCCCCCCGCCCAGTTCCTCCTAGTCCCCCCCCCCCGCCCAGTTCCGCCTAGTCCCCCTCCCGCCCAGTTCCGCCTAGTCCCCCCCGCCCAGTTCTGCCTAGTCCACCCCCACCCAGTTCCTCCTAGTCCCCCCCCCCCGCCCAGTTCCTCCTAGTTTGCCCCTTGCACCCCGCCTAGTTCCTCCTAGTAGCCTCCCTGCCACCCCTCCCGCTCACCTCTGCCGCCCCTCTCTGCCCCCCCTCACCCCGCCACCTCACACTCCTGCCGCCTACGCACACACACACGCACCCTCACATACACACACACACCCTCATGTACATACATGCACACCCACACATACATACACACCTACACATTCTCACTCACACCCACACACCCACACACACCCCCACACCTGCACATCCTCACATACACACACACCCACACATGCGCATAGGCACATACACTCACACTCACACACATACACACACACGCCCATACATAGGCACACTCCCACACACCCACACACCCACACATGCAACCCACACACACCGACACACACACACGCACACACTCACATACGCACACACCCACAATTACACACATGTACAAATTACATGTGCCACCATTTTGAAAGCATGTGGCTACATGGGAGCTGATTTGAGGGGACATTATATTCAAGCTCAACCTGTCGGCAATAACTTGTTGGAAACAGCTACTTTTGTTGCCAATGCACTCATTGACATATGCAAACATGAAAATTTCTCGCCAGATGCAGCTATCTTGACTTGTATATTGAGAGCATGTAGTAATGAGGAACTCTTGGACAGAGGTTATGAAATACAAGTTCGAATTGTTGGAGATGATTTATTAGTCACCAATCTTACGAGGGTATGGGATAAAAGTGTGCAGGGTAAAAAGTGGAAGCGGAGAAAAGATTTTTGCCACCAACCATTCATCATGACGACCTATTGTGGATCTAATTCAAATCAAGGGAATATTTGACCTACCCCTCCAATTTTGGGCATTCCATCGGCGCGTGATCAATGGACGTGAAGATTCGGCAAGGCCTCTTGGCCTATTGAGACCTATAAAAGCAATGGATTTGTGCTCATTTGGGTGCACACTTTTTGGTACATTTTTTTTGAGTTACCTTGACGCGTGTATACGTGCAGAAGTTCTCTCTTGCACTTGGTGGTTTCAAGCCTATTGTAGGAGCTACTCTATAGTGTGGATACAGAGGGTGGGCTTCTTAGTGAAGGGCTATGAGCACTATAGTGTAAGAGAGTGTCTTGGATTTTCTTTCTTTCTGTGAGACACTATTGGTGTTGAGTTCTATTCTCTTGAGCAATTCCTGCATCATTTGTATTGATCTGTATTTATCTGCATAGAGTACCACAAAGCTCTGAGCATTAGTTTTTTTGAGCATTTCCTTGACAAATCTTGTAATCATCTGAATCGAATCAAAGAAGTGTATGGTCTTCCTTGGTCAATTGTTGTCCAAATTTTCTGAAGTATCTCCTTGTTATCTACCTGATCACAGAAATGTTAAAGGGTATACTTCCCTAAAGAGAACCCCCCTTGAGTAGGCGACGTACTGGATGTGTTAATCTTTGATCTCTTCTTTTATTAAAGCGGATACCCCAGTACCTCCTCTATAGTTTGGCACGCCCGGTGGGACTCTTTGCATTTCTATGAGAGGTATTTTTGCCCTATTACATTTGCAAGTAGGTACATGACCCATACACGGGCAGATAAGGAGTCTCTTCGTGTTCGAAGGAGCCTTAACAAGTTAGCAATAACCACGGCTAGTGAGTCTACCTCCCCTCTGTCCTCCCTAAATTTATCTATTGATTTGGGTGCGACACCATTGTCAAAAGAGGGGTATAGGAGAACTCTAGACTTCTCCTCAGATACGTCCGAAGAAACACCAGTACAAATGGAGGATCTCTCTCATTTGCTATCCAGATTAAACATCAAATTCCCTACCTTCAAGGGACATGCTTATGAGGATGTTGATGATCATGTGAGGAGATTCATCTCTTTATGTCGTGGGCGAGGTCTGCAGAGTAGAGAAGATGCAATGTTAGCACTTTTTCCATCCACATTGGAGGGTCTTGCAGATAAATGGTATAGTCAATATGCAGATGGCCATTTCACTACATGGGAGGCTCTGAAGGCGGCTTTCTCACAAACATTCCGACCAAGTGAATCTTCGGAAAGGGCTCTAGATCAGCTAGAAAATTTGAAGCTGAGATCAGGTGAATCTTTTCATGAACTTCACACTAGAACAAAAGCACTTGTTGCACGTCTGCCACATGCCCCAGGTGACTTTTTGGTTAAAAAATGGATAGAAAAAGCACTGCCCAAGTCATCTCAGCAGAAGCTTCGTGAGTCTCTTAGATTGGATGCGACCCTCAATGATTTTGTTGCAGCCGCATCACGCATTGAAGAAGCAAGGCAACATTTCTAAGGGGATACACAACCAAAGTACGCTGTAGACATGGATCCTATTGAGCAACTGAGGGAATTGGAAGCATTGAAGATGCAACAAAATCAACAAGAAGAGAAGGTCTTGCCACCACTGCGTCGCATTGATGATGAAGTAGCTCAACTTCGCCGAGAGTTAGAAGATTTGAAGACCACTCAGGATATAAGGAGACAAATTTGGTGTACAATCTGTAACAACAATGGACATTCCAATGCTAATTGCCCTATTAAGGTAAGCTGTCAATTTTGTGGAAAAGATGGTCATGAAGCTAGAGATTGCTATTACCTCAAGGGTACACAACAGAGAGGTAACCCTCAAACTTTGGATTCATACTATGCTAGTACTTCAAATACATCTAATAGAGAGGAGAATAGGCTTGCAAAGCCTAGATATAATAGACCCTTGATGTGCTATCGTTGTGGTGAATATGGCCACATGCAAAATAGGTGTTCCCTCCCAGAAGATGCACCTCCTTGTCAACATTGTCCAGAGGCCAAGGATCATTATACCAAAGATTGGCCAAGAGGTCGTCCTGCTCCAATTCATATGATTGCAGTCTCTCCACATGAAGAAGGAAAAACCACTCAAACTTATGCTGTTTTATCCTCTACAATGCCCATGATGAGTAGAGCTAGGCAAGCAGCTGCAACCCAGAGAGATGAACAACAAGGATTTCAGGATAAAGAGGAAGAAAAGGAGTCTGGATGGAAGGACCAAGCACAAATTGAAGGAGCTTATAATAAGATGACTACTTCTCTAAAGGGCCAACCAACAAGTCTGCAAGAAAACACTCAGGAGGTAAACATTGAACAGATCTTGAAAGGTATTCATCACAAGGTTAGTCTATATGAACTTATAAGGATGGATTCACAAATAAGAAGTGATTTATTAAAGATTATACACTCTGCTCACTTGGTCTAATCACCTAGTATAGATGGTTTCATGGTTGATTTTCCTCCTGCACCCTTAGCAGACTACCAAAGTTCAAGATTATCAGTTTGTATAAAGGATGAAGCTCTTACAGGTGTGATCATAGATGGAGGCTCTGGTATCAATTTGATGCCAGATTTTACAATGAAGAAGCTGAAATTGAACCCCACCAAGTTGGCACCATTCACGGTTACATTGGGAGATCAACATCGGGTTGCGCCACTTGGCATTATTGAAAAGGTATTGATGGTAGTACAGGGTTGCCACTTTGTGTTGGATTTTGTTGTCATTGCACTTCCACAGGAGACTTCCTATCCTTTACTCCTGGGGAGACCTTGGCTGAGACAAGCAAAAGCTTTGCAAGATTGGGGAAAAAATAAACTATGGATTTTGCATATAGTGGAGATGATTTCTCAAGCAAGAGTACTCATGAAACATTGGTTCAAGAAGTAAATTTAGGAAATGAAGAGAACCCTCAAGTAGTCCACTTGGCATCCTGGTTGTGGCATTATCCTCCTTTGCTACAAAAGGTAACTTCTTTGCTTTTTACTTACAAAAGTGTCTTCGCATGGTCCTACAAAGATTTAAGAGGAATACCAGAAGAGCTTGGGTTACATCGGATACCCTTAGTTGAGGGAGCCGCACCAGTAAGAAGTAGGCCATATCGACTCAATCCGAAGTATGCAGAGGCGGTAAAGGCAGAAATTACAAAACTAGAGGAAGCAGGTATAATTATGCCAGTAGAACATTCCAGGTGGCTCTCCTCTATGGTTATTGTGCCCAAGAAAAATAGCGGAAAAATAAGAGTATGTGTTGATTTTCGTGCCTTGAATAAAGTGACTATTCAAGATGGATTTCCTCAGCCCTTCACAGACAAGTACTTGAAGAAGTAGCTGGTCACACTTTGTATAGTTTCTTGGATGGTTTTAGTGGTTACAATCAGATAGTGATCCATCTTGATGATAGGGACAAAACAGCCTTTGTCACTCCCTGGGGCACTTATGTCTATACTCGAATGGCTTTTGGTTTGAAGAATGCACCGGCTTCATTTAATAGAACGATGTATCTGATATTGGGCAAATGGTTAACAACCTTTCTACGCATTTTCATGGATGACTTTTCAGTACTTTCAGGTACAGATAGAAAGGCAGCAGTTCAAGATTTCCATGACCATTTGGAAAATCTAAAAGAAATTTTTGAGCAATGTCTCAAAACAGGTTTGAAATTGAATCCTGATAAATGTCACTTTTTGGTCACTAAGGGCACTCTTCTTGGTCACATAGTATCTGTTGAAGGCATAACTGTTGACCCTGCAAAGGTTACAGCTATTCTTTCCATGCCAATTCCACAAAGCCCAAAGGAAGTGCAAAGTTTCTTGGGCCATGCAGGGTATCACAGAAGATTCATTAGGATGTATTCAGAAATTGCTAAGCCCTTGTCAAGGCTTACCAGCAAAAAGATCCCTTTCTCATGGAGTGCTCAAGCTGACAAAGCATTTTGTGAACTAAAGTTGAGGCTATGTACTGCTCCCCTTTTAAGTGTTCCTAATTGGTCATTGGAATTTCATGTGCATACAGATGCTAGTCTTCATGTTGTTGGTGCAGTTCTAGCTCAACCATCATCTCACAAAGTGGATAGACCTATCTCTTATGCAAGCAGACTACTCAACCAAGCTGAAAGAAATTACAGTACAACGGAAAGAGAAGGTTTGGCTATTGTATTTGCCCTTCAGAGTTCCGACATTATCTCCTTGGTGTACATTTCATTGTTATTTCTGATCATCAGCCCTTGAAGTATTTGGTAAACAAGCCTAGAGTAGCTGGAAGGATTTGGAGATGGTTACTCCTATTTCAAGAATATAATTTTGATATTCATATTAAGCCAGGAAAAGAGCACTACATGGCAGATCAAGTGTCCAGGACGGCAATGAGCGAAAAGGCAACAGGTATTAATGATGAATTGGTGGATAGCAATCTTTTTCTAGTAGCAATCCGGACTGGTTGGTATGATGAAATTCTCCATGTTCTGACTACTGGAAAGATCCCAAAACACTTGCCACCTGTAGAAAAGAGAAGATTGCTCCTGAAAACCAAAGCATATTCTCTTATAAATGGAAATTTATATAAATACTGTCAAGATGATATATTGAGAAGGTGTGTCTATCCAGAGGAGGTAAATCTTCTGCTAGAGGCTGCACACAATGAAGGACATCTAAAGGGGGAAGAATTGGCTCATAGAATCATCCACAAAGGTTTATGGTGGCCTCATATTTTCAAGGATGCAATCAAGTTTGCTAAAGAATGCCACATCTGCCAGAGGTGTGCTCCCACGCCAACCAGATTGAATTTCCAACCATTAGTCATATCTACTGGATGGCTTCCATTTGAACGATGGGGTCTTGATTTCATAGGGCCAATTAGCCCAACTGGGCAACCAGGAGGTAAAAAGTATATTTTGATGGCCACATGTTATGCCACTAAATGGATAGAGGCTAAAGCTACTGTGGACTGCAGGGCTTTAACAGTAGCTAAATTTATGTATAAACGTATTTTCTCAAGATTTGGTTGCCCACTGGAAATTACTAGTGATAGGGGCACACATTTTGTAAATCAATTGCTCCAGTTTATATTTGACAGGTACAAAATCTTCCATAAAAAATCTTGTGCCTACTACCCAAGGGCAAATGGCCAAGCAGAAAGCTCCAATAAGATTTTGATCGGACTACTTCGCAAATTATCTTTTGATCATCAAAGCTCTTGGCCACTAGCACTAATTGGTGCAATTTGGGCTTTCAGAACCACGAAGAGGGGAACCACAGGCGAGACTCCATTTCGCTTAGTTTATGGAAAAGAGGCATTGGCCCCATTTGAGTTCATTATCAGAAAGGAAATAGGAATCAAAACCATTGGAATTGAACCCCCCATTCAGAGATTGGTGGCATTAGAAGAGTACAGAGAAGGGGCAATGCAGAAACTCCAGGTAACACAAGAAGGGCGCAAGAGACTGCATGACAGGTATCTGAGATCCAATAAAGTTCAGGAAGGGTCCATGGTTTTAATGCATCAAGTCCCAGCAATTTCAACTAAAATGGCACCTAAATGGATAGGATCTTATAAAGTAATCAAGGTATTGCCACATGGCGCAGTGCATCTGGAAGATTTGCAGGGTAAAAGGATTCCCCTGGTTAATATCTCCAGGGTGAAGAAGTATCTAAACTAAGTCAACTTGGAAGAATTTCAACCACTGTACATACCACGTATCATTCGAGTATTTGCAGTTATTTCATCATTTAAGTATCTACAGTTATTTCATTCAATAAGAAGACTACACCGGGACAGTGCAAAGACTTGATGTGGGGGTCTGTAGTGCTGACATACACCATCCCCTCCTTTTTTCACACCAATCCGATTTGGGTTCGAGAGTAGAACATTGTTAAGCTCGACTTGGTAAAATTGATGAGCATCATATGGCCATGACTCAACAGTTACCATGAGAGCTTGACTTTCCATAGGTGTCGGGTTCGAATCTGGGGGCCCTGAACGGGTCTGCCACATTTTGACCATTTTCCAAAGATTGGAGTGATCCGTTCCATTACACGGTCATATTTGAGTTCTGGGCAGTCGTTGCTTTCACTTTCAATGCCACCTCGGTTGATAACACATGCTCCTTTAGTGCTGAAGATCTCTTATTCTTCTTCTTGTGTAGATATTGGAATCTACTTGACAGGGCCACCGTTGGGTGTAGTGGCATCCCTGTGCTTCCCACAATCTTTGTCTCTTTGCAATGCTCAAGAGCAAAAGATATGGACTATTATTAACGAGCACTGCTTATAAGCACTTGTTGATGAAGAAACCAAAAATTGAAAGAGTATGAAATATGCTGCTTACAACACCTTTATTAGATATTGTAATAAAACTAAAATGACTATGATAAGGGAAAAAAATGAGATAGTCCTTAGAAGCACTCTTATTGAAGAAAACATGGGAGGGAGGGAGGGATTAACAAAGAAAAACATGCTAATCATGAAGATAACAAAAAAAATACTCAAAAAGAGAAATAGTTAACCTATGTTCTGATACCATGTTGAAATAACAAAGAACTACTCCTACTCTACTCACATGCACAAATCTAACAAGCTATGGAGGAAGGAACAAAAGATAACAAAACATGATGAATGAATTAAAATGGAAATGAACTTACAAAGATTTCTCTATGAGCATGGAGACTCCATGAGGAGTGGAAGCACACTCTTGGCAATGAGCTAGAGTGGAATGAGCTTGTGAGGAGTGAAGGGAGGCCTTGCTTATATGGAGTTTGGGAGAATTCCCTTGCATGTGGGATATATGTGCTTGCATGAGAATGAAAGTGGATGTGGGACAAAAGGGTGGAGCATCAAACTCTCAACAAGGTTAACATTGGTGATCCAGCTGGGGAGTGGAGTTCAGCTACTGACAAAAGCCTAGAGTACATTTTCTAAGCATAGCTCATTTTCTACATGCTAGTAACTCGTTTCCGGGAGACTTACCCAAAGCACCAAGGTGATAAGCAGCTCATGCGAGTGAATAGTGTGCTCAAAACACCACCATGGGGTAGTACTCAGGATGTTCCATCTGAAGGAAGGAGTGTAGCAAGCAATAGTGGTTGGAAACCACAATAGTTTTTTATTGTAGTTCTACATAAAATACAAGAATCCAGTCTGATATCTTTGGTACTACTTCAATGTTCAGTGTGAACACCGAACTCGGTGGCAGTTTGGTACAGGCCGAAACAAAAGAAGAAGTTATTGTGGATAGTAACAAGCTTACTAAACCTATTTTGAAGGCAATAGGTCATAGTGTAGGATGGAGTATCCTTATTAAACACCATAGTGAATCCAAAATTCCAAAGTCCTGGAGTGAAAAGAAGACTCTGCCAACCAAAGAGCTAAATCCAATCTAGCAATTAGACATTCAACCTCCAAAAAACGTATTTGGTGACAATAAACTAGAGCCAGCAAGTACCTTTGATTCTAAGGAAATAGCAGATGCACATTGTCACTCTAGCTCAATGGCAAGTACCAACGTGAGGAGATACACCTCATTAATGTCAATCCGAGGAGACGTGAGGACCTGTATGAAGACCATGAGCAAGTGATGGCACAAGTGCGTGAGTGAAAGCACACAAGCATGCACACACATACGCACACAGGCGCACAAAGTAAGAGCAAAGACTGGAACAATGGAAGGACTTCAATTACACAAGAGCTCTCTTACAAAGCTGAAATCTACAACAAGCCAACCTCAAAAATGAGCTCTCCAGCCCTTTTTATAGGTTTTTGAGTGGTTTTGGCCCTGTCCAGACCTAGTGTCTGGCCTAGTTAAAAAATAGGTTCTGGGATTTATTTGGAGGCTCGAACGGAGTCCAAAAATTATGAAAATTGGTAGGATGATAGTTATAATACTCCTCAAGCTTGAGGACTCGTTGTCTTGAACAAAATGGAGTAGCAAAAATGGAAAATGGTATTTACAATGGTTTTTAGTGATAAAAATCTCTATTTTTATAGGGATTTCTTCTGAAAATTTGACAGGTGCTTCTTGAAACTCCCTACTTGCTCCTTCTTTTGTGTGTCTACTTCCTTGATGCGCTTCCATGCTTTGTCCTTGACCTTGAGCTTCAACATCCCCCCCCCTTCTTGAGTCTATCATCCCTGACATACCCCTGTTGTAGTGGTTGTTCCATGTAGTACGTTGAGAGGTAGTGTCCTTTACGTATCAACAGGAGCGATCCATCTTCCCAATGTAGCCTGGTCATTTGTTTGGTTCTTCACTTTGCCACTGCTAGCTCTTGCAGTTTGTAGTCCCTTTGTATGTACTTCTTCCTTGTATTCTATCGTGATGGTGCATTTGTGAGCTCTCCAAAACTACTAGTGCTTTAGCTTGTAAAGCCACTTAGTGCTAATGGACTTCTTGCCATGAGGCAACTTGCATAAAGACCAAGTATTGTTCTTCATTATAGCATAATATTCAGATTGCATAGCAACCATCCATTTTTATGAATTTTGTGCTTCATCAAATCAAACAGGCTCATTCTCATCAGAGAGACTAGATGCAGCCATAGCATAGCAATCTGATGCAAAAGAGGCACTATGAGAGCCTAATCGAGTACGATATGATAGAGGTGCATCTAACTTGCTGTCACGTAAAGTCTCCACTAGCCATTTTGGCATAGTTTTTTGCCTCCTCAATATCAGCTCTCTCATCAACAAGTGCATCATGTAAATTTACATCAGAAATGGGATGATCTGCATCATCACATGTCCACCTGTGAAAAGAGGTAGCAAAGTATCATACATGTCTTTGGAGCTAACATATGTCTCCTTAGTACATGAAAGAAATGGTTGAATAACATCTTCCACAAAAACAACATCATGGCTAACCAGAATGCGTTTAGTCTATGGATGATACAGACGATAGCCTTTACTTGCATAATTGTACCCAACAAAAATACATTTTACAACTTTATCATCCAATTTTCTGCGATGTTGTTCAGGCACTAATGCATATGCCAAACAACTAAAAACACATAGATGAGCAACAAATGGCTTGCGATCATGCCAAGCCTCATATGGAGTGATAGAATGTAGTGATTTAGTGGGACACCTCTTAAGTACATATGTTGCACACATGATAGCCTCAAACTAGAAACTATGTGGTAAGGCCTAACTCTTGACCATACACGTCACCATCTCCATGAGTGACCTGTTCTTTCATTCAACAATTCCATTTTGTTGAGGTGTATACGACACTGTACACTGGTGTTTTATCCCACATTCAACCAGAAATGCATTAAAATCAGAAGACATATATTCCCCCCCTCGATCACATTGGAGGGTGCCCATTTTCCATGTTGATAGATTTTCAGCCAAAACCAAAAACTGCTTGAAGCACATGAATACTTCAGACTTTTCCTTCAATGGATATACCCATGCATGCCTGGAAAAATCATCGATGAAAGTCATGAAGTAAAGATAACTTCCAAAAGAAGGTGTCTGCATAGGACCACAGACATCACTTTGTACAAGCTGCAATTTCTGAGTAGCCCGAATTGAACCATCTTTTGGAAAGGATGAACGCTGCATTTTGCCCAAAATACATCCTTCACAAACATGTTTTCTAGGTGCCTCAAGTTTGGGCAAAGAGGACACCATTTCAGATTTCTGTAGGCATAGCAAACTAGCAAAATTCAGATGACCAAAGCATGCATGCCAAAGCTTTGCATCTGACATAGCTTGAGAATCATGTACACAGGCTAAATCATTTACAAATATTTCATAGTCTATGAGCTTATACAGCCCATGACATAAAATGCTAGAAGCTAGAATCACGTCACCATTTGACAGATCATGAAGTGTACATCTGTCATCAACAAATTTTACAACCAAGCCAATCTTGGCTAATGTAGAAACTAATAACAAATTTTTTTTGATCCCTGGCTGTTGGCATACAAAGCAACAAAGGAGTCATGCACAATACGGCAACAAGGCCAGATCATTTTTCCCATAGATTATGTACAACCCAAGTGATTTTAATCACTACACAAACATTGTAAATCCCGTTTTTGGTAGAATAGACTCCATTTTGTGCAAGCCGAGGAGTCCTCGAGCTTGAGGAGTATTAGAAGTACCATCGTACCAAATTTCATAATTTTTAGACTTCGTTTGAGCCCTCAAATAAGCCCTGGAACCTAATTTTTAACTAGGCCGGACACTAGGTCTGGACAGGGCCAAAAGCTAGTCAAAAACTATAAAAAGAGCTAGAGAGCTCATTTTTGAGGTTAGATTGTAATTGAAAAGAACTTGTAAGAGCATTTTGAAAGTAATCTAAAAGCTCCATTGATTCTCACTCTTTGTCTTGCCGTGTGTGTGCGTGTGTGTGTATGTGTGTGCATGCTGGTGTGCTTCTCACTCACGCACTTGTGCCGCCACTTGCTCGAGGTCTTCATACCATCCTCACGTCTTCCCGGATTGACATTAAAGGAGGTGCTACTCATCATTGAGCTACACCAAATTTTGGCGCCGTTGCCGGGGATCGAGCTTTGAGGACGAGCGTGTGATGGTAAGACGTAGAGTTGACGCGTTGGAGTCGTAGGTATTTTCTTCACTCTCATCGGTTTCTTTTACTTTCTTCACCATCTTCATCATCATCATCACCATCTCCCACCTCCATCTCCATCATCGCAAAAATTTCAGTTTTTTGACTATATCCCCATCTCCACCTCATTTCCCTCATTTCACTTGTGAGAGAGAGCGAGAGAGCGAATTTGCATGCGCTGTTTTTGCATGTTTCTTGAGCTATTTTGCAGGTTTTTGCTGTACCATCATCCCCAGCAGTGTGCGCAGGTACGACAGGCTCTGCACAGTTCCCGAGACGACGATCTCTGTCTATCGCGACAGACAGAAAATCTTAACATTTTGTGAATGCATGAGTAGCACTGTAACCTACACCTTGAGGGCATTCTAGATCACTAGAAGTTTTTCAAAAATTTGCGTTTTTTCTGTCTATCGCGACAGACACCGTCTATCGCGACAGACACTGTCTATCGCGACAGACACCGTCTATCGCCACAGACAGAGACCCACGACAGATAGAGTCTATCGCGACAAACACCGTCTATCGCGACAGACAGAGACCCACGACAGATAGAGTCTATCGCGACAGACACCGTCTATCGCGACAGACAGAAATCCGCGACAGATAGCGTCTATCGCGACAGACACCGTCTATCGCGACAGACAGAATTTCACGACAGATAGCGTCTATCGCGACAGACACCGTCTATCGCGACAGACATAATTTCACGATAGATACCGTCTATCGCGACAGACACCGTCTATCGCGACAGACAGAAATCCACGATAGACACTGTCTATCGCGACAGACACCGTCTATCGCGACAGACAGAAATCCACGATAGACACTGTCTATCGCGACAGACACCGTCTATCGCGACAGACAGCCCCCACGATAGATTGTGTCTATCGCGACAGACACCGTCTATCGCGATAGACAGGCATTTTCGGCAAAAAATTAAGGTTTGAATTTTTGGAAATTTAGGCTAAATTTTGGGCATATTTGCACTTTCATGTACTCATCTACTTACGAAGGCCTTAGAAAATGCATTAAAACCCCCGAAAGGTTCTGTTTGTCTAGTTAAACCCCTAAACCCTGAACGGTCATAACTTTTTCATATGAAATCCATTTTCTGAGCTCTAGGGCTTGTCGGAAAGCTCGTGACATATACTACACGCCCTCAACTGTTTTTTATAAGAATACCGTGTTGATTTTCAGATAGGATATTTGGAAGTTGACACACAGAGGGGTAGGAACACCAAGGGAGCTCTAGAGGAAATTTCTAGCAATACAAAAGGGGGAACAAGGGTCATTAAAAAAGTGTCTGAAATAAATTGTCTGTCAATTGAAAGGTCTACTTGGAGCTAATCTTGGGATTTATGCAGGCCTATTGAGAAGCAATTGAGAGAATCCAAGCAAGGGTGTTGCGCACGCTGGAGAATCAACTTCTCGAGCATTAAAGAGCAAGGTTCGGCAAGAAAGGTCGGAATATTCTCAACTCCTCTTCGTCAATTCCTAGCATAGGCTAAGAACGATTAGAAGTAGGAGTAAGTCAGGGCGACGATAGGCCACTATCAAGTTGAAGACTACCTAAAAACTCAAGTTCAAGCTAAAAACTTAATCTCTGTACTGTCGACAACATAAAGGAAAGAACCTAACGTGGAACGATCAACCTGAAAGTACGAAGAACATTCAAGTATTCCTGACGACGTAATAGCAGACAAGACTTTAAACACGAGGAATAACTAAAAAGAATCAAGTGACTGGTACCAATTGATTGGCAACGAGGTTGTACCCTGGGCAAAGAATTGGGCTACTTAGATAGGCATATGAACCTTAGATCAGGACGACACCTAGTAAGAGAGAGACAAAGCCTTAGGTCTTCAGAGGCTAGTGTCAATCACACTGCAAGGTCTTGGACCCAGCAGTTGAGTCACCACTCTCATTACTCTAGCTCTGATACCAGTGAATCAGGGATGTCTCAAGGTATGGACAGACCTACGGGAAGTTCAGGTGTGCCTTACTTGTACAGGGTAGAAGGCCCTTACAAAACACAGTTGGAATACCTTAGGACCAACCGATTGGGTGCTAGCATCTATGAGGACGGCCTAGGAAGATCTGTGGTCCAGATTAAAAACCTTGACCAATCCATAGGACTAGAGCACCCAGCTGTCAAGTTTGAAAACGGTGCATACCTGGACAAGGAAGGAACCATATACGTAGTCACCAGTCATCCAGATAGGACAGATGAATTTGGAAATGTAATTTCAGAAGCGGACTTAGGTGACTTGGAACAAGGAAACATGGGAGTGGAACCTAGAACCCCTCGAGGTAAATCAGTTCTCACTAGGATTATCACGCCTGAATGGGTACCCCAAGACAACAAGAGCATAGAGTTGCTCATCCATCGAGAAACTGATGAAGCCTTTTGGAGGTATAAGTCTAATCAGCCGACAGATATAGGAAATATCATGATCTATGAATTTAAGGACCCAGATAGCCCAGGTAGAGTGACCTACTTAGATCACACTTCAGAACGGATCTTTGTGGTGACAGAAAATGATAGGCATGCCTACACTTGGAAGGGTGAATTTATTTTCCCCCAACCAAGATCAAATGTATCCTATGGTCACCCTGGGGCTGGAACTTCCCAAGCTCATGGTACGCAAAGAGATAGAAGTAGGGATAGACCAGAAGTAAGTTTCGCCAACCCCGTGGGCAGAGAAAGAACGAGAACAGAGACGAATAGGGTAGAACCTGAAATGCATAGAGCCCACAGGAACCAAAGAAATGTAGATGGATTTCCTCTGCCGAGGCCTAGAGAGCACACAAGAACTTTGAGACCCACCCAGCTAGTTAAGTCCATGAAGAACTACTTTGACGGCACAGGAGATCCCTATGATCATGTGGCGGAGTTCAAGCAAGTCTTGAGAGCTGAACAAGTGGAGGATCTGTTCACGCAGTACAATGCCTTCGGTCTAACCCTTAGGAACACAGCACTTACATGGTTTCAGCCATTGGATGAGCGCCAGTTCAGGAGCATAGACCAACTCCTAGAAGCATTTATTATTGAGTTCTTCAAGAGTGGCATAAGACACAACACCTCCTCACTGATTCACAGCTTCAAGCAAACCCCTCAAGAGACTGTGAGACTTGCAGGAAGAAGATTTAGACAATATCTTGAAAGGTGCCCTATTTCGGAGCTACCCACATCTGCCAAACAAGTAGCCTTATTCCTTGATGGATTGCTGAGTACGAAATTGAGATCCTATGTGTATCTGAAGGACCCTAGGACTATAGAAGAGTGTGTACGCATGTGCATTGACATTGAAGATAACCTAGGGGAAGAACTAGAGCTTTCCAAAATCTACAAAGATTCAGATAGTGCATCTAGTCACTCTTCCACGCAATCCACATCAATTGAGGAACTCGCAGAGAAAGTGGCCCAGAAATTAGGAGTAACTAGCAAACAAATTCCAAGGTTTGCTCCTGTGAAAAGGTGCTATACATGCGGTGGTGACCATATGGCGAACGTCTGTCCCATTATGGCTCAACCCCAAGTAAACCCTAGTAGCCAATACTGCACCATAGAACGGAGATACACCAACCACACCGCACAAGATTGCCCATACAACAAGCAGGCGGTTAGGCAACCCTACCCTCAGCCCTACCAACAAGGCAGATACCAGAACCAGTACCCTCCACAACCATATGGCAGGCTACAACAAAATTTCCAACCTCAATATCAAAACCAACAAAGGCCTCAGCCTGTGCTAGCACAACAACCCCCAGCCCCAGCTAATGTGATTCCAGTAAAGTATGCTGTTGCAGAAGAAAACCTGAATAGAGCTATAGTCCCTGTAACATCCTTGATCTCTGAAAATGACCCAAGTGATCATAGCTTTGATTCTACCCATGTGGATAGCCCCCAGGCTTACTACATGCAGTCTCCAGAACATGGTGAGTCCTACTATAGTGAAGAGCCGAATGAACCTAGTTGGGAGTCAGATTACATGAACGTCATGTATGCAAACCCCAACCCTAGGCCTCAACCTAGGCAAGTAAGACCTCCATTCCCAAGAGGACCGTGCTACAGATGCCAAGGAGATCACCTCATTCGTGATTGTCCCTTGCCTCCACCTACACAAACCCAGTCCGTGACTATCCAAGGCTTTTGCCAAGACTGCGGAAAAGAGCATCTCTTACGAGATTGCCCAAAGAACCCCAATAGCATGCCAAAAATCACCCCTATCAACGTTGTTGGGTTAGTGGTAGACTCCTCAGGAAGTGTCACTTCCACTGCACCAGTACAGGTAGTCACTAGGGCTCAGGCATTGCAGCAAAACCAAGGGGTAGGCCAGGAAAAGAGCCCAGATGCTAGCGATACTGAGAGCCAAAATAAAAAGAGAACAAGAGCTTGGAGAGATAGCCGCGAACGCATGAAAAGGCAATGCGCAAAGAAGATGAGTGAACTTGAGGAAAGTCTACGAGAAACCAAGGCTAAAATCATAGAGATCACATCTCAACCGCACTCTCACACATTCCCACCGCTACCATCCGCATCACCCTCCATCCCTTCACCATCTAAGACAGCCCACGTAACCCACCCACCACCCCAAACAGGATCGGTATTAGCTGATCCCACTCCCGAAGACATAGACATGATGCTTAAAGCATATCAGGCCAGAATCCAAGAAGGGCCAAACGTCACGGATCATGACAAGTGCTATCCTAGCGCTGACCTAGAGATAGAAAGAACCAAACTATGCGCGAAAATGGTCGCATTGGCTCAGACTATGTTTGAAGCCAGTCGCCTTTTCAATTACTCAGGCTCAGCCAAAACGCAATTACACTTGGATCGATTCCTAGAGAAGTTAGAGAGGATCATTGCAAGATCTGACAAGGAAGAGAAAAATCAAGACCAAGAAAAAGCAAGCAAAAACATGAATCATTCCCAATCGGAAGTTTATGTGGCCACTTCCACTAAACCAGACAGTTTCCCCTCCTTAGAAAGAATAGAGCGGCTAATTGCACAGTCAGAAAAGGAACTTACCCCTCAAAGAAAGGAAAGGGCAAGAGAACGGATAAGCCAGCCTCTTCAGGAAGCCCATGTGCCTCCTCGAGAAGCTTATCTTCCCCCCCAAAAGGCAGATGAGCCTCCCTCGGAAGCTCACGTACCTCCACAGTCTGCCTACATTCCTTCTCAGGGAGTGTATGAGCCTGCTCGGAAGAGTAATAGAATAAGCAATCCTCCCCAAGAAGCTGGTGCTCCAGCCATTTATGAGAGCAAGGAGAGAGCCAACGATAGAACAAGCCCTCCTTCCCAGGTTGCTTATGTGCCCAATTCCACGGAGCCAGACACTTCTTCTTCTATGAATCGGTTTGCACCAGACTTCCTACGAGAGATTCAAGAAGACAAATGGGAGAACGAAAGCGAGGTCGCCCCTCCTTTTGAACTTGTGGACGATGCACACGACCAATTCCCACAAGACATCCCATCTATTTACGGGGAACATGAGAGTGCTCAGTCTCATGAGAGATTGGACTTTGAGTCTAATTCCATACAAGAGTTACCCCACTTCACAGGCCCATGGGAAGCAAAGTCCACATGTATGAGAGCACCCACAGTCATGGTAAGGAACGACGACTCAGTCATACCAAGGAACACGGAGGTAGTAACGAACACCAAGGTGCAACGCGATCTCACTTTGGAAGAACTGCCTGAGGATAGACTAAACGCGCGGAAATGTGCAGCCAGTCGAGTAACTGAAGTTGCAAAACCTCATTCCCGGGCAGGATCCCATAGGACAGTGCCAGAAATTCCCTTGGATAAGATAGGAGATATGTGTGAAGGCGAAGAAGGGAACACCTATCTTCCCATTACCTACCAGGAGTACACTACCAAGGCAATTTTGGACTCAGGTGCAGGAGTTGCAATTGCCACCACCTCCTTATGGAAGCGTTGGGGCAAGCCAGCACTCAGGCCAACGAGGATGAAATTGCAGATGGCCGATGGTCACATAGAGAGACCCCTAGGATTGCTAGAAGGAATAACTCTCACCACTTGTGGTGTTGAGTTTGAGCATAGCTTTGCTATATGTGACTTCAGCAAAAATCATGCTTATGAGATGATTTTAGGAAGACCATTTATGCGACAGTTGCAAGTGGTACAGGATTGGGGAACCAATTCTTTGTACTTGCAGCACTTAGGTGTTACGACCAAAGTCAATCTCAAGGATTATTCTCATAGGGATGTACCTCCTATCCAGTGGAATCCCATCCATAGAGCCAAAGATGATACGGAATCCGTGCATTCCATAGGGTCAGGATCCTCATGGATGCATGAAGACACCCACTTATGGATGTGCAAGGTAGCAGTAGAAGAAGAGAAGAGAGAGAAAGCCAGAGAGGTAGGTGCGAAAGAAACCCATAGATCAATCCAAGACCCAGCCTATGCACCTGTAGTTTTTCCAGATGAAGAATTTGAACCTCACGGTTGGGCAGAAATTTTAGCAACAATGGATGTAGCCATCAATGAAGAACAATGGACACCTCACTGTGATGAGGATGGCTATGATATTTCAGTCTTCTCCATAGAGCCAATCATGGGAGAGGCAGTTCTAGAAGAATGCGAACCTAGCCCTGATGCATTTGAGGATGCAAGTGACTCCGATCTAGAGTCAATCATTATGGACCCACCATTTGCATCAGATGAAGAATATTTCCATGAAGTAGAATTTCAACCCCAGAGGCATGGAGAGGTCACAAATGATGTAAGATTAGCAACACATGTGACCCCGGAAGAAAAAGGAAAGAAACGAAAGAAGAAGGAAGTCTCACCAGAGGAGGAAGAATCTTTGTTTGAGGTCCCAGAAAATTTTAAGAAATATGAGATTGACGACAGGAGAGTCATGATAAGAATGCCTAAACGAGAGGCACAATCAGGAGAGGCCTATGATAACAAGGAAACCACCAAGAAAATAGTAGTGGCCATAGAAGAAGGGGAGGAGAGATGCACGTATATAGGCCATGACCTGACAGAAGAAGAAGAGCACGAATTGATTGCCTTGCTAAGAGGATACAGAGATGTATTCGCTTGGAGTTACAAGGACTTGAAAGGGGTTGACCCGGACATATGCTCGCACACCATCCCCATGACCTCAGATGCCAAACCCTCTAAGCAAAAGCCTTATACATATAATGATAATTACACTGCTAAGATCAAGGAGGAGATAGATAGACTGGTCGAAGCTGGATTTATCTATGAAATTGAGCACACTGAATGGGTATCCCCCATCGTAGTGGTGCCCAAGAAGAATGGCAAGCTGCGTGTGTGCATTAACTTGAAAAAGGTTAATGCCGCCACGATTCGAGATAACTATCCGCTTCCCATCACAGAACATCTCTTAGAAAGAGTGGCAGGCAAGGAAGTGTACAGCTTCCTTGATGGATTTTCTGGCTACAATCAAGTAGCCATAGCTCCAGAGGATCAGCATAAGACAGCCTTTGCCACAGAATGGGGCATTTTTGCTTTTAGAGTAATGCCATTTGGGCTTACCAATGCACCAGCCACCTTCCAGAGGCTGATGTGCCATGTGTTTAAGGAGTTCCTGAGGAAGAGTTTAGAAGTCTATGTTGATGATATTTGTGCTCATTCCAATGTTAGACAAACTCATATTCCTGAACTCAGACAAATCTTTGACAAATGTAGAGAATATCAAGTCTGCCTGAACCCAGAAAAGTGCGTTTTTATGGTCAGGCAAGGTAAGATTCTAGGACACATAGTGTCAAAAAATGGCATATCTACAGACGAAGAAAAAGTGAGAGCCATAGCAGAGCTACCTAGGCCAAAGAATGTCAAGGAAGTACAAGCTTTCATGGGGCATTGTGGCTATTACCGACGATTTATACATATGTATGCTGTCATTGCAAAGCCCATGTACGGACTTTTGACTAACTTTGAGTGGACTGATGAATGTGAGAATTCCTTCCAGGAGCTTAAACGAAGATTGTGTTCAGCACCAATCTTGACCACACCAGATTGGAATAAGCCATTCCATGTTCATGTTGATGCATCCAATTATGCTATTGGATGTGTGCTCGCACAACCTACTGGTGAAGGAAATATGGATCTTCCAATTGCCTATGCCAGTAGACAATTGAATGCGGCTGAACGGAATTACACCACTACGGAGCGCGAAGGATTAGGCATGGTATATGCAGTCAAGAAATTTAGACACTATTTGCTTGCAAATAAGTTTAAATTTTTTACTGATCATCAGGCATTGTTGTACCTAGTAAACAAGCCTTGCAATACGGGAAGATTAGTAAGATGGTTTCTCTTGCTAATGGAATATGATTTTGAGGTTGTGGTAAGAAAAGGTAGGACTCACTTACGAGCAGATCACCTCTCCAGGCTCACATCGGGAGAAGCCCCACAAGGAGTGTCAGATGACCTTCCTGATGCTTACTTGTTTAAGTTGGAAGTGGTGCCGCAGTGGGCCAAGCCACTAGTACCAGTATTGACATACGGACCTAATCATCCAGTGGTGAACACACGGAATAGAGAGATCGTAAAAGCCCAAAAGTACCATATCATGGCAGGAAGCATGTACAAGCACACAGATCAAGGGATCTTGGCTTGTTGCGTAGAAGAGGATGAGTACGCTAAATGGTTGCAATTAGCACATGTAGGTGCGTTAGAGCAACACCATTCAAAGCAAAGAACTTTGCAGACTCTAAAGAGATTCGGAGTGCATTGGCCAACTATGGAAGCGGATGTCCAAAAGTTGTGCAAGGAATGCCCAATCTGTTGCACTAAACCACCAGTAGAACATGCCACTCTTTATCAAGTATCCATTGTGCCAGATTGGAGCGAACCACTAGTATCATTCCTGAGGACAAGCACATTCCCTCCAGACATGACTCTGGCTAGGAAAAGGAGTTTAGAACAAGAAGCCTTGGATTACTCACTCCTTGGTGATAATCTATACAAACGCGGTAAGGATGGTTACCTGAGACTGTGTGTCCATGAAAGTGAGTATCTTAAGATCTTAGAAACTGCTCACCAAGGTGTAGCAGGAGGACACTTTGGACCAGATCGGGTAATCAAGGCGATATTATTTGCGGGCTTCTGGTGGCCTACCCTTCACATGGATGCACATACCTATGTGAAACGGTGTGATGTATGTCAGAGGACTCAGTATCCTATACGTAAAGATGAGATGCCACTGAAACCTATGATGGGTGGACGTGCATTCTCTAAGTGGGGAATAGACTTCGTAGGTCCTATTAATCCCCCAGCTAAAGGTTCTCATGCGGAATACATCATTGTGGCAACAGATTATCTCACCAAGTGGGTAGAGGTAAAAGCTACAACCAAGAACGATGCTCAAACAACTGCCAAATTCTTGTTTGAGAATGTATTCACAAGATACGGGCTACCTATAGAGCTTGTAAGTGATAGAGGCACTCATTTCTTGAACGAAGTGATTGAAAATCTACTCCAAGAATTCTTGGTAATACACAAGAAGTCTGCCCCTTATCACCCTCAAGCTAATGGACAAGCTGAGAGCACTAATAAGATTTTATGCAATGTACTGACGAAATTAGTGAACACTAAACGCTCTGATTGGGACAAACAGCTACACCATGCTGTTTGGGCATACCGAGTGGCCTACAAAACGGTACTCCAAGCCACTCCCTTTCAGATGGTATTCGGTCAAAACGCTGTGTTACCCTTGGACTTCTTGATCCCTACATTGAAAGTAGCACAAGAGCACGAATGGACAGGTCATGAGCTCTCCTCTAGGATCTTTGACCTTGAAAGATTAGGGGAAACAAGACTGAGAGCCGCTGCAGGAATATATGCAGCCAAGAAGAGACAGAAGGCATATTTTGATGCCCATGTGAAGGATAAAGGCTTGAAAGCAGGAGATCTAGTCCTAGTCTATACACTCAAACAACACGCGAGGAAGCTAGAAAAGAGAGGCTACGGACCTATGATCATCAATAGGATCTCCACGAGCGGAGCAGTACAACTAGCCACGTTAGAGGGTGATGTTCTCCCAAACTATATTAGCGGGTGCAGAGTCAAGTTGTATCAGGAACCCCTCACGGAGGAAATGCTCAGCCGACTCAACACTGCTAAGAAACGCAAAGAGGAAGAAAAGCGCATTCGAGAAGAGGCTCAAGCAGAGGCTTTAGAACGCATCAGAAGGATGAAGTTACGAAGACAAGGCCGAGATCAGACTAGAACAGTTGACCATGTAGATCAAGGATATCCCATGGCCATGTGTGAAGTTGCAGGAACAAGCTCGAATAGAATAATTGATAGACGTCCTTTCGTAACCTTAGATATAGGACAAGGAAAGAGTGCAAGGACCGTAAGAGCCTTGATTGACTCAGGTGCAGCCACTAGTGCTGTTAAATTGTCTTACTGCCAAGAATTACAATTGACTGTCAATCCTGTGGAAGCATATCTCATAGGATTGGGAGGCGTGGAAACCCCTTGCATGGGCGAGGTGGAACTTCCCCTCTACATTCACGATGAGGCAATGACCGTTAAAGTACTAGTGTGTCAAGATGAGGATCTCACTGAACCCCTCGTCTTGGGTCAGGATTGGATCTATGACCAAGCAGTCAATCTAAACCTAAGAAGTGGACTTCTCCAGGTTTGGCTCAATCATAGTCGAGTTACAGTAGAATTAGACAATGGAGCACTCAAGGAACTAGGAAAGGCACAGACTCCTGGTCCTTCCAGGGGTACACATGAAGATGACCATACTGTTCTTGTTCAAAACCCTGTGTTGCAGAGGAATGACATTTGCAAAAAAGGAGTCAGGGATGCAACGGATCTCCCTTCTTTTCCCAAGGCCAGAAGGAGGCAGCAACCAAAGGCGGATCACAAGCAGAAGAAGCAGAGTACTACTTATGTCCGAGATCAAAAATATCTGCGCAGCGGAATGTCCCAGCAAATAAACCAGGTATGGGTGCGGAAAGGCGAACGACCGGGTGCACCACCGTCAACTACGCGGGCAAAAGCTCTTATTAGTAACCAACAACACGACACTAATAAGGAGTCTTTCAGAAATTCTTCTGCTAAAGTAAAATCTATTTGGGTGCCCAAGAAGTCGATGAAGGCAAGCCCACAATCTAGACAAATTTGGGTGCCTAAGGCTTGCTTGAGGGCACAAGTAGTTAAGCCAAGGCCGCAACCTATGCAGCATAACCCATCTACGAGTACCACCAGAATTCCCTCGTGCTCAACACTTAGAAACACACAAAGACGCATGAGTATGCATGTAATCACTTATGAGTGGGTCCCTAAAAGGCCCCATTCCCAAACAGCGACACCGACAGAGCTCTCTGGAGTCTCTACGAAACCGAAAGCAAAGCCCATCCACTGCATTTGGCAGTCTAAGATCTGTAATAAACCCCCCGACCCCGATTTGTAAATTCACCCCACTTACTAACGGCATTAGTCTCCTAGGAATACACAAACGTTAACTACACTCACTGCCTTCGTGCACTTACTAACCACTAACTCACCATATACCTCATGTTAATGTTGTAACGGGGACAACAACGGATTTATTCTGTCCATTACGATGTTAACACATGATTCTATATTCTCACAGAATCAGAAGGCAAGAAGAAAAATGGCAGAAGCGACAGGTTCGGGCTCACAAGTAGGGATACTTACTGCAGGAATTGATGTGGATAGCCTACCCGTGGATGTGCCCCCGACTGAACGACCAGTGGAGATGCAACACCTCCAGCAACTCCCGGTGCCAGATCCACCTACAGGAATCACGGAAAGAGTTCATGCGAATTCTCATTGGTTCAATGGCATGCCCGGTCCATTAGGTGAGGCCAAGTATATCTGGGAGTCTAAATGCGAGTATGACAGATCATGGGTGCGATTCCAATTTTTCTCCAAGGAGTTCGAGACTTTACAGAACACAGAAGATCTACAGATCATATGGCAACGAGCAGGATTGGCGGAATATTTTGAAGCCCCACTACCTAAACCCGATCTCCTCCGATGTTACTATTTGGTCTCCACATTACAAGCTAATGAAGATAAGGACCAACCCGGATCATTTGTTCTCCCCTCATTGCTGGGCAACAATGAGTTGAAGAGGTTTGAACTTACTGTGGAGTTGGTAAGCGACGCTTTAAATATGCATGGCACGCATGTACCCTCAGAAAAGGATGCTCTCGTCCCCACCAACATGAAGGACAGGAAACTAGTGAAGCTGAAAGACATGGCAGCACTCACCCCAAATGTGTCCATCCCTCTCCGAATGTGCATGCAACATTTCGCCTTCCCCGGTCAAGACCGATTCACGCAACCACACAAGAAGATCTGGTTTGCTCTCTACTTGGCGGAAGCAGGTGCATTACCTATTAAGCTACCAGTGTGGATTATAGATCAGTTGTATGAAGCAAACAAACGGGCTTCTAGGAAATTAGTGGTGAACGGATGCTGTGCACTCACACGCATCATTTACCGATGCTTGGCATATGATGTCCCCATTGAGCGTGCCTTAACTTGGGCACAATTACAAATGTTTAAACGGCTCAAGACATCCACACATCAGTCCAAGCGCATGAGGGGCGCGATCCCGTGTGTCCAGACAAGGGAAGTCCTGACTACTCCTGAGGCATCACCATTAAGAGAGGGCACTGTACCTCCCTTTACCATTAGGATACCCAGGTCGGAATCTGACACTACGACACAACCTACCCCATCGGCTCCTCCTGTTACACCTGAATTCGAATTTGCTGCCACAGGAGAGGCTGAAGGACTGGACCCCCAGGATTTCGAAGCATTCCTACAAAGCACACAATTCTCTGATGTGGAGTTCTATTCAGAGGCAGAGGAGCAGGGCACATCCTCACGAAGACGAAGAAAGTCTACAGACGGTAGACATGTCCATTGGAGTGACGCTCAACAAAGTCAACAACACGGACACCCGGAAGAAGAAGAAGCGTATGAAGAAGAGACCACTGAAGCCCCAGCATATACAGCCGAACTCCGAAGGCTGTATCAGATTATGGAAAGAGTACGATCGCAGCAATTACTCACTGAACAGAGCAGCAGAGTACTTATGACTCAGTTGTTGGAAGAAGCGGGAGTTGACTCAGAGTACAGAGAAGGTCTCTTATTGATGGCAGAAACATATGGAGTTGTAGAAGCTGTGCGCACTGCCATTCAGAGGCCTTCAGTTCAATATGACCCACGAAGGTTCCACACACGACCTCGCTCAGGTAAAAATATACAAATTCCCGTTACAGTTGCAGAAGAGCCGACAACTACACCTGAAACTATCAGAACAACCTCCCAGACAGCTAGCCAACAGCACCCAGCCACCCATGAGGAGTCCACCGAACCACTACCACCTACTCCCCCACCATCACCTCCTAGAAGAGAAACAGTAGAAACCACATCGACTACTCAACCCACCGACCCCACCTTCATCTTCCGTACTCCGATCTCCAGTGCCACCCTATTCTCTACCACTGATAATCCTATCTTCGAAGACAATCCCAACACTACACAATCCGCCGAACCCCTCCTAGACCCTGCCCTAGGGCAACCATCCCCAACGCCCTCAGCCACGGGTCATCCTGACCCTAGATCCACATTCATGGGCTTCCCTGCTACCACGCAACCCTTTCAGCCCCCCTCAAATTTACGACCCCAACCCCCGATATCCCTCTCTCCATTTCTACAATCCCTCCAGGACATCTTTGCTAGGGCTTTTCAACCAGGCCCTCAACCATTCCCTGTCTTTTCAGCTCCCCACCCTCCTTCACATCTATTCACCACTTCCACACACACACCACCTACCATACCAGTGTATATGGCAGGCCCCACACTAACACCCACTCCTGAAGGGATGGACATTTCACCACCCACGGCACCTCCACCCACGGTTTCACCTCCTCCCATTCCCCCTCCACCAATTTCACCCACACACACAACTTTCGTAGACACATCATTCACTTTCTCCCCTCCCCAATTCCCTTCCCATGCATCTTCCACGGTAAACACCCCCCACTCATCTATAGGTAATGCATTGGACACCATGTTGGCTTGCATATCAAATTTAAGAACAGATTACATTCAGCTCCAGCAACAAAACGCACGCCTGCAAGAGCACTCAGCGACACTACAGCTCCGCCTTGCGGTACTAGAAGAGGAGAACGCTCGCCTCCACACACAGTTCCAAACCCTCCAAGACGCCCATAATATATTGGAGGTACAGCTACAGAACGTAGATCAGGAAGCAGTGCAGGTGGTAGAAGGTCACCTACGAACACAGCTGGAACGCAACTCAAAACTTCAGCGAAATATGGCGCTACTTAAACGCCATCTTGCGGCTGCTCAGGAAGAGAACAGACGTCTGCAAATACAAAATCAAGAGAACCTGGAGGCAGCTATTGAGAGCACACCGGGGGCACCCATCAGCCCATCCAAGTTTCAAGCAGTGACCCCCGATAATATCAAGATTATATTGGAAGATTATGCCATGCTGCTCGAAGCACATGATAAGCTATCGGAGGAGCTAGGACAACTGAAGCAGGAACACCAACAAGGCCCAACAGCTGCCCCTCCAACCACCCCCTCTGCGGCTTCGCTTCTCTCCGACGCAGAGGCCATAAAAGATCTCCAGAAACAGGTAACTGAATTGCAAACACGCCTACTACAATATGAGAGGCCATCTTCCCCTCCGGAGGCTCCCACGGACGAAGAAGTTGTGCAAATTCCTGTGGAACAAACGTTTGATGAAGAATATGATCCGCAACCATTCCCAGGAGGCCAACAAACAGAAGAAGCGCAGGACACGTTCGAGGCACCACGGCCGCCATGGTTACGACAAGTGGAGGAAATAGGGACCTCGCATGAAGAGCGCACCGTAGTGCAAAATCAGGCTATGAGGGTCATAGAGGAGACTGTTTTACAATCAGATTACTTCAAGAACTTGTCATCGAGACGCCTGATTCTCTCATCGGAACTCCAGTACAGGCCATATTATATTATCTTGGCTGATTATAATGCAGAAATACAAAGAGTCACGGGTCAGATTCCTACTTTTGCGACCCAATTTCAACCCGAAGACCTTCCTCCAGAGGTGCGAAAAGGCAAGATTCGTCAACCAACATGGCGGCAGAAACTTTTAGAGACTTATCCAGAAATGCTACGCACATGGAACAACGCGCCGTTGCACCTCCTGTACAACCCATGCTACGGTCCAGTCCCCCGCCGCAGGTCGTGGAAGGCATTTAATATCAAGGTACAAAACAATGCGCAATGCAAGGAATGGCTGAACTACCCGTACATCACGCCACCACAAGGACCACCATCGGTAGCATATATGATGGGAACCATTCGCCACTGGATGCCGCGCCTGAAGCCCATGCCAGATGTAGCAGCGCAAATGATGCTTAAAATCTTAGATATGATGCAAGTAGTGCTGAAGACCTTTAGAAATGCAGCCGCACCACAGGTACGTCTTCCGGGGTTTAGCAATGGAAATTACGACTTGGTGTATGACATGAGCACCACCCCCAGTATCCGTGTGGCTTACGCTTGGCATGCACGCATCAAGTACCTCCCCGCCTGCTACAAACAGACCTTCGAAGAAATGTTCAGATCAGGTTTCTGGGAGTACCACTCGGAGATTTTTGCACCAAAGCCGACACATCTGCTTCAACTGTTTGCTTGTGAACAAGCAATGTATTCAGAGTACTACACCACCCCGCAACCAGAAACCCCCGGTGCAATAAATTGGGAGGCATTGGAAGCCGATCTAGCAAGAGGCTTAAGGATAGGAGAACATGAACTGGCCACCAATGTCATCCAATATTACATCGACCACCCGCGCGAACAAAGGTCTGTCAGGGGCGACAGACGCTAGGAAGGGGGGAGTGTTGGCATACAAAGCAACAAAGGAGTCATGCACAATACGGCAACAAGGCCAGATCATTTTTCCCATAGATTATGTACAACCCAAGTGATTTTAATCACTACACAAACATTGTAAATCCCGTTTTTGGTAGAATAGACTCCATTTTGTGCAAGCCGAGGAGTCCTCGAGCTTGAGGAGTATTAGAAGTACCATCGTACCAAATTTCATAATTTTTAGACTTCGTTTGAGCCCTCAAATAAGCCCTGGAACCTAATTTTTAACTAGGCCGGACACTAGGTCTGGACAGGGCCAAAAGCTAGTCAAAAACTATAAAAAGAGCTAGAGAGCTCATTTTTGAGGTTAGATTGTAATTGAAACGAACTTGTAAGAGCATTTTTAAAGTAATCTAAAAGCTCCATTGATTCTCACTCTTTGTCTTGCCGTGTGTGTGCGTGTGTGTGTATGTGTGTGCATGCTGGTGTGCTTCTCACTCACGCACTTGTGCCGCCACTTGCTCGAGGTCTTCATACCATCCTCACGTCTTCCCGGATTGACATTAAAGGAGGTGCTACTCATCATTGAGCTACACCAAATTTTGGGATATTCCCCGGCAACGGCGCCAAAATTTGGTGTAGCTCAATATTTTTGAGTGATATTCCCCGGCAACGGCGCCAAAATTTGGTGTAGCTCAATGATGAGTAGCACCTCCTTTAATGTCAATCCGGGAAGACGTGAGGATGGTATGAAGACCTCGAGCAAGTGGCGGCACAAGTGCGTGAGTGAGAAGCACACCAGCATGCACACACATACACACACACGCACACACACGGCAAGACAAAGAGTGAGAATCAATGGAGCTTTTAGATTACTTTCAAAATGCTCTTACAAGTTCGTTTCAATTACAATCTAACCTCAAAAATGAGCTCTCTAGCTCTTTTTATAGTTTTTGACTAGCTTTTGGCCCTGTCCAGACCTAGTGTCCGGCCTAGTTAAAAATTAGGTTCCAGGGCTTATTTGGGGGCTCAAACGAGATCTAAAAAATACGAAAATTGGTACGTAACTACTTCTAAGGCTCCTCAAGCTCAAGGACTCCTTGGCTTGCACAAAATGGAGCTACAAAAATGTGAAATGATATTTACAATGATGGTTAGTGATAAAAATCACTGTTGTAGGGATTTCTTCTAGTGATCTGTCATACATATCTTCGAGCTCCCTACTTGCTCTTCCTCTCTGCATGTCGATCCCTTTGATTTGCATTAATGTCTTGAAAAAATATTGGCCTACTTGCCAGATCTTCTTTGACTGCCCTGTTTGCTAGTGCTCTCCCTTCGCTCTGACTCCCTTCTTTGACTTTCATGTCTTGTACTACCTGGTGTACCGAGGCTACTGCCAATTGCTCTTCCTCTCTGCATGTCCATCCCTTTGATTTGCATTAATGTCTTGAAAAAATATTGGCCTACTTGCCAGATCTTCTTTGACTGCCCTGTTTGCTAGTGCTGTCCCTTCGCTCTGACTCCCTTCTTTGACTTTCATGTCTTGTACGTCCTGGTGTACCGAGGCTACTGCCAACACCCCCCCCCACTCTCGCGTCTGTCGCCCCTGACAGACCCTTGTCTAGCTGCTTTTTGGACGTAATATTGGACAACATCCGCGGCGAGGTGGTGTTCTTCTAGCCTGAGTCCCCTTGCTAGATCTGTCAGCAATGCATCCCAATTGACTGGCCCTGGGACATCTGGATGTGGCACCCGTAACTGCTCTGAGTGAATGGTTCGCTCCACAGCAAATAAATGGAGGAGGTGTGAGGGTCTGGGTACAAATATTTCTGAGTGGTATTCCCCGGCAACGGCGCCAAAATTTGGTGTAGCTCAATGATGAGTAGCACCTCCTTTAATGTCAATCCGGGAAGACGTGAGGATGGTATGAAGACCTCGAGCAAGTGGCGGCACAAGTGCGTGAGTGAGAAGCACACCAGCATGCACACACATACACACACACGCACACACACGGCAAGACAAAGAGTGAGAATCAATGGAGCTTTTAGATTACTTTCAAAATGCTCTTACAAGTTCGTTTCAATTACAATCTAACCTCAAAAATGAGCTCTCTAGCTCTTTTTATAGTTTTTGACTAGCTTTTGGCCCTGTCCAGACCTAGTGTCCGGCCTAGTTAAAAATTAGGTTCTAGGGCTTATTTGGGGGCTCAAACGAGATCTAAAAAATACGAAAATTGGTACGTAACTACTTCTAAGGCTCCTCAAGCTCAAGGACTCCTTGGCTTGCACAAAATGGAGCTACAAAAATGTGAAATGATATTTACAATGATGGTTAGTGATAAAAATCACTGTTGTAGGGATTTCTTCTAGTGATCTGTCATACATATCTTCGAGCTCCCTACTTGCTCTTCCTCTCTGCATGTCCATCCCTTTGATTTGCATTAATGTCTTGAAAAAATATTGGCCTACTTGCCAGATCTTCTTTGACTACCCTGTTTGCTAGTGCTGTCCCTTCGCTCTGACTCCCTTCTTTGACTTTCATGTCTTGTACGTCCTGGTGTACCGAGGCTACTGCCAATTGCTCTTCCTCTCTGCATGTCCATCCCTTTGATTTGCATTAATGTCTTGAAAAAATATTGGCCTACTTGCCAGATCTTCTTTGACTGCCCTGTTTGCTAGTGCTGTCCCTTCGCTCTGACTCCCTTCTTTGACTTTCATGTCTTGTACGTCCTGGTGTACCGAGGCTACTGCCAACACTGGCACAAACAAAGCATTTGACAAAGTGAAAGAACTACCATCAGCACTAGTCAAAATGATCTTACAAACTCCCATAATAGGATAAGAGGAGTTTTTGGTGCATGTAACAGTATTCCCTGTAGGGGCAGGCTCGAGTGAATAGAAGAAACTGCTCTGCTAGGTAATATGTTTGGTCGCCCCACTCTCAAAGTACCAAACATCTAAGTCTATTGTAGACATGCACTACTCATGAGAAGATGGGTGAAAACTGCAAACAGTAGTAAATGCCCATTCTTCTTCCTACACAAGCTTAGCAGGCTCTATTTTTGGTGTAGAGGCCTCTGCAACAACCATTCTAGCCTCTTTTTTCTTTTCCTCTTTAGTAGCCAATTTTGGACAGTTCTTTATGATATGATCGTTTCCTTTACAGTACTTGCAAAACAATTTCTACTTTTTTCATTTCTTTTCATCTTTGTCTTCCCTCTTCGATTGTGCAGAATTAGCAGATTTCTGCTTACTAATTGAAGAGATCCATTTTCCTTTGCCCTTGTGACTAGCTAGGAAAGCTTGATCTACAACATGCATAATGGACAAAACGGTCTACACAAGTGATCTATCTAGTAAAACCTCATCAGCACAAATCAACTATTCCTTCAAGTCTTTGATCTCTGTTAGAAAACTATCCATAGAATCACCTTCATTCATGTGCTCACTCTCCAACTGTTTTCGGAGGTAAGCAACATGAGCCTCATTCCTAGCTTGGTATAATGTGGTAAGTGTATCTCAAGCATCCTTAGCTATTCTGCAAGAGTGAATGTGAGGAATAATCGCACACTTGACAAACAAAGCTATCAATGCATGTGCTTGGGCATCTCTGCCATCCCAAAAAATTTGCTCTGTAGTAGGTGCACTAGAAATTGCAGCATGAACAAGAATATGCAAAATATCATCATCTTCGACACCTTCTACATCAACTTCAATACCTGCAGTTGTAACAATTGAAGGTGTGATAGGACGTTTTTCAACACCCTGCACAATGTTCCAAAGTCCTTTTGCAACCAATACACATCACATGATATAAGCTGACAATGGGTAGTTGGTATCATCCAACTTATCCTCAACAACCAATATACAAAATACATCACTGCTTTCAGCCATGTTGATGACTAAAGTACCTTCATGCAAGAAAAATGATTGTATCTCAAAAAGTTGAATACAACTACCCTGGCAAATTTTGCTAAACCTATAGCAGACTTTGAGACGCTTATACTCGCAAACCGAAATTGGTATATACCTTTGGCACAAAAAAGACAAAATATCCTACACAAGCTCTAGGATAGTGTGTTCGGAGGTCAAAACCAGCTCCAAAGCATACTGAGTATGCTCACCAAAATTCATGATTCTGAAACTGCAACTGGAGAGGTATCATAGATGCCCTAGATGAAGCACCGACCTGCTCTGATACTAATTCTTGGAGTTAGACATCTGCAGAAGTATGCAAACAACACAAGAAAGAAGAAGAAGCTTGGAGCACAACACACAATATTGAAGGTATTACCACTAGAATGTACAAAGATGAGTAGCCCATTAGGGCAATAGGCGTATATACAAATCGGGGGAAAAAACCTCCTAAAGAGGGAAAAACTGCCTCAGCGGTCCTAGAATGTTCACACACATCACTACCTAAATATATCAACACTATAGTTAGAACATAAAGTAGATGGTTTTAGAGAAAAGCTTGAATGGTTGAAATCTAGAGAAACCAAAAGAGACAACCCATTGAAGCAGATATTTTGCACCAATTGCAAAAGCCTCGGTCATGTGGTAGCCAACTGTGTGCTAAATAAAATTCACTATGCCATTTACAACACAGCAAGTCATTCCAAAGAGTCTTTCCCATACAATGCCAAAACACAAAATCGATTCACCATCAATGGAGTACTTCAGGAACTAGGTGAACCACCCCTAAATTATATACATGCTCACCTCTAAAAAACATCATACCCAAACAATACCAATTACTAAGCACCATGAACAAGGAACTACAATCAATCTCGGTGGAACGAGGTCCAAGTTACGAGCAATACTAGAGCACCTCAGCCATGATGCCACTTATATGGAGACATTGGATACATTCTTCGACACTGCAAGGATGCTCAAGAGTATGAGAAACGTAAAAAGGATAGACAAAATCACATGGCTAACATGGTTTACATTACACCAGGGGACACCCAAAAAACACCCATCCAAACATGATGCGAAAGAATACTCCATCCAACTGCAGAAGTATTCAAACAAGGCTTTACAGAGGAACAATGTACATTCATAAAAGCATCAAAATGGGCTCAAGCTAAACATCTGGTCTTCCCTCACCCTATACCAATTACCCATTAAAAGGATGAGCAGCGAGAGAAACGTGTACCAGAACTAGTGGCTGCAGTAGAAACTACACTAGATTAACCCAGCATGGTGTGGGACATTCAGGCTAAGGCACCAACCACTCGTCCATTAGGATAGCTACTGACGTATCACCAATAACTGACAACAATTTGCAGCAGTTTGACCCAATTTTGATTTGGGCACCAATTATCATCACTATCCATCCTGAACTAGATTCCACATTCGACCATGCAGTTCCATTGATTACAGTATGTTTTAAAAATCATAAAATAACATAGATCCTCATTGATGGTGGCTTCAATGTCAACATTGATATTGCAAGATTGTGCAAAAAGTTAAGATGGAATCATATTGAACTAGTCAAATTTTTTGTACAAATAGCCGACCAATCTAGGGTTCATCCCGTGGGTCTAGTGCATAATATTCCTATTACACTACAAGGAGAGATGTTTAATATGAACTTTATAGTCATGGAACTTTTGGAATCGAGTCTTGATTATAATCTTTTTGTTAGTTGACCTTGGCTCAAGTAAGCCAAAGTCCTCCAAGATTGGTCCTCTCATGAACTCATTTTTAAATGCAATCATCATAAATATATTGTCCCATTAGATGACATAAAACCATGTGAAACTCATGCACTTCCCTATGTAGCTAAGCCCATCCACATGATGGATGGCCTATCTGATGATGAAGAAGAAGCTTTTCTGATTGCTAATTGTGAATTACTCTCCCTAGGGAGTGTGGATTTATAATAGGTGCTATACCCAGGCCTCCACCAACCTATGCAATACAACCTCTTCTGGGTGAATGTGTAAATATGACCGAGGAACTAGTAGATTCCATGGATTTTAAGTAGCCTTTTAAGTCTCATAGTGACTCCAAAAACACACGTCCATTTTACGTATCCGAAGAAAAACTGGTGACTTGTCATCATGGAGATGAAACCAATCCATGGCCTATCAAGATAAAAGTTGGCTTGTATACTACTTTTTAGTGTGACCTATTGACTCTTTTAAAGGTTTTTGTGGATGTTTTTGCATGGGAGTATAGAGATACAAAAGGCTTAGATCCTATGATCTATTAACACCAAGTTGTGCTAAAATGAGATGCTTGTCCGATGAAGCAGCTTTGTATCTATGTAGTCTATAGGAAGCTAAATGCAACAACTATACATGACTCATTCATGTTACCAGTCCTAGATAGTATGTTAGATGATGTTGTTGAAGAAGAAATGTATTTGTTCTTAGATGGATATAGTGGCTATATTCAAGTTTGGATGGCTAAGGCTGACATATCCAAGAATACATTTATCACCAATTGGGGGGTTTATGTGTGCACGGTTATGTGGTTTGGACTCTGTAATGCACCTAGTATCTTCTAATGTTGCATGCACAAATTTTTTTTCCTTTTTCTAACCAATTTTATGTGAGCCTACGTTGATGATTTTTCTTTGTTTGGTGATGCTAATGCTCACTAATAGCACCATTTTTGTTTTCTCAAGTGTCGAGAGTACCACCTATGCCCGAATCCTCAAAAATCTATTTTTGTTGTCGCCTCTGGAAAATGTTTGGGGCATACCATTTCCAAACAAGGTGCACAAAATGACCCTTAAAAAGTGAAGGTCATCTTGAACACACCACCACCAAAAACTCCTAAACAAGTTATGTGATTTTTGGGCCAAATTCATTGGTATGGCCTTCATCTTCGATGAGTGGCCCATCTAACCATCCCCTTCACTTGACTTACAATGGACTGAAGATTGGGATACTAGTTTTGAGTGCTTAAAAACACTTCTCACATAGGCTCGGATCTTGTAGGCACCTAATTGGGGATTTCCCTTTCATGTTTTTGTTGATGCTTCTGATATTTCCATTGGCAGTGTCTTAATGCAACAACATGACAGGTGGAATCATCCAATATATTATGCTAATCGACGTCTATCTCTTGCCGAACAGAATTACTCAGTCATTGAGCACGAATAATTGGGCTTGATTTATTCCATTGAAAATTTTTGGCACTACCTATAGGGTCATAAGTTTACTTTTCATGTGCACCAATTCACTTTAATTTATTTAGTCAGGCGATAGAATTTGGGAGGCTTGTTGGCTCATTGGCTCTTACTTTTACAAGAGTTTGATTATGATGTTGTTCACCACCGCAGCTCATAACATGCTATTGCAAATTTATTATCCTGTTTTGGATTCTAACAAGCTCAAGTAGGCATTAATGATTCTTCACTTGCCATCTATACTACTACAACTCTTAGTTCATCACCAGTTCCCTTCCCCATTGCTGATTCATATTATGATATGGTAATGGTCTTCCTCAACTCTAGCGTTCCACTCGATTCTATCTCAACTAAGGCTAAACAAAAGTTAGCTCTCTATATTAGAAGTTTTTGCATCATTTTTGCCACCTCTATTATGTTGACACTCCGGGTGTCTGTCTTTGGTGTATCCCTACACATGAAGCTCAACCTGTGATTGTAATTGCTAACTCTACAGCTTTTGGTGCATATTTCTCTGCAGATCTCACCTAAAGAAAGATTTTTAGAGAGTGGATTATGGTGGCCAACTATTCAAAGAGATATTCAGGCTTATGTGAGACAGTGCGATGCTTGCCAATGAACTAAACAACCACTGTATCGACACTACTTTCCTCTACAGTCGGTATTACCAATGGAACCCTTCTAGAAGTGGTGGTTATACATCATGGGACAAGGATAGATAAGGAAATAGAGGTTAACAAATGAAATGCTTTGGAAGGATTTTTGTCCTCAAGTACCAAACCTAGGAAGAATCAACTATGGATGGAATTTACAAAATTCAAGATGTGAAAGAAAAGTTTCTGATTTTTTCACCAAGATGAAAGATAATATAGATCAACTTGGGAGCATTGGAAAAATGATTGATCAAGAGAAACTTTTATGGCAAGTAATCATTGGGATCAAAGTTGATCACAAATGGGAAGCCTTCACCACAACCATGGATCTTGTGACATGGATAAGGAACAAGGCAAAGACAACAAATGAAAAGGTAAGAAATTAGAAGATGAACAAAGTACCTCTCAAGTCAAATGTTTTAGTAGAGATAGATGCTCAAAAGGAAGAGGCAAAGGAGGTTGAAAAAGTAGGGGGGAGAGCTCAAAGCACATCACTCTATGCCATATGTGGTATATTAAATCACATCACAAAGCATTTCTTTGTGAATCCAAGTAATTAGGGAGGAAGAGGAGTCTATGAAGATTCAAGAGGCATGTACAACAATTCTTATGGATACAAAAACACTTCCTACAACAATAGCTATCAAGAAACATACAAAGGAAGGCGAGATTACAACAATGAGAGAGATGTTCAAGCTCAAAAGGATTCACTTCTATTTATGAATAGGACTATGAAGGAAGGTATGTCTAATGAGCATGTATTCATCATAGATTTTAGATGCTCAAAACCATGTCACAAGAAATGTAGCTTTACTCTCAAACTTGGAAGATCCAAAGAACAAACATGAAGTACAAAAAAGTGATGATAAGACATCCAATTTAGAAGATAGAAAATGTGAAGAAATCTAATGGTAATATGAACCTATTAAGCAAAGTTCTTTATGTGCCAGTCATTACAAAGAATCTTATAGGTCTAGGTCTGATTGTGGAGAAAGATGGAGTGTATGTAGAAGATCCATATCAAGGTTTCAAGAAGAGAACAAGGAGAGAGCACAAGTAGGTTGTTCACATCCAAACTCCAAGACACCAAAAACATTGCTTTGTTCAAGTATGGCACTCAAATACTATAAAAAATTTGGGTTTAGCATAAGAGGCTATATCACATTGGAGAAAGGGCCGTCAAACAAACTAGTAGAGATTAGAGTTAAGTTGACTATCCAATATCTCAAAGCAACACATGATATACAATTGTTGTGCATGTCAATTTAGAAAATCACATAGCCAACCATTCACCTAGAAATGATGCATACATGGAGACCTTTTGGAGCTTTTCCACACAGATGCTTGGGGAGCAAGCAAAGAACCTTGAATCTCAAGATCTATGTATTATGTTTCATTTATAGATGAACATAGGCAAGGGACTATTTTGTACTTCATTCATTATAATGATGAAGTGTTTTCATGATTTAAGAAATATTTAGCTCTTGCGGAGAATCAAATAGGTAAAACCCTAAAAAGACTAAGGTTTAAATGACGAGCATAATACTTATTTGATTCATATCTCCAAGATAGAGGAATCAAAAGAGAAATCAGTATTAGACACACTGTAGAGTAGAATGGAGTGGTAGAGAGAAGGAATAAGATCTCAAAATATTCGAGGCTTAGGGTGTCCACTAAAGGTATGTGAAGCTATCAAGGCTGGGGTAGAGCACGATTTTGCTAGGATTATCTTATCTTTACATACTACCCATCAACTCTTCACAATGAGAGGGCAAACACTAGTGCTCCCTTGAGAGTATTCGAAGAGAAGGGAACACCCTTTTTTCACATGCTATGGAGGAAGCTAGGTTTTGAAAACTCTGCATGCATAAACTATTCTTTACTCTATAGCTTGATGATGTAGATATCTTCTTTCTATTAAATTCAAGAGCTTCATTATTATGGCAATCAAAAGTAGTATATAAACCATTGATCCACTATACTACCTCTTTCTTGTATGTGTGTGTATGTATCTATATGTGCCTTGTGTGTTTCTCACCTTCAAATTTGTGGAGATCACATGTTGACAATCTTCAGCCTCATTTCTCCATGGATTGGCAGTTACGATGTGGATCTTTCTCAACATTGGTACTTAGCATTGTTCTACAATATGTGAGGAGATGCTTGGGTGTGCTCTAGAGATGAGCTGGTGTTGCACAAAATGTGCTCTATACATGCCATGTTGAGGCTAGGGATGCTTATTAGACTCTATTGTCTTCACAATAATGCATTTACAACTACTAGGTACTTTGGAACATCACCGCCAAAAGTTTGCACCAAGGCAGATAACTTGCATATGCAAGGAATGAGAGAAAACTTCTATTTTGGGAATGTAGGTGCACAATTTCTTGCTTAGAGCTCACAACCGGGTTTGAATTAACCAAATAGATTTTGAAAACATCTAATTCACATGTATAGCTAACTAAAGCAAGTTATTGCATAAATTTGGAGGCACTATACACTACAAAATGAGTTTAGCAATTCAAAGGGATCATCTTGACATTTCAGGAGCAAGATGATGTGCAGACATAGGCACCTTCATTAGTTCATATCTTACGATTGGCTTAATAAAAAATAATGAAACTTGATATTGCGATATAAGATGCTTTAGTCTAACTATATCAAGTTAAAGTGTATCAAAACATTGAGTACAGACAGATAAAGCACTTCTACAAAATCATTGAAATGATGAAGATGCAGCAGTAGGTAGTAGACAGAAATGGACTTAAAGAAATGTATCAAATTATGTATGATAATGAACATAGTATACAGGGAAGTGGAGTGTACTACTCATATATATTTTTGAGCTTAAGGTATGCTCAATGGTGTATCTCAATATCTCTCAGGATGACTCACTCTAACCCATGACTAAAAGCTTCTATTTTTGTGCTCAACTAGTGAGATTGAATTTTGAATTTCCATCACCTAAAAGTGTTCCTACACTTTAGGGGTGATTTGAATTGATTCCTTCTACCACATTAATCATGGTGTCTGCTCCCTAACTTCACAAGCCTCCATGTTTTCTAGCTTTTACATTTATCCAAAGGTATATACAACTATATTGACAAGACAATCTTCATATGTGGTCCTCAATGTGCGATAGATGAATTGATAAGTAGTCTTGAGTATTTAGCGAAGCATTTAGGCTTGGTAAATGTACCAACATCTCCCCCTCAAGCATAAGATGCTTGAGTCTTGAGTCCTTCATTATTTTCTACAAACGAATCATTGATTTGAGCTTGTTTAGTTTGATTCCATCCAATGCCTTTGTCCTCATATCTACACATTGTTGATATGTGGATACATATGAGAGTTCTATCTCCTTACTCATGATCTTTTCTCTACCATAATGGTAGTGAATGTCAATGTGTTTGGTCCTGGCATGATAGATAGGGTTAGTACAAAGATGCAATGAACTAATTTTGTCTCCAAATATATGTGGAGTAGAAGTATTCAACTCTAAATCTGAATATAGGGTCTTTATCCACATAGCTTCTTGAGTAGCATTTGCTAGTCCTCTATATTCAAGTTAAGTTGATGAGAGAGTAGCTGTAGGTTTCTTCTTTGAAGATCATGAGATCAATCTTGTACCTGCAAATGTGAGATAGCTTGACGTGCTCCTCCTATCATCTTTGGAACTTGACCAATCTGCATTAGAAAATAATTTGGCATCTATTTCAGATTTATAAGGGAAGCATAGCCCCTCATTAATTTTTCCCTTGAAATACGTTTTAGTCTTGTTTTAGCTACTTTCATGTGCGGCTTACTTAGAGTGTGCATGAATTGACTTAGCACACTAACTCCATAGAATATATCTACTCTAATTAGAGTAGTATAGTTCAAGCTTCCAACTAATCTTTGATAACTTGGTCTAGTCACATCTTCAATTAACTCACCTTTGTGAGCACTTAGCTTATGATTTTCTTCCATGGGTGTACCTACAAATTTTTTATTTTCCATTTTGTTTTTGGAAAGCATATCTTGAATGTACTTTCACTGAGTGAGGAACATACCTCTTAATGTATATACCACTTCCAAAACTAGCAAGTATGTAAGTGAGCCAAGATCACTAATCTTGAACTCTTCTTTCATCTGTGCTTTGATCCTCTTGATTCCATCTGCATCATTAACTATATTGATTATGTCATCCACATATACACAAAGGTATATAAGCTCTGAGTTATTCCTCTTTATGAAGAAGGAAGTACTTGCCTTGCTTACCATAAATCCTTTATCTTGCAAATAAGTGACTAATCTATGATTCCAAGCTCTAGGAGCTTGCTCCAAGCCATACAAAGCTTTTGCTCATGTGCATAGATGTTTTGGATATGATTTATCTTCAAAACTAAGAGGTTGAGTCATGTATACCTCCTCTGAAATCCAACCATTTAGAAAAGCATTTTTAGCATCTATTTGATAGATATTACAATTGTTGGAAGATGCTACATTCATAAGTACTCTAACTATGGGAAACTTTGCCATAGGTGAGAATGTCTCTTCACAATCAATACCTTGGGTTTGAGTAAACCCCTTAGCCACAAGCCTTGCTTTGTACCTACTAATTAAGCCACTAAAATTCTCCTTTACCTTGTAAATCCATCTTGAGCCAATGAACTTCATAGAAGGTTCTTGGGAATCAATTCCCAAGTCTAATTTTTTTTGTAGGGCTCCAATTTCTTCTTCAATGGCATCTCTCCATTCTCATTTCTTCTTGGCCTCTTCATATGCTAATGGTTCTTCTAAGTTTGTATCCTGAGAAATATAAATGGAATGCTTAGTGACCAAAGAGCTATCATAACCATAAAGTTTTGGCTTTATTTTCTCTCTAGTAGATCTCCTTATAGTTTGTTGATATGATTCTGCCACATCTCTCAACTCCTACACTTTAGATTTGTCTTTGGAGTTCAAAGAATTGATTTCTCTTCTTGGAGTTTTCAGATCATCATCAGAATCACTTGAGTCATCATGTGTATGGTCATTCCTTTTTGTAAATGTTGTAAATTCTTCCTCTTTGTCATAGGGAAGTTCGATTTTCCTACAATCATCTTCAATCAAGATTTGGTTTCATAAAAAAAAAACATCTCTATAACAATGAAACCTTTATTACCTCAATTTTCTAGCCTATAACCTTTTTGATTAAGGTAATTGCTAATGAATATGCATTTCTATGCCTTTCAATTCCATTTGCCTCTGATTTGTGTCGCGTGTGTGATCCATTTTAGTGTCACATATACTATGTTAAAAACATCGCATATGCAATGCTTCATATGTGGCACTCTAGAGAATCGCATACAGGACATGTGCACATCGCTTATGTGATGTTTGCTTTAGACCAAAAAAATGCATGTCTCTTAGATTGTCATTTTGCATGCATCTAATCTAAGATGAGTCCAACATTCATATTTGTGTTGTGCATACGAGATCGAGCTCTCTCTTTCTCAATCTCTCTCCATTTTGCTCTCTCTCTCTCTCTCTTTCTTTCTGTCTCTTTGTCTTTCAATATATATATATATATATATATGTATATATATATATATATATTTCACTCTCTCTTTTGATCTCTCTCTCTCTCTCTCTTTCTTTATTGCAGGTTATTCAAGAAGTTCACTAAGCATAATATATGGCTAATTATTATAAGTACAATTTTCATTGTTTGTATATCATTTAAATAGTTTCCATTTGATTTATTAACATACTCATACTTACACATTCACATGCGCATATACACATGTACATGCACATGCATGCTCATGGATGCACATACACATACACATAGACACATACACATATACACATACACATACACATACACATACATATGCACATACACACATATACACACACATGTTGGAGGAGATGGAGGATAATCATAAGAGATGAGTTGGTGCTGCTAAAACCTGCTTCACACCTGCTATAAGTGATGGCTGGAGAGTTTTGTGGGCCTCCTTAGCTAGCTAATAAGCATGAATGATCATTTATGTTGCTTGGAAGATGATGCTTAAATGATAGAATCAAAACAGATAGGTTGGCATATGATCCAATGCACAAAACTTGCTATTTTGGTTGAGACACCTACTCAGTGTTTCACTCAATTCTTTGTGTACAATAGAAATTAAAACAATTCCTTTTGGGGATCTAATTAGCTTAACAAGTTACCAATACAACAAGACTTACCAATACCCTCATTGTTGGCATCTTTGTGACAGGTGAAAATGTTTCTTCATAGTCTACTCCATGGGTTCGGACAAATCCCTTTGCCACTAATCTTGCCTTGTACCTTTTTATAGAACCATCAGAGTTCTTTTTAACTTTATATATCCACCTTGAACCAATTAACTTCATGTCTGGTTTCTTAGGAACTAGGTCCCAAGTGTGGTTTTCCTATGATGATTCCACTTCCTCCTGCATGGCTTCTACCCATTCTTTCTTGTTCTTAGCCTCTTCAAATGAAGAAGGCTCCTCTGTCATTGAATCTTTAATGATGTATACAGAGTGCTTTGTGACTAAGAATATATCATATCCATACCTTATAGGCTTCTTACTTTCTCTTTGTTACCTCCTTAATGCTTGATTGGAAGACTCAGGTAGATCCTCTAATTGTTTGTATTTGAACTTGCCTCTTGATTTCCAAGCTTTGAAATCAATATGCTTCTCATCTTTTGAGTTGATGTCCTCTGTTTGGTGTTTGTCTTCCTGAGTTAGGGTTGGAAAATAATTTTCCAAATCATATGGTAATTTGACTTTCCTATGATCACCTTCAAACCAGGAGTTATTCTCATCAAAGACTACATCCCTACTAACTATGAATGCCTTGTTAGTGGGATTATAAAGTCTGTATCCCTTTTGATTCTGATTATACCCAATGAATATGCACTTCTCAGCCTTAGGGTCAAGCTTCCCTCTAATTTGTGATGGGATGTGCACATAAGAAGTGCACCCAAATATTTTGCAATGATCCAATGAGGATCACCTGCCATTCCAAGCTTCATACGGTGCCATGCCATCCAATGACTTGGATGGAAGCCTGTTAACCAAATAAGTAGCTCTAGAAATGTCTGCCCATATATAATTAGGTAATTTCTTCTCATTTAACATAGACCTAGCTGCCTCAACAATTGCCCTATTCCTTCTCTCTGCCACTCTAATCAATTCGTGAGTTTACATGGTTGTTACTTCCCTTTTTATGCCTCTTTCTTGTAGAAATAGATCAAAATCATGTGAAAAGTACTCACCACCTCCATTAGACTTGATTCTCTTCAAGCTCCTTCCTGTTTGGTTTTCCACTAATGCCAAATATTTCTTAAAACATGTAAACACATCATCCTTATGCTTCATAAAATAGAGCATTATCCACCTACTGTAATCATCAATAAAAGAGACATAGTACCTTGAACCTGAGATGAATGGATCTTTACTAGGACCCCACACATTAGTGTGTACAAGCTCCAAATAATCTTCATGGATGTATCATTTCCTGTTGAATGGTTGTCTATGAGCTTTGCCAAATTGGCAAGCTCCACATTTGTAAAATATATGCTGCTTGGTCATATTAGGAATCCCAAGCACACTTTGATCCCTGCAAATTTGCTTTCGAGTTCTCTCTCCTATGTGTCCTAACCTCTTGTGCCATATTTCCAACTTAGATTGGGTTTGGTCTCTATAATTGAATAGTGCTATATTCTTTGTGTCTCCAATTTCAAAAGTAAACAATCTACCTGAATTCTCACCTTTGGCTATCCTCTTGAATCCTTGTTGGGGGTCCTCCAGATATGCTCCATGTTTGGTGAACCTGACTTTTAGACATTTCTGTACTATCTACCCAACACTAATTACATTTTTTGTTATGGTAGGTAGATACAGAACTTTTCTCAAAAGGTTCATACTACCATCTGATGTCTTAACATTTCCAATTTGCTTGATTGAATGCTTAGTGTCATCACCTGTTTGTACCTCATGCTTTCCCTTTGGTTCTTCAAGACACATATGTTGCATGGTGCGTTGTTGTAGGGCCTCCCCCTACCTTGCTCATCTCCTCTACCCTCACCTCTAGCACCTCTTCCTCTTCCTTCATAATTGCCTTGAGAGGTACTAGCTTCTTCATCTTGTTTCTTACTTTTACCTTTATCCTTAGCTTTATTCTTATCTGTATAAAGGGCAAAAGATTGTTTACCTCTTTAGTTGTAACCATTTTTGTTGAGCTTTGCTTCATGGGTGAAGAGTTGTCCGATCAAAGTGTTTAGATCAGGTATCTGCATATCCATGTAGAGATCCATTGCAGTGGTGAAGGATTACCACTTCTCACAACTTTAATCCCATTGATGATCTGACTCACTATGTGCTCTTCCTCTATCCGTTTCTCCAATGCTTGCAAGTTGATCTCCAACATCTTTCATTTTGGCTACATAGTCGGCTGCTTTGATTGCTTCTTGAGAGTTGTGAATTCCATCCACAACTGATTCTTCCTAGCTCTTGTGTTGGAGGAGAAGTATGATAAAAGAACTTCCCAAGTCTCTTGGGAGGTTTTACAATTTCTAACATAAGATAATAAGAAATCAAAGATTGAGTTTAGTAAATATGACCTTGCAAGGGCATCCTTTGCACACCATGTGGTTAGCCTCTCGCTCTTCGGTTGTTGATTGATTCTTGCTCTTGAAGATTGGCAAGTCTTAATCTCCTGATATGTATCCATACAAGCTTCTCACTTGAAGGTATGCTTGCATACTTAGGGACCATGCTCAGTAGTTGTTCCTATCCAATTTCTCAATAAAGGATGTAAAACCATCTCCCATCTTGATTGTGCATGCTTTAGATGGTGGATAATCGCAAGAGATGAGTTGGTGTAGCTAAAACCTTCTTCACACCTACTATAAGTGATGGCTGGAGAGTGTTGTGGGCCTCCTTAGCTAGCTAATAAGCATAAATGATCATGTATGTTGCTTGGAAGATGATGCTTAAATGATAGGATCAAAAAAGGTAGGTTGGCATATGATCCAATGCACAAAACTTGCTATTTTGGTTGAGACACCTACTAAGTGTTTCACTTAATTCTCTGTGTACAGCAGCAATAAGTAAAACTCCTTTTAAGGATCCTTAATTAGATTAACAAGCTACCATTCATGAGTGGAATCATCTAAAATGATGAACTATATGCAGAGACATATGTTTAGCAAGTAGAGCAACACTCCCAACTTTTATGGGCTAACACAGTCACAGACCAGCCAACGTTACTCAACTGATATCTAATGATTGAGATAACCAACTTCAATTAGACTTTGTAGGATCAAAATAGACAGTATGGTGGAATAGGTCATGCTTTCAATCATGCAAAATTATGCACTACACAGTGAGAACAAGCTTAGACAAGATCACTATTGTGATAGAGTATGACAGAGATATGAGAGTAGGAAGTAATGAACATATATTGACTAAATAATGTAAAGTTACAAAGTCATTGGCAATAAGGCATTGCTCAATGAGTGTAGAATGAGAGAGATATGAAGTGAGATCCTTTCTCAATGAAGGGACATGGAAATGATCTCAGAACCTCAAGATACATGCAGGATTTTCTTCCCAAGTTTTATAGCTTTGTGTTGCAGCCAAGCATTCGAATCCAAATTCGAATCCTCACCTAAAAGTAATCATAAAGTATAGGATTAATTCTCTCGAATTTAACTACCAAATGATACGAGATTCCAAGCTTCTGAACTCCTCATGGGTCTCCATTACTTTTACAATGAGTAATTAGACTCAAAGTTACAAGAGGTTGTACATATGAAGCTTCTCAAGTGATTTGTTAATACATCAAGCTTATGTGTATTCACCAACTATGTAGGCTTGGGTTTTAATTGCACCAACAACACATACACATATACATGCACATAACCACACATACACTTACACATACATGTACACATACACATTCATACACATACACATACACATACACTCATGCATATGCACAAACATATCTACATGCACATGCATGCCTAGAGATACACATACACATACACACATAAATGCATAGGTATACACATAAACATACATATTCACATACACACACATGCACATATATATAGACATGCATGTGCATATGCACATGCATCCACATGGATGCTCATACACACACACATCCATGTAAAAACACTCATACACAAGCATATACACACACACATATACAGACATACACATACACCTACATATAGGCATACACACATACATATACACATACACATAGACACATACATATACACATACACACATACATATACACATATACACATATACACATATACACATATACACATATTCACATATACACATACACAGAGACACACATACACACATAGATACAAACACATATATGCATATACATGCACATACAAAGATAGATATATACCTACCGGTGCATACATACATATACACACACAACTACATGCACATAAATACATATACACACACACACACAAACACACATATAATATGAATGAATTTTAGATCAAAGTAATACATCACATGTTAAACTATAATAAAAAATATTAGTACATTTCATTTATATAATTCACACCATAGACACAAAACAACTCATAATTGATATGAGAATATATATATATATATATATATATATATATATATATATATATATATATATATATATATATATATATATATATATATATATATTGTTGGAATTCAAGGTCAAGCACAAGGCGTGAGAACATGTCAAAGAAGTGGACACAAAAGAAGAAGGAGCATGTAGGGATCTCCAAGAAGTGTATGTCAAATTTTCATAAGAAATCCCTATAAAAACACGGATTATGATCACTAAAAACCATTTTAAAAACAATTTCACATTTTTGCAACTCCATTTTGTTCAAATGGAGACATCCTCAAGCATGAGGAGTATAAGAAGTACCTACATATCGATTTTCATAATTTTTAGACTTTTTTTCAGCCCTCAAATAAGCCTATGAACCTATATACACATATGCATGCTTACATACACACACATATACACACATGCATGCATACACACACATACATACACACATGCATGCATACATACACACACATACACATATACACACATGCATACATACATACACACACATACACATATACACACATGCATACATAAACACACACACACATGTACACACATGCATACACACATACATACACACACATATATACACATATGCATACATACACACACACACATATACACACATACATGTACACACATACATGTACTCACATACATGTACACACACATAAGCTAGTGTTTTAATTAAATATATAATTTTTTATTTTGCAATTTTTTTTACATCAAATATATAAAAACAGGATTAGGGATTTTACGCTATTTACACATACATAAACATACACATATAATACATATATACATGTATATACACCTGCATACACAAATATACATATTTTAGGTCTAGATATTTAAGATTAGGGTTTTAGGGTTTAGGCATACATATAACTCAATTACATTTATATTAAGAAAAGATATAGAAAAAAATAAGAAAAAAATCTGAATATATAAATAAACATATATATAAAATAGGATTAGGGTTTTAGGATTAGGGGTTTAGATTCTTATAGGTGTTTAAGTATTTAGGTTTTAGTATTTTAGGTTTAAGTCTAAGTCTTTTTTATTAGGGTTTTAGGGTTTTAACACCTACATAACATATATATACACACATACACATACACATATAATACATATATACATGTATATACACATGCATACAGAAATATACATATTTTAGGTCTAGGTCTTTAAGATTAGGGTTTTAGGAAAAAATCTGAATATATAAATAAATATATATATAAAATAGGGTCTTATGTTTTTAGGATTAGGATTAGGATTTTAGGGTTTAAAGAAAAAATTTGAATACATAAATAAATAAATATATATATATATAATATAATAATTATATAGATAAATAAATATAAAAGAACTAGTGTTTTAAATAATTTAATTAAATATATATAAATTAAATATATATAATAAAATATATATAATTAGAAATATATGATTAAATATATATGATTAAATATATATGATTAAATATATATAATTAAATATATAAAAATAGGATTAATTAAGAAAAAATCTGAATATAAAAATATATATATATATAAAATTGGGTGCTAGGTTTTTAGGATTAGGATTAGGGTTTTAGGGTTTTAGGGTTTAAGGAAAAATCTGAATAAATAAATAAATATATATATAAAATAGAATACTTAAAATGATAAATAAATATAAAAATTACTAGTGTTTTAAATAATTTAATTAAATATCTATAATTAAATATATAAAAATAGGATTAATTAAGAAACAATCTGAATATATATATATATATATATATATATATATATATATATATATATATATATATATATATATATATATATATATATATATATATATATATATATATATATATATATATATATATATATATATATATATATATATATAATAGGGTTTTAGGTTTTCAGGATTAGGATTAGGGTTTTAGGGTTTAAGGAAAAAATGTAAATAAATAAATAAATATATATATATATATATATACTAGGATAATTATATAGATAAATAAATATAAAAAGTACTAGTGTTGTAAATAATTTAATTAAATATATATAATTAAATATATATAATTAAATATATAAAAATAGGATTAATTAAGAAAAAAATCTGAATATATATATATATATATATATATATATATATATATATATATATATATATATATATATATATATATATATATATATATATATATATATATATATATGTATATAAAATAGGGTTTTAGGTTTTTAGGATTAGGATACCAACGCCTGTATGGTTAGATGCTGAGGAGTGGGATCTGATTCGCGAGGAGCAGCAACATACTCCTTACCGATATCGCGAGCAGCGAGATACCGCATCCACACGTTTAGATATGATTGGACCATCACATTTTGGCAGCGGTGGATATGACACGATGCATCATGAGTTTGTAAGTACCATTTCATTTATTGAATTTATTTGTGTTAAGTTTCTCATGTACGTTCCTCTAATGTTTTGTATATTTGTTGCAGGAGCTGGCGATGGGTCATCCTCCAACAGGAACGGAAGAGGCTTACGAATATCAGCATGGATTGACAACACTATTGGAGGACTTGGAGGGAGGCGGTGGAGTCGTTTCATGGGAGCATTTGCGATGAGGTGATTAATTTATAAACTTGGTTTTTACTTTTTGTTTGTAATTTCATGTGAATTTATCTCATTCCATTAATGTTCTTTGTTGCAAGACTGTTGATATGGAATGTTCTTTGCATGTGTATGGTAGTGGCACACCAAAATTTTGTATTTGATTTTTATATGGAAATGCATTGCTTTGCCACATTTTGTAAAAGTGTCATATATGACAGTGGTTTGCCACACTCTTGTAGATGCTTCATTTATGAAATATATCACTTTTTTTGTACATCGTTCATGGTTCATTCTAATTATCTCTATTGTGTCCAATAATATTCTGTTTTATGAAATCATATTTCGGTTCACATTAGAGTACACATCACATGTACTCGGTTTTTTTTGGGCAGAGTGTATTGTCTTTTGTTAAGCAACATCATGGTAATGTTGTTGTAGCAAAAGACAACACACTCTGCCCAAAGAAAATTTTGCACATATGGTCATCGGTATACGTGATGGTACTCCTAGTAATGTCATCGGAATAAGCATCGGTACACCCAGCGGGCGCCGGTATATGCGACGGTGCACCCAGCAGAGGCGTCAGTATGGGCGTCGGTATGAGCGTCGGTAATACCATCATTTATACCGACACCTATACCGACACCCGTACCGACGCCCATATCCACACTGTAGTACCGACGTGCATATCGACCGCTACACTGACGTCGCGGCAAAAATAGGCGCATTCATTTCCCTCGGTAAAAACCTTAGTGTACAGTTGATCTATTGTAGTGTGGAGACTTTGCGTGCACTCTTCCTTTTTCCATGTTGTTGAGGGCTATTTCTTAGGGAAATGAGGGCCTCCATGGGAAGAGGGGCAATCAAGACGGAGGAGCCTCGAAACTTCTTTCCACCCCTCTCATCGACATTTGAAGCAAAGACGTTTGCTCATATTCATTCATTAGATATTGATCTATTAAAATTTGATCAAATTAAATTGTATAAATTTTCATACATTCACTTTGAGCCTCTTCTTCAAGCCATATTCCAGGTATTCATCTATTTTTTGAGACTTATTTTTATCAAATTTCAATGGGAAAAAGAAGGTAGTTACGTTAAATACACATAATAAGACCTCTAGAATGGAAAAGTTAATTAAGAATATGAATTTGGAATTTGAAGCACAATTCAAAGATCCAAGAGATAAGCTAAAATCGTCAAATGAAGCCAAATTTGAAGAAGTGTTTCAATTAATTGATAAGCTTAGTGATTTTTCCAATTCAAGTCATGTGATGTGTGGTATATTAAAGGAAATTTGTTGAGAATTTAAAGAGCCAAATTGATGAATTGAACAAACAAGTAAATGAATTACCTAGATGCAAGTGCAAGCATGAACATGAAACTCAAAGCCTATCTACAAAACTACATGACAAAAACCATATATTTTTGACCTTAGATGAATGATGAATAACAATTATAATGCATTATGAAGAGATATATGATTTTCTTTTACCAAAAACATATATGATGATAAATATGTCAAAACTTCATAATGAAAAGTACGATATCTTTTTGATAAAAAAATATATTCAAAATATGAAGAAAAAAGCATTTTCTTATGTTAAAAATATGAAAACAAATATGATGAAAATATGTTTCTACAACAATATGATGAAAATATATTTTTAATGAAAATTAAATATGAAAAATTTGCTAAATATTTTATGATGATATGATATAATGCAAGTGATGATGAACTATGACTCATGATGAAAATTAATTTTCTTGTAGTTTCTAGTTTATGATTACCAATAGGACTTGAAGATGATTTAAGCAAACAAATTGAAGATTTTTTATGACAAATTATGATGACTTGGAAGAGACATGATTGAAGATCAAGCTAATTTCGAGGTTGTATTTATCCATGATCTAAATTTTTATATTTCTGATTTATGCATATCATTTGCATTCATGAAGAAATCTAATCATATGATCTGGAATTTGGCCTACTCAATTATGAAGTGATTCTATTTAGCAAAAGTAGGAATATGAAAATTGATTTCTGTTTCTAGTTTATGAATTGAGTAGGGATTTGATATGAGCAAAAGGATTTTGTAGTTAATTTCAAATGATGAAAGTAATTGTATATATGTATGAGCATATACATGCATGATTCTTGACTATGAGATCCTATGTCTTTCTCATAAATGCATCGAGATTCTTAGCTCGGATTAAAGGGTTAAGCCTTTCCCCTTCAAAACAAAAAAGTTGCGAATGTAAAAAAAAAAGGGAAGAAAAAAATATATGTTGAATGGAAGTTTATAACTTCTTTCACCCCAAAACGGTATTTATGAATCCCACCTACATGAAGATTACAAATAATACTTGTATGAAGCTAAAGATAATATGAAGCTGAAGATGAAGAAAAGCTAGTTGTTGAAAACACGTCTAGTGAATAAAAATTGGGCAAACAAGGCGGATGTTTGTATGAGGAGATCTAGTTGATTTCTTTGACATGTGTGATTTCTTATATGTGAGTAATTAAATATGAAGAAACCTGATTTTGAGTGAATGAAGAAAAATTTTGTTTCATGATGATATTTGCATAGTTTATAAATGATTGGAACTTAGATGAATGACTTGATGACTAAAATGGTTGATAATTTAACTTTATGATTTGATATGTTCTAAATACGAGATTTAAATTAAATAAATTTCATGAGCATTTTGCATGAAAAATTGAGACATTTGATTCGTTAAATTTGAAAATTATTTATAAAAGAATTTGATACTGCTATATGATTGGATTTCAGGATGGCCATCAAGATGCTGCTTCCCTTGATCTACAAGTTGGCCCATTGGGATGATGTGCAAGTTTGGTGGGGGCAGATGTCAGAACGATTTCATCCTTCAACTTGAAATATAGAAAAATAAATAATTTGATTTCAAGATTTGTTATCTTCAAAACTCTGTGAAACATTTTTGATAAGCTTTTGTATTTGACTAATCTCTCTAGTGTGTATAGGTAACAAATTTATGAAGATATAAACTAATCAATGATTAGTTTTATCAATATGGATTAGAGTATCTAAATCCTATGTGTATGAAAGTGCATGACCACGTATTTGACATATGACCATCTATTTACCCTAAATGTGCATATGTGTATTAGGGTTCACCCTAAATGTATACGTAATTGTGTAATTGTGTGTATGGTATCCATTTGTATGTGGGGGTATAGGTAATAACCTATGTGCCTAGCTAAATATATGAGTATTTAATTAAGTATGTGAATGAATGTGAGGGTTTTCACGAGTATATGTATGTGTAGGTATATGTATGTGTGATCATGAACATAAAAATGATGTGTGTGAACATTTGATTTAGCAACGATATGATTACAATTAATTAATATTTCTTATAATTTATACATTTAGTTAATTTATCTTATCTTATGCTATAATTATCTATCATAATAGTGTGTGTGTATAATAATTAAGGTATTTCAATAAATTAAAAATATTTAAGAATTATTAAAATAAAAAAACATAAGAAAATGAAGATAAAAAAGAAATAACTATGAGTGGTGTGTGTGAGTGCAAGTAAAAGTGTGGACTGGGTGAGTTATGCATTTAAAGTGAGTTAAAGTGTGGGATTATATGTGGAGTATGTGAGTGCAAGTTGAAATAATGGTGTCGATGAATTGTGTAATTAAAGTGATTAAAGGGAAAATTAAATGTGAGAACTATGTGGAATGTGTGATTAAAGTGAATGTGTTAAAGATTGGTTATGTGTTAAAGTATGAGTGTGCTAAAGAATGGTGCAGATGAAAAGGTGAATGTATGCACTTAGTATATATATGTGTGTGTTTTGTTCTATTTTTCCTTATGTATTTCTTGCAGAGAGCATTGACAAGCATTGATGAAGATGGACAAGCACTGGTGAAGATTGACAAGCATTGATGAAGATTGACAAGCATTGATGAAGATTGACCAATACTGACAAGCATTGATGAAGATTGACTTATATCACTTCCTTTTAAGCTTAATTATGTACTAGGATTTTGACGAGTTATCCTATCATTCATACCTATAGTTATATAAGATTATTGAAGTAATTTTCATTCATTAGCAAGAAAACAATTTTAGCATGATTCATTGATCAATTGGCAATTTATATTGTTGTGAGTAATGAGTCTACAAATGAGTGCATATAGGAAATATTTAAATAGGTTGATCTTGGATATTTTTTAGATTAGGCCATTAGCACCTAGATAAACATTTCGCACAGGTTGATTTTAGATATGTTATCATAGGTAAAAACTTCTCAGATCACTGAAACACATCTTAGATCCTAGAGTACGCTAAAAATTACCTAGCGTATAGTAACACAGTGAGGCGAGAGTAAGTTCAATTCTAAACCGCCCTCGGTCTCCATTCACACCCTTCAACATCCATGCTTTCCATGATCCTCTACATGATGCACAAGCGTCCGTGCTTGATTTTGAAGATCTTGCTAAAATTCCCCAAAAATTATGAATTTCTAGAAGAAAATCACAACTTTTTGAAAAAAATTTGAATTTCACAATTCTCTATTTGTTGTGTAAAATGAATAAAAAAATCACGATTTTTTGCAAGGAAAATTTTAAGAAATTTGCGATTCTCTTTATGGAAAATTTTGAGAGATTCACGACTCTTTGTTATCTAGTTTTTGAGAAATTTGCAATTTTTTGTACTTGAAAGTGTTAGAGAAAATTGCAAATTTGTGACATCAGACTTTGGAGAAAATCACGATCTTTTGGCTTACCAAGTATAAAAAAATGGCAATTCTTTGGTTTTTGGCTCTCAAAAAAATCGCAAATCTTTGGAATTTTGACAAAAAAATCGTAATTTTTTGGGAAGCAGATTTTGAGAAAATTGCGGCTCTTTGTCAACCTAATTTTGAGGAAATCGTAAATTTTTTTAAGAAGTTTTTTGAGAAAATTAGAATTCTCTCACTTTTTAAGTCTGAAAAAATCGCGAATCTCTAGCCTTTTGCTCGCAAGAAATCACGACTTTTTGTAATCCAATTCTTGAGAAAATCGTGAGTTTTTGCAGGGCCATTTTTGAGAAAATCATGAATTTTTGCAATCAAGCTTTTGAAGAAATTGCAACATCTTGCACTCGGACTTTTGATGAAATGGTGACTTTTTGCACTCAAGTTTTTTAGAATTTCGGGACTTTCTACCTTCAAGATTTTGACAAAATCGTGATTTTTTGGAAGATAATTTTTGAGAAAATCTAAATTTTTGCAATCAAGCTTTTAAAGAAATTGTGGCTTTTTGCATTCAAATTTTGAGAAAATCAGGAATTTTTAGATTCACATTTTTGAGAAATATGAGACTTTTTGAAAAAAGAAAAGAGTAAGAAATCACAAATTTTGGATATTTATTGGGCAAAACATCACAACTTTTTGGGTTTTTGGCCTTCACAAAATCGCGATTTTCTAATTGTCTCACTCTCAAAAAAACATGATTCTTTGATAGGTCCTGTTTGTCTGTTTTTACCCTTAGAAGCCTAATTTGAAATAACGTTTTCATCCAAAATCTATTTTTTGAACTCTAGAGAGCGTTGATTTTCAGATAAGATAATTTGAAGTTGACCTTCAAGTGGGATTAGGAAGCCAAGGGAGATCCAAAGGAGTTTGAGCAATACAAAAGGTGAAAATGGATCTTTAAAAATGCTTGAATCAAAATGTGTGTCACATAAATTGTATTTAAAGCTTGATCTAAGCTTTGAACATTTATAGGTCCATTGAGAGCTAATCAAGGGTTTCAAGCAAAGTGTCATGTGCATTGCGAGCTTGAAAACACACATCTTCAACATTCAAGTGTGATCAAGGGAGAAGCAACTTAAGGTTGGAATAATTCTTAACCCTCTTAGTCAATTCTTAGCTTAGTCTAAACACTAGTATAGATATTGATTAATTAGGGCTACGATAGCTATGAATCAAGTCCACGAAAACCTTAATAACTCAAGTTCAAGCATTAGCTAAGATATTGTTCTAACAAACCCTAAAGGAAAAGGACTTAAGTGGATCGATCACATCTCAAAGTGCAATAAAACTCAATTGTCAAATAAGATTACAATGGAGAAATCTATAAAAGAAAAAATAATTGATTCAAAAGAACATTGCAATGAGGTTGTAATTGAAAAATTTTGGACTCTTAACCAATGATTATGAACCTTCGGTCAGGTAGACACCTAGTCCAGGATAGACAAAGCATTAGATCCTCTGAAGCTAGTGTCAATCACATAGCTAGGTCAGGGGCACAAGTTAGTGATTATCCCTACGTGCTAAGCTCGAAAACAAGTGATTCAGAAATATCTTTTAGCATGGAGAGACCCACAAGTATCTCAAGCACTATCTATTTACAGATACGAGAAGGCCCCTATAAAACAAAATTGGAATATATTAGGACCAATTGATTAGGTGCATGCATCTATGAGGATGGTTTCAGGCAATCAACTGTCCAACTCGAAAATCCCGATCAACCCTTTGGACTTGAACACAAAGTGGTTAAGTTCAAAGATGGTTCTTATATTGATAAGCAAGAAACCATGTATGTAGTTATTAGCTTAATAGATAGGTTTTTTAAGTTTGCAAATGTCATTCCTAAGAATGGGATAGGAGACATAGAGCGAAGAGATCTAGGACAAGAACCCAAGACTCTTCGAGGAAAATCCATTTTGACTAGGGTAATTACTCTAGAGTGGATTCCCCAAGACAAAAAAAAAAACATAGAACTATTCTTGAATAGAGAAAGAGAGGAAGCTTTTTGGAGATGCAAGCTTGATGAACTTATCAAAACAAGCGGAGTCGTGTCCACTCATCAACAATGTGCAGATATTCTAACCAAAGCATTGGATGGTACAAAGCTCTGCAAGTTCAAAGCCATGATTGGTTTGTAGGTGATCTTGGAAGATTGAAGACCTCAAGTATACTTGGCTTGAGGGGGAGCTGTTGGAGCAAATCTATGAAAAGCCTAAGTATTGGCTTGAGTCCCACAAAGTCATAGAAGAAGCCTTAAAATGAAGACTATGTAAAGTTCACTTGTGAACTAGCTCTTGTAACTTTTGAAGACTTTACTTAATGTAATAGTGAAAGAATCTTAAGTGGTTGAGTCCACTTGATCAAAAAGGGAAAGAGGAGCCACGAATTTGTGATTTGTGGTAGGTAGAGAATCAAATCAATCACTAATTGATTGGAGAGTGATTGAGGGAAGTTAGCTTCCCAAGCTCAACTATAAATAGATGGCAGTTTTAGTCGTGGTTAGAGGGACCTATGTGAAGACCTCCAAGAGCTGAGCTTTATGCCATATCAAAGTGTGATTACAAGGCACACATATGTATCAGTAAGTCCATTGTATTGTACAAGCAATATACTTTCATTTTCATGATCATTTGAGTTCATATCTCCATGTTCTTGTGAAGTGTACTACTCATTGCCATATCTCTCAGTTTTCTCAGTCAGATTGCAGAGATGGTTTCTTTGAGCTTGGTGCATCATTTGCAGTGATTTAACTTGGTAACATTAGCTCTATAAGTCTAATATATGCGCAACAATTTTCATTTCATTTGGCTGTTTCAATCTTCAGTCATCTTCAGTTGAAGTCAACAGTGTCTGTTCATTTTCACTTCTCTGTTAGGTACCTTACTTTTTTACTCATCTTGTCAGAGTTGTTTCTCAGTGTGTAATTACCCACATTCAATGATTTAAAGCTTGTTGGATTCAGTATACTGTTTAGTATAAGCATACAAATTCTCATAATCATTGAATTCTTAAATATGGAGTTATGTTCATTGTTCTACTCACTACTCTCATTACTATAGCAGCCCGTGAAAATCAGGATGATGTCATCACTTGTTAAACATCTTTCTCACTGTGTGGTTCATTATTTTTTATGCGATTACTCTTGAAAGTTACCTCTATAAGTTAACTAGACTTCCCTAAGAGTAATTAAGCTAATTGCTGCTGTGCTTAGAGAATTATGCAAAACACTGGACATGTATATGAACCAAAATAGCAAGTTCTTTACCTCTGAGCTAACTCCAACTTATCTGTTTTGATCTATCTTTTTGAGAGTGATCTTCCAAGGTACATAGGGTGTCTAATACATCCATTGGCAAGCTAAAAAGGCCCACAATATACTCCTTGAGTTCATTTGGCTGGTGTAGATCAAGGATTTTGCAACACCTCTTCATCTTCAAGCACATACCTATCCATCTCTTCACACACAGGGTATTCATCTTGACCACTGGAGAATATATTTCCTCGAAATCAACACCATGTTTTTGCTTAAAACCCTTTTCAACAAGTCATGCTTTATACTTTGGAGAAGCACTATTTGATGTGAATTTCAACTTATATACCCATTTAGATGGTAAAGCTTTCCTACCCTTTGGCAAAGGTACTAAATCCCAAATACCATTCTCGTGAATAGAATCCAACTCACTCTTCATGGCATGCTCCCACTTGACATGATCCTCTGTCTACATAGCCTGTTTGTAGCAAGAAGGCTCACCGGCATCTGTTTGCATAACAAAATCTAAACCTGGAACATATCTACCAGGTGGATGTGAGACACGTGCAGAATGTCTCAATGTTTGCTGAACAGGAACATGTGCAAACTGATATGAATGGACATTCTCTTGAGCATCCCTATGTGTAGCATTTTTATGCATGCTAAATAGAGGACAAGTATCCTCAAACACCACTCTTCTCACTTCAACCTCCTTATTGGGCTGTTTATGCATCTTAGACTCATTGAAAATGACATTAATACTTTTGATCAGTGATCGTGTTTCAGGATCCCATAAGCGATATCCAAGTTGTCCTTCTTGACCATATCCAAGAAAAATGCATTTCTTTGACTTATGGTCCAACTTTTTTCTAAGATTCTTAGGTATATGAACATATTCTTCACACCCAAAAACTCGAAGATGATCATAATATGGTGGCTTCCCTGTCCATAGCTCTTGTGCCACCTTCAGACCTTTGGCAGTACTAGGTGAAGGGTTAATCACATGAACTGCACTCAATACTACTTCTGCCCAAAAGCCTTGTGAGAGGTTTGCATGATGCAACATAGAGACTACTCGATGTTGAATAGTTCTATTCATTCTCTCAGCTACACCATTCTGTACTGGGGTATAAGGAGTTGTAAACTCTCCAAGAATCCCTCTAGACTAATAGAAAAGACCAAATTCATGTGAGGTATACTCAACCCCATTATCTGAACGTAAAGCCTTAAGCTTAGTTTCTTTTTAAGTCTCAACTGAAGCAAGCCATTTTTTGAAAGTAGGGAATACCTCATACTTTGATTTGATAGGATATACCCATACTTTTCTAGTAGAATCATATATGAAAGTGATAAAGTAAAGAGAACCACCTAAGGACCTAGTGGGCATAGGACCACACACATCTTTATGAACGAGATCTAAAGGCTGAATTGAAGAGTCAATGTGCATTCTATGCACATTTATGGTTTTCTTTCCATATTGAAAATGCTCACGAAATGAAAAATCAAAGAAAGATAACATAGGTAAGTAGCCAGAACAAGAAAGATTTTCCATTCCACTATAAGATATATGGCCCAAATGACCATGCCCAATACAAGCCATAGGCAGTTTAGTAACACCTACCAAGTGTTCTTTTTGTGATACAAATAAAGGATAAAGTGAGCCAACTTTGCTTCCTTTTGCAATAACCATATTGCCGTTTGATATGCGAAAGGATTGAGCGTAGAAGACCACCTTGTAACCAAGGCCATCAAGTTGACCAACTGACATCTAACTCCATGAAAAGTGAGGTACATGGCATACGTTATGCATAATAAATTTTGAACCATCAATGATTTGCACAACCACATCTCCAATCCCCACAACATCACACTGGTAAGAATCACCAAGTCTCACGGTACCAAGAGACTTTGCTGCATAATTAGAGAACCATTCTCTATGTGGTGGTGTCACATGGAAAGAAGCACCAAAATCTAGCAGCCATGTGTGGGAAAGAGAATCAGCCATAAGAGCCTCAGGTGGCATAGTAATATCAAGTGTCAACACATCAGCATCATCAAAAATAGCATTAATTTCCTCAATTTTCACAGTCCAGGTAGATGGTGCAGGTAACTGTTTAATATGCCCATCAACATTTTGTCCTTTACCTTTAGCATTCTTTAATGCATAATAGTCTTTCTTCATGTGTCCTTTCTTATGACAATAATGGCATTCGATATCCCTCTTCCTTGATTTACTTCTACTCTTATTTCATTGACCATTCTTTTCCTTGTTCTTGCTCTTCCCACATTGTTGATTCTTTCCTTGGTAAGAATCACAAACATTATATGCTGTTGTCGTGGAGATTCTTTCTCCACGATTGCATTGTCATTACAGACCATTTTCTTTCATATGGAAAAAAGGGACATGTTTGAAAGATGGCCACGAGAAAAAAGAAAGGGCTTTATTTTGCTCCTCCAAGAGGGGCATTTTTTAGCATTTTTGGAGGGAAGAAGGACACGTTTTCAAGGTGGTAGAAGCGGATCAGAAGGGTTTCTAAAAAGAAAAAGAGGTGCAGCTTATCGAGTTTTTTTCTTCGTTTTTCCTTTTAGGGGAGATCGCAGAGAGGAGTGAAAGGGGGCGCAGACATTTGACGAAGGAAGGTCTCTCTTTCTTTGAAGGCCAATAGATATCTGCCGCATGAAGGTCATCGACTACTGGATCGAACAAATACTTATATCTGGTGGAGCTATATATTATCTATCGAAGGAGGAGGAGGAGGAGGTGCCCATGAATTACAATCTGACAAGGCCCTCTAGAGGAACAATGTGAAGAGATGGATAAGTATGTGTTTGAAGATGAAGAGGTGTTGCAAAATCCTTGATCTACACCAGCCAAATGAACTCCAGGAGTAGATGGTGGGCCCTTTTAGCTTGCCAATGGATGTATTAGACACCCTATGTACCTTGGAAGATCACTCTCAAAAAGATAGATCAAAACAGATAAGTTGGAGTTAGCTCAGAGGTGAAAACTTGCTATTCTTGGTTCATACACCTGTCCAGTGTTTTACATAATTCTCTAAGCACAGCAGCAATAAGCTTAATTCCTGTTGGGGAAGTCTAGGTAGCTTAAAGAGCTAACTTTCAAGAGTAATCTCATCAAAAATATTGAACCACACACTGAGAATGAGTTTTAACAAGTGATGACATCATCCCGATTTTCACGGGCTGCTATAGAAATAGACCAGTGAGCAGAACAATCAACATAACTCCAAATGTAGAAATCCAATGATTATGAAACTTTGTATGCTTATACTAGACAGTACGCTGAATCCAACAAGCTTTAAATCACTGAATTTGGATAAGTAACCACTGAGAAATGGCTCTGACAAGATGAGTGAAAAAAGTCGGGTACCTGACAGAGAAGTGAAGATGAACAGACCCTGTTGACTTCAAATGAACATAACTGAATATTGCAACATCCAAATGACATGAAAATTTGTGATCATATATTAGACTTATAGAGCTAACTTTACCAAGTTAAATCACTGAAAATGATGCACCAAGCTCAGAGAAAACATCTCTGCAAGCTGACTGAGAAAACTGAGAGTAATGGCAGTGAGTAGTACACTTCACAAGAACATGGAAAGATGAACTCAAATAATCATGAAAATGAAAGTATATTGCTTGTACAATACAATGACTTACTGATACATATGTGTGCCTTGTAATCACACCTTGATATGGCATAAAGCTCAGCTCTTGGAGGTCTTCACATAGGTCTCTCTAACCACGACTAAAATTGCCATCTATTTATAGTTGAGTTTGGGAGGCTAACTTCCCTCAATCACTCTCCAATCGATCAATGATTGATTTGATTCTCTACCTACCACAAATCACGAATTCGTGGCTCCTCTTTCCATTCTTGATCATGTGGACTCAACCACTTAAGATTCTCTTACTTTTACATTAAGTAAACTCTTCAAAAGTTACAAGAGGTAGTTCACAAGTGAACTTTACATAGTCTTCTTTTTAAAGCTTCTTCTAAGACTTTGTGAGACTCAAGCTAATACTTAGGCTTGTCATAGACTTGCTCCAACAGCTCCCCCTCAATCCAAGTATGCTTGAGGTCTTCAATCTTCCAAGATTACCTGCAAACCTATCATAACCTTGAATTTGCAAAGCTTTGTACCATCCAATGCTTTGGTTAGAATATCTGCACATTGTTGATGAGTGGACACATATGATATTTGAATCTCTTTGCTTAGAACCTTCTCTCGTACATAGTGATAATGAACTTCAATATGTTTAGTCCTTGCATGAAAAATAGGATTAGCAGCCAAGTGAATAGAACTCATATTGTCACCAAAAATAGTTGGAGTTCCAAACTCCAATCCAAGATCTTTGAATAATGTCTTCATCCACATAGCTTCTTGTGTAGCTATGGCAAGACCTCTATATTCAGCTTCAGTAGAAGAGAGAGCGACTATGGGTTGCTTCTTGGATGACCATGAAATAAGCTTTGAACCTGCAAAGGTAAGATAACCTGAAGTGCTCCTTCTATCTTCCTTGGAGCCAGCCCAATCTGCATCAAAAAATAGCTTCAAACCTAAATCAGATACATAAGGATAATAAAGTCCTTCATTTATGGTTCCTTTGAGATACTTGAGAATCCTTTTGGCAGCATCCATATGTGGTTTCCTTGGTGTGTGCATAAATTGGCTTAGCACACTCACACTGTAACATATATCTACTCTTGTCAATGTGGCATAGTTCAGACTACCCACTAGACTTTGATATGATGTGATGTCCTCTATGAGTTCACCTTCATGTGAGCTTAATTTGTGATTGACCTCCATTGGAGTACCTGCAATCTTACAATCTTGCATCTTGAATTTTGCCAACCTGTCCTTAATGTACTTTCTTTGAGTGAGAAACAAACCATGATCTTTGTAGACAACTTCCAAACCTAGGAAGTAGGTAAGTGAACCCAAATCACTTATCTTGAACTCTTCTCTCATCTGATCTTTGATCTTCTTCATACCATCTGCATCATTTCCTGTCAATATAATATCATCTACATATACACATAGGTAGATGACCTCGGAATTACTCTTTTTAATAAAGAGTGAAGGATCTACCTTGCTTGGTTGAAAGCCTTTGTCCTGCAAGAATGAAACAAGCCTGAAATTCCAAGCTCTTGGAGCTTGCTTGAGACCATACAATGCTTTGTTAAGTTTACACACATAATCAGGATAAACTTGATTCTCAAAACCAGCTGGTTGTGCCATATATACCTCTTCTGTTATCCAACCATTCAAGAATGCATTCTTTACATCTAGTTGAAGTATCTTCCAATTCTTGGAAGAGGCAATACTAAGCAAAACCCTAATAGTAGGCATCTTTGCCACAGGAGAGAAAGTCTCCTCATAATCAATTCCCTGAGTTTGTGCAAAGCCTTTTGCCACAAGCCTTGCCTTATACCTGTTAATTGAACCATCAGAATTCTTCTTGAGTTTATAGACCCATCTTGAGCCTATTACCTTCATGGATGAAGTCTTGGGCACCAAATCCCAAGTGTTGTTTTCCTCAAGTGCTTCAATCTCTTCCTTCATTGCATGCTTCCATTCTGTTTTTGCTTTGGCCTCTTCAAATGATGATGGCTCCTCTTGGTTTATGTCCTGTGCTATGTAGATAGAATGTTTAGTTACTAATGAGGTGTCAAACCCATACCTTTCTGGTTTTTTCTTTTCCCTCATAGATCTTCTTAGGCCATGATGTGATGATTCTGCTTCATGTCCAAGTTCCTACAATTTTGCTTTACCTTTAGACTTCCATGCTTTGACCTTTTCCATGTGAGATTCTTCATCATCCTCTGAGGTGTCTTGTTCTTCAATCTTTGGTTGTTCTCTACCAAGCTTTGGAAAATCTTCTTCAAGATTATATGGTAAATTGACCTTCCTGCATGAATCTTCATACCATGAATTGTTCTCATAAAAAACTACATCTCTGCTTACCAAGAATCCTTTGTTGGTAGGGTTGTATAACCTGTAGCCCTTTTGATTGTTGTCATATCCAATAAATACACACCTTTCTGCCTTTGGATCCATCTTGCCTCTAACCTGTGAAGGAACATGAGCAAAAGCAATACATCCAAAAATTTTACAATGATCTAAGCTTGGTCTTCTTCCATTCCAAGCCTCATATGGAGTCATCCCATCAAGGGATTTTGAAGGCAACCTGTTAATCAAGTAAGTGGCTGTAGATACAGCCTCAGCCCATAAGTAATTAGGTAAATGCTTTTCATTTAACATAGACCCTGCAGCTTCAACAATTGTCCTATTCCTCCTTTCTGCCACTCCATTTTGCTCAGGAGTGTACCTTGTAGTTACCTCTCTTTTGATTCCTCTTTCTTGAAGAAAAGAATCAAACTCATGGGAGAAATATTCTCCCCCTCCATCTGACCTTAGCCTTTTTAGTGATTTACCTGTTTGATTCTCCACAAGAGCCAAATATCTTTTGAAACATGAAAAAACTTCATCTTTTTGTTTCACAAAGAATAGGATAGTCCATCTGCTGCAATCATCAATAAAGGAAACATAATACCTTGATCCAGATATTGAAGCTTCCTTGCTAGGTCCCCATACATCTGTATGAACCAACTCCAAGAGATCTCCATGCATATAACCTTTCTTCATGAATGGTAACCTGTGAGACTTTCCAAATTGACATGCACTTCACTTATAAATCATATGTTGTTTTGACAAATTAGGAAGTCCAAGTACACTTTGGTCCCTGCAAATTTGCTTTAATGACCTTTCACCAATATGTGCTAACCTTTTGTGCCATACTTCCAATTCTGTGACTGTCTGACTACCATAATTAAAGAGAGCAATGTTTCTAGTGTCCTGTAATTCAAATGTGAACAATCTACCTGTCTTTTCACCTTTTGCAATTCTTCTGAATCCTTGACTTGGATCTTCAACAAATGCTCCTGCTTTTGTGAACCTGACTTGCAACCCTTTCTCTACTATCTGCCCAACACTTATCAAATTCTTTGTAATGGTAGGGACATAGAGTACCTTACTTAGTAGGTTGATGTTTCCATCAGGTGCTTTGACATTGCCTATTTTCTCCACAGGATGTTTTGTATCATCTCCTGTTTGTACCTCATGCTTATTCCTTGGATCTTCTAAATCTGATAGGAGTGCCACATTTCCTGCAACATGATTTGAACAACCTGAATCTATGTAGAAAATATGCTCATCAGATTTACCTTGTGGCATAGCCATGTTCATGATCAATAATGAATCCTCTTTGTTTGAGTCTTCTGTGTAGTTATTGTAGTCTCTCCTTCCTTTGTAGCCTCCTTGATAGTTTGAATGATTGTAGTTGTTGTAGTTGCCATGGTAGTTGTTGAACCTTCCTCTTGAGTAGCCATAACTTCCTCTATTGTATCCTCTGCCTCTTTGATTCCTGGAATTCCTAAAGCAATTTTCAGTTGTATGATTAGTTAATCCACAAATAGAACATGAGTTGGAGTCTTGGGATCTCCCCCTCCCTTGTCTACCTCCTCTTCCTCTACCTCTGCCATGTCTTCCTCTACCTGCATAGTTAGCTTGATATGTACCTGCTTCATCATCCACTTTCTTTGCCTTTCCTTTGTTATCTTTAGACTTGCTTTTATCCGTGTATAAAGCTGAAGATTGATTACCTTTAGAGCTTTCTCCATTTTTGATAAGCTTTGCCTCTTGAGTAAGTAGTTGTCCAATGAGTGTGTTGAAATCAGGTACATGCATGTCCATGTACAAATCCATAGCTGTGGTGAATGCTTCCCACTTATCATCTGCCTTCAAGCCATTGATGACCTGCCTTACAATTTGCTCTTCATCTATTACCTCTCCAATGCTTCCCAACTGATCCGCTATGTCCTTGAGCTTTGTGACAAAATCAGTCACATTTTGTTTGGGAGCCTTCTTGAGAGTTGTGAACTCTAGCCATAGTTGATGCTTCCTAGCTTTGGTACTTGAAGAAAAGAAAGCTTCAAGTGCATCCCACACTTCCTGAGATGTCTTACAACTTCTAATGTGAGGCAACAAAAAATCTGAGATAGAGTTGAGGAGATAAGACCTTGCAAGTGCATCCTTGGAGCACCATGTGCTCAATCTTTCTTGCTCTTCTTGTGTTGGTTGACTTTTGTTCCTGAAACTTGGCATAACTTCATCTCCAGCCACATAACCATATAAACTTCTACCTTGGAGATAAGCTTCCATCCTTAATGACCAAGCTGAGTAGTTACCTCTGTCCAATTTGTCAATTGATGAAGGAAATCCATCTGCCATGTTGTCCAACCTTGCTCTGATACCACTGTGAAGAGATGGATAAGTATCTGTTTGAACATGAAGAGGTGTTGTAAAATCCTTGATCTACACCAGCCAAATGAACTCCAGGAGTAGATGGTGGGCCCTTTTAGCTTGCCAATGGATGTATTAGACACCCTATGTACCTTGGAAGATCACTCTCAAAAAGATAGATCAAAACAGATAAGTTGGAGTTAGCTCAGAGGTGAAAACTTGCTATTCTTGGTTCATACACCTGTCCAGTGTTTTACATAATTCTCTGAGCACAGCAGCAATTAGCTTAATTCCTCTTGGGGAAGTCTAGGTAGCTTAAAGAGCTAACTTTCAAGAGTAATCTCATCAAAAATATTGAACCACACACTGAGAATGAGTTTTAACAAGTGATGACATCATCCCGATTTTCACGGGCTGCTACAGAAATAGACCAGTGAGCAGAAAAATCAACATAACTCAAAATGTAGAAATCCAATGATTATGAAAACTTGTATGGTTATACTAAACAGTAAGCTGAATCCAACAAGCTTTAAATCACTGAATTGGGATAAGTAACCAGTGCGAAATGGCTCTGACAAGATGAGTGAAAAAGTCGGGTACCTGACAGAGAAGTGAAGATGAACAGACCCTGTTGACTTCAAATGAACATAACTGAATATTGCAACATCCAAATGACATGAAAATTTGTGAGCATATAGTAGACTTATAGAGCTAACTTTACCAAGTTAAATCACTGAAAATGATGCACCAAGCTCAGAGAGAACATCTCTGCAAGCTGACTGAGAAAACTGAGAGTAATGGCAGTGAGTAGTACACTTCACAAGAACATGGAAAGATGAACTCAAATAATCATGAAAATGAAAGTATATTTCTTGTACAATACAATGACTTATTGATACATATGTGTGCCTTGTAATCACACCTTGATATGGCATAAAGCTCAGCTCTTGGAGGTCTTCACATAGGTCTCTCTAACCACGACTAAAATTGCCATCTATTTATAGTTGAGTTTGGGAGGCTAACTTCCCTCAATCACTCTCCAATCAATCAATGATTGATTTGATTCTCTACCTACCACAAATCACGAATTCGTGGCTCCTCTTTCCATTCTTGATCATGTGGACTCAACCACTTAAGATTCTCTTACTTTTACATTAAGTAAACTCTTCAAAAGTTACAAGAGGTAGTTCACAAGTGAACTTTACATAGTCTTCTTTTTAAAACTTCTTCTAAGACTTTGTGAGACTCAAGCCAATACTTAGGCTTGTCATAGACTTGCTCCAACAAACAAGAGGAATAGATAATCAGAGGGAGGCTAACAGATGATTCCATTCATATGACGAAGATAGCAGGAGGTGCAGATAATTAGAGGGAGAGAACACCAGATGATTCGGCTATTCACATGTACTGATATGGCAAAAGCACTAATTGATTGTGATCTGCAGGAAGAAAGTTCTCATGATGGCCGCGCATACATTGGATAGGTATACATATGGAGGAATTATTGGAGATATTCAGTTTCTTCTTTGTTTTGCAGCTTTTGCACAGTCTTTGATGCATATGAAACTTTTTTTTGTAACATTACCTCATACTCCACTAGTAGTTCTTTTACCTCTAATATATACTTTATTTTGTCAAGCACCTACTGTCACTCATGATTCAATAGCATAGGAAAACATTCTATTGCTTATGGCTCTTCAGCAAGACATTGCAAGTTTTGCGTACGATGCATATTTTGATCTCATGCATATGATATACGTTCTGCATTTGATATGATATATGTTCTAATATGTGTTATTAGAAACATGACCATACATGTGACTTAATAAAGAATAGAGTATGAAGATTGATTAAAACAGCTTTTTGTTTTACTCTCTTCCATAAATGGGAGCTTTTCTTTAATGTAAGTGAAGATTATCGCTTGAAGTATCGGAGAATGAATTAGAACCTAAGTTTAGAAACATAAGTGCAGAATATTTTTGTTGCTTAAACCATCCACTTTTTGAGGTAATAATTCGAAATTGCACCACTATTAATGATCAACAATTTCTCTTGTATAAGTTTTGAATGTGTGGACAAGATGAATGTATATAACATAAATTCTATGGTCATGTGTTGCGCCAAAAGTAACTGAAGGTTATAAATGTTATGTACATCTAAGATAAGGTACTCACCTATTTCGTTTGATTTAGAGATTTTGTTTACATATGTGCTGGAAAATTTTGCTTGATTATCAAAGTTAAATGCATCATTTAATTGAGGTTTATTTCTTCTTTTTGTTTGAAAACGTTGTCAGTATTTTGAAATCTCATACAGTAATTGCTGCGATCGTTCCTTTCCTAGTGTGTAAAGTCTTTTAAATCATAGTATATAAAAAGTTTATTTGATCCTTTGGCTAGATCTACATATGTTATTTCCTTTCCCTTTCCAGTTTGTACAACATAGCATGTATAAGTATAAGTCAAGCAATGCGGATGCTAGAAACTGAATTTGTATGCGTAGTTGACTCCAAGCGCAAATGGGTTCGAGGGATTATGTTCTGATGTATGAAACCATTGCATGGCATGGTAACAATGGATGAAATAAGTTAAGGGTAGAGAAACTAAGTTGCGCCAAAAAAAACTGGTTTATTGGTGTGCCTCCAGAAGTGATAATAAAGCATGCCTCTATAACTCATCCATCATTTGCTCTGCTACGTGTAAACCTTTCACATACTTTCGCTTTTATAGTATAAAAGAAAAAACAAGCATTCACAATTCCCTGAGAGAGGAAATTCCTAATTCTTGTTTGACCAAAAATTCTCAGTATTGGTTACTTGAGCTTGGGAAAAAAAATAAACGGGGAAAATGAGCTACTTTGGAGGTATTTATCTTAACAAATTCAGTTGATGATTAGATGGAAAAGTCACACATCCGATTTTAAAGAAAAATGCTATGCATAATCTTTGTTCATGTTCTGCTAATATGGAAGTGCTAGACATAAAATGTGTGAACCTTTGATTTTAAAATCTTTTTAATTTTCTCAAACTTGGACTTGAGTCTGCTTCTAAGGTAAATAATTGGAGAGAGGTTTACTATTGGAACTCAAGGGCATGAACTGCTTAATGTAGCACTTTGCATAAGTGAGAGGATAAAGAGAAGAGAGCATTGTGAGTTTAAGAGAAAGGAAACATGGGAACACGGGCTGTTAATGTGTGTCGTGACCATTGTGAGGGAAGATCTATGTGAGTAATCTTTAAAGAAAGCAGAGACACTCATTGAATATGTGGGCAACATAAAGAAGTTAATTTTGTACAAAGTTAGCACAAGAAAATTTTCGATTGCCTTGCAATTGTTGACATTAAGAGTAAAGAATATCACTCTATTGTGAGTGATATCACATTTCCTTAAAACAATTCTATTTTGTGATCTTTACCCACTTTACTCCTAGCTTTTAACACCCTTCAAGCTCATATATTTTCTTGGCACTCTGTGTGCACTCCTAAGCGTGCAAGATCCCGACCACAAACATGATCCTAACGTGAAATGCATAGGGGGATGGATTTTTACTTTGAGTGTACTTCGAGCTTACTTTGAGCTTGAGCTTGAGATGACTTGAGTTGACCATTAGAGTGAGAGACTTGATGATGAGGGTTTGAGGGCTTGAGTATTGAGTTTGACTAAGAATTTGAGTTTTGACCAAGATTTGACCACCTTAAGCTTAGATACAAGAACTTTGAGTACCTTATTTCAAGTGTTGGCTGAATCCCAAAGGACTACCATAAATAGTGATGGAGTGATGCGAGCACTAGAGGCAATTTCAAAAGATTTTGGTTCTTCAATGGGCGTGAAATAACCAAGTTCTTGTAAATCTATGATACCAAAATGGACTTTTATGGAGTATCTGCTTCTATGAAGCTTAGTGAATTTGCAAGGATGGTAATGCTTAGTGTCAAACCTAGCATTTATGCTCTTCAAGAACGATCCCATACATGGAGTGAATTTAAAAATTTGCTTAGAGAAGAGTATTACTTAGAGGACTTAGTCATGCCCACACGACATGAAATTAGAGAGTTGGTGGCTACTCCAAGTAAAGGCCTAGAGGTGATTAGGCTACTTCGAGAGTTTGAAGAGCGATTTGATCAACTGAGTCAAAATGAACAAGATGCTTTGGAACATGAGAAATTAGAGCTCTTCATTAAGAGTGCAGACCCTGATATGGCCTTGGAGTTAGGTGACATGTTGGAAGACTTGAGTGAGCTACGTGACTAGAGAATGGAGTAGAGTGCAAAAGGCCATATTGATGCTCTTGAGATGCAAGAGATGGAGATCACATATAGTGCAAGATAGATCTGTGTATACTCAGACCCTCACGATGCCTACTCCTAGACCTCTAGATTATATGAATGAGATTGTGAAGTGCAAAAATGAACATGGAGTTAATCTTATATCCTTAAATGAAACGAATGAATTTAGACAAGAGTTGAGGATAAGAAGGCAAGAGAGGAGTTGAGTGAGAAGTTGTGTAAAGATGATGAGAAATTAGAAAGTGTGTTTGATGATGTAGTTTTGGTGTGCATGCATCAAATTAATAGAGATGATGAGAAAGAGCAAGAGGTTGAGTTGATTGAGGAGCAAAAGGTTGTTTGGGAAGGAAATTCAAGTGAGTCATATGATGAGTCAAACTTGAGTGATGTTGAGAGTCTTAGTGACTTGAGTTTTGAGATAGTTAGTGAAGCAAGTGTCAAGGCTTTCCACGATGAGGAAGATGGGGCATTGGTCACTAACTCTTCATGAGTCGAGGATATTCTCACTAGTACTCCTCAAGAAGTAGGAGGGGATGAGAGAGATGAGGTTGATCTAAAGAAGAATGAAAAACACGATGAATTTTCTCCCACCATAATCTTTTGCATGATGAAGAATTGAATGTATGTGAACAAGTGTGTAGTGATGATGAGTATGATGAACGCTTGAGTTTCATTGATTGTGGAGAGCTATTTTCAATGGGAATGCATGAAAATCTTATAGCTCAAGATGATTTTGTTGATTTGATGTATGCCAGTTTGGGTTTGCATGATTTTGAGTGTGAAGCATTAGATGAATTAAATGAATCATCTTCACAAAGTGAATGCATGTTGAATGAAAATTTTGAATTTAATCCAATTCAAATAGATGCACCTAGTGTGCAAATGAATGAAAATTTTTCAAATAATATTGTTGATTATGATAGTGCTGATATCTTTTATGAGTTTCTCAGTACATGTGCTGATTAAGAGCCGGTTGAAGATTTTGAGTTTAAGTGGATCATACGAAAGGCAACAACTTTCGAGTTGCTAATTCATGTTCTATTGAAGATGGATTTTCGTGAAATCCTTTCATGGATTGCATGGTATATTTGGTTATTTTGATTCAATGCTTTTCATCTTTTGTTTAATTTTGTGAGTGCAAAAAATGAACAAGTGAAGATAATGGAGTTGACAAAGAAATTAGAAAGTTGTAAAAATCCTTTTCTTAGCTATCTTGTTTCCAACCTAATCTTTTTTGCACCATTTTTGAGATGCATTGCATACAAAGTATGCATATTTTGAGTTGAGAAGAGCACATGTTTTAATTCCTATAGGTGCATGTTCATTTGCACATGAGAGATATTTGTAAATATTATAACTGAAAGCATGTTGTACCTTGAGTGAAAGTGAGAGGAGTTGAGTGAGGACAAGAGTGATTTCATTTGAGAGTGAAATTATGAGTGGAGAGATTCCTTTAGTAGAAACTATGAGAAGCATTTCCATATTTGCACCATGATTGTTAATGCTTGCATCTAGAGTATGCATGTTTGAAAAGGTAAATGCACCTGTACTTTCAAATTGATAGCTTCATGTCCAATTGCACACTAAAAAAGTTGTAAATACATCAAAAAATTTTGAGCTTTAGAATGAGTGAGAAGCCTCGTCATCGAACACTAATTACCTCTCTTATTGTACCATTATGTTTTTGATGCACTTAGAGTATGCATGTATAGGGCCCACTACATGGCTGTGCATAGACTCAGTGATTTTGTATACCCATGCACTTGATTTTTGTCATTGTACTCGACTTGTAGATGCAGATATGGAGCTTGATGGTGGTGTGTCCAGAGGCCACAGAGGTTTGGAGGGGGTGGATGTCGTGGAAATTCTTTCTCCACGATTGCATTGACATGATTGATCATTTTCTTTCATATGGAAAAAAGGGACATGTTTGAAAGATGGACACGAAAAAAAAAGAAAGGGCTTTATTTTGCTCCTCCATTTTTGCTCTTGACTGGACAGGTGGAGAGGGGCAGTTTTAAGCATTTTTGGAGGGAAGAAGGACACGTGTTCAAGGCGGTAGAAGGGGATCAAAAGGGTTTCTAAAAAGAAAAAGCGGCGCAGCTTATCGATTTTTTTTCTTCGTTTTTCCTTTTAGGGGAGATCGCAGAGAGGAGTGAAAGGGGGCATAGACATTTGATGAAGGAAGGTCTCTCTCTCTTTGAAGGCCGATAGATATCTGCTGCATGAAGGTCATCGATTGCTGGATCGAACAAATACTTATATATGACGGAGCTATATATTATCTATCAAAGGAGGAGGAGGAGGTGCGCATGAATTTCAATCTGACGAGGCCCTCTAGAGGAACAGGAGGAATAGATAATCAGAGGGAGGCTAATAGATGATTCCATTCATACGAAGAAGATAGCAGGAGGTGCAGATAATTAGAGGGAGAGAACACCAGATGATTCGGCTATTCACATGTACTGATATGGCAAAACCATTGATTCGCTGTGATTTGCAGGAAGAAACTTCTCATGATGGCCGTGCATAAATTTGATAAGTATACATATGGAGGAATTATTGGAGATATTCACTTTCTTCTTCGTTTTGCAGAGTTTGCACAGTCTTTGATGCATACGAAACATTTTTTTTTACATTACCTCATACTGCACTAGTAGTTCTGTTACCTCTAATATATACTTTATTCTCTCAGATGCCTACTGTCACTCATGATTCAACAGCATAGGAAAACATTCTATTGATTATGGCTCTTTAGCAGGACATTACAAGTTTTGCGTACGATGCATATTCTCATCTCATGCATATGATGTACGTTCTGCATCTGATATGATATATGCTCTAATATGTGTTATTAGAAACATGACCATACATATGACTTAATGAAGAATACAGTATGAAGATTGATTAAAAAAGCTTTTTGTTTTACTCTCTTCCATAAAGAGGGACTTTTCTTTAATGTAAGTGAAGATTATCGCACGAAGTATCGCAGAATCAATTAGAAGCTAAGTTTAGAAACAAAAGTGTAGAATATTTTCGTTGCTTAAACCATCCACTTTCTAAAGTAATAATTCGAAATTGCTTTAGTATTAATGATCAACAATTGCTTCTGTATAAGTTTTGAATGTGTGCACAAGATGAATGTATATAACATAAATTCTATGGTCATGTGTTGCACCAAAAGTAACTAAAGGTTATAAATGTTTTGTACATCTGAGAGAAGGTACTCACGTATTTTGTTTGATTTAGAGATTTTTTTTACATATGTGCTGGAAAATTTTGCTTGATTATCAAAGTTAAATGCATCATTTAATTGAGGTTTAAGTCTTCTTTTTTGTTTGAAAACGTTGTCAGTATTCTGAAATCTCATACAGTAATTGCTGCCATAGTTCCTTTCATAGTGTGTAAAGTCTTTTAAATCATAGTATATGAAAAGTTTATTTGATCCTTTGGCTAGATCTACATATGTTATTTCCTTTCCTTTTCCACGTTGTACAGGATCGCATGTATAAGTATAAGTCAAGCAATGCAGATGCTAGAAACTCAATTTGTATGCGTAGTTGACTCCAAGCGCAAATGGGCTCGAGGGATTATGTTCTGATGTATGAAACCATTGCATGGCATGGTAGCAATGGATAAAATAAGTTAAGGGTATAGAAACTAAGTTGCGCTAAAAAACCTGGTTTATTTGTGTGCCTCGAGAAGTGATAATAAAGCATGTCTCTATAACTCGTCCATCATCTGCTCTACTACGTGTAAACCTTTCACATACTTTCGCCTTTATAGTACAAAAGAAAAAACAAGCATTCACACTTCGTTGAGAGAGGAAATTCCTAATTCTTGTTTGACAAATAATTCTCAGTATTGGTTAGTAGAGCTTGGGAGAAAAAATAAATGGGGAAAATGAGCTACTTGGGAGGTATTTATCTTAACAAATTCAATTGACGATCAGATGGCAAAGTCACACATATGATTTTAAAGAAAAATGCTATGCATAATCTTTGTTCACGTTCTGCTAATATGGAAGTGCTAGACATAAAATGTGTGAGCCTTTCATTTTAAAATCGTTTTAATTTTCTCAAACTTGGACTTGAGGCTGCTTCTAAGGAAAATAATTGGAGAGAGGTTTACTCTCATTGGAGCTCACGGGCATGAACTCCTTAATGCAGCAGTTTGCATAAGTGAGAGGATAAAGAGAAGAGAACATTGTGAGTTTACGAGAAAGGAAACATGGGAACAAGGGCTGTTAATGTGTGTCGAGACCATTGTGAGGGAAGGTCTATGTAAGTAATGTTTAAAGAAAGCAGAGACACTCATTGAATATGTGGGCAACATAAAGAAGTTAATTTTGTACAAAGTTACCACAAGAAAATCTTCGATTGCCTTGCAATTGTTGACACTAAGAGTAAAGAATATCACTCTATCGCGAGTGATATCATATTTCCTTAAAATAGTTATATTTCGTGATCTTTACCCTCTTTACTCCTAGCTTTTAACACCCTTCGAGATGAGATATTTTCTTGGCACTCTATGTGCACCCCTAAGCATGCAAGGTCCCGACCACACCGTCTCTTTTTCATATGTACTGCATAACTTCTTCCAAAGCTCCTCTGTGCTTTCACGGTCTAATACTGTAAAGTAAAGATTTATGATTATAGGGAATGATGCCAATGGCATCAAGCACGTTAAAACTCAACTAATGGAAGAATTTAAAATTAGTGATCTTTTCTTGTTAACATACTTTCTTGGTTTAAAACTTGTGTATATAGATTTTGGAATATTTATTACTCATAGAAAGTATATCCATGATATATTGGTAAAATTCAAGATGGAGAATACCAAAATTGCATGTACACCCATGGAACTCAATCATAAGCTTAGTTCACATGAAGGAGAACTCCTTGAGGATGTTATAGGATATGAAAAACTTGTAGGGATCCTCAACTATGCTACCCTAACAAGAGTAGACATTGCTTATGGAGTAAGTACATTAAGTCAGTTTATGCATGCACCAAGAAAACCTCACATGGAAGCTGCCAAGAGGGTGCTAATGTATCAAAAGGGTACAATGATTGAAGGGTTATTCTACACTTTCACTTCTGACTTAGACATACAGATGTATTGTCATGGAGATTGGGTTGGCTCCAAGGATGATAGAAGAGCACCTTAGGATACTTGTCTTTTGCAGGATCAAAGCTTATATTATGGTCATCTAAGAAGCAACCAATTTGGCCTTATCATCTGCAAAAGCAAAATACACAGGCCTAGCAAATGCAAAAGAGGCAATGTGGCTCAAGCAACTCTATGAAAAAGAGGCAATGTGGCCTATTAGTCATGAAGTCTTATATGATCAATCCCTTGTAAAATCAAGTATATTTACTTTTGTAAATGTGCACTACTCACACATGGAGTTAGAAAGCATCAAATCGTGAATCATTTGGTAGTTGAGTAATGAGAGAATATATCCTATACTATAGGATTCATTTTTAGGTGAACTTTTGAATTTGAATTCAAAAGGTTGGCTCAAAATTAAATTATAAAAGAAGGATCAAAAGACCCACATGATATCTCGACTCCATGAGATCATTTTGATAGGGATACATTGTGAATTCAGAGCTCACTTCATAGCGCATTCACCTTCCACACATTGAGCAATTGATTATTGCCAATGACATTGTATTTGTACATGATTGAATACATACATTGCATTAAATCTTCACTTCACTCCTCTACCATGACTACATCAGTACAATGATCTTCTCAGAGGTTGTTCGCAGTGCATGATTGATCATTTGTAGTGCTTTAAAGCATGATATATTCAATATAATCTCTACTACATTTCTACAAAATCACATTATCATTAGCTCTTTGAATCATTAAGGTATTAGCATTTTATTGCTCTCTGATCTATTGACTGATGCACCCCATAAATGTCGGGTATGTCCTATGATTTGCTAAACATCTTACTTAGCATGTAGTTCATCATTTTTTATGAAATCACTCATGATTAGTAGATGCCTAAGCTAATTAGACATCACCAAAAGGAATTAAGCTAATTACTAATGTGCTTAGAGAACTGTTCAATATACTGAACAACTATAGAGATAAGAATAACAAGTTTTTGATCCTCAATTAATTTCCTACCTATTTGTTTTGATCCATTGATTAGTGGATCAATTTTCAAACATCATAAGTGATCATTTATGATCATTAACTAGATAAAGAGGCCCACTACACTCTGCAGGACATGTAGAGATAGGGGATGACACTGAGCACAAGATTACACATGTGGGAGATGTTGCATTGAATGGATGCCAAAGCTCCAAGGTGTTGAAGGATGTGTTGCATGTGCAAACCATAACAAAGAACTTGGTTTCAGTAAGTCGAATGGTTGAAAGAGGTTATGAGGTGAGGTTCAATGAGCAAGGATGTTTTGTTGAAGACCCCATGCAGGACTAAAAGCTCATAGCGAAAGGAAAGAAGCAAGGAAGACTCTTCACAATGGAGGTAAATACGTCAAACCCTCACACTGTCTACTTGTCAATTGGAAATAAACAGATTGGAGAAATCGACTTATGGCATAAAAGAATTGGACACATGCACTTGTAAAGGATGAAGGACATGCAAAGGAAGGGCTTGGTGAGTGGCCTACATGATCGTACACTCAAAATATGCAACATTTGTGCCATGCTTTCCAATTAGGGAAACAAAGAAAATTGCTAGTCAAGAAGGGAGCACATGTGTGTAATGAAATGTTGAATCTCATACACATAGATGTATGGGGAACTACAAGGGAGCCATCCATTGGAGGCAATAGATATTTTATCACATTTATAGATGATTATTGAAGGTTTATTTGGATGTATTGCATGAATTCAAAGTCAAAGGTGTTTTATCACTTCAAGGGGTTCAAAAACCTAGTGGAGAAGGAAAGAGGGAAGTATATAAAGACTCTCACATAGGATGGAGGGGGAGAGTATTTTTCAAATGAATGTTCAAATTTTTACATGATCACATAAACACAAAAACATTAAAATTTGGGGCTTCAAAAAGTCCAAGTATCATAGCCGATTGAGTTTGGTATCAACAAAAGGCAATTCAATTGCATATAGCAGAAGTTGCTAGAGCTTTGTTAAATGAAATGAATATTCCTAACTCTTATTGGGCTAATGCAACAAATACAGCCATATACATTATGAATAGGTTTCCAACCGCATGAGTACATGGAGTTACACCTTAAGAATCTTGGTGTGGTAAGAAACCCAACCTTCCACATCTCATAGTATTTGGTTGTGTGTTATGTTCACATACCTCAAGAATTGAGACTCAAGTTAGACACGAAGGCACGTAAGTCTATATTTCTTGGATGTTCTTTAGAGAAAAAGGGTTTTAGATGCTACAACCCTTGCGCCAAAGAGGTTAAGGTATCTAGGGATGTAATTTCTAATGAGCTGCTACCTTGGTATGGTAGCAAAGTTGTGTTAGATGTTGACAATGCATATCAAGTTGAGAAGAAGTTCAAAGAGCAACAACAAAGCATGGAGATATGTGGTCCAAACACTTCAAGCACACCATCAAAGGAGAGTACTACATTATCTTGGCATGGGAGGACAAGGAATGAAGCTCATTCAAGTGAAAGAACTAGCAAAGGAAAGGAAAAGGCAAATGATGAAGACCATCGATGGGTAGATATGGAATCTACAAGTGATGGAGATATGGAAAAATTAGAAACTCCGGGATTGTAGTAAACCTAAAACTCTATATAAGCATCATACCACCTTTCTTTCTTGAGTTTCATGCATTCCAGGAGTTTCCCACGTAGTTTAGTGAAGTCATAAACTCTAGAAAATAGCACCCTTGCTTGCTTACCTCATTTTCGCATGAATTCACTCCTCTCTATCTAGAGGTGTAGTTCCGCTTTTCCACATCTGATTGTAGTAGATTGTAGAGTTATTGTATTCATTTTCATTGCTTTCAAGCTTACTTTGGTCTCTCATATAGTGCCCTAAACTTTGCCAAAGTTTCAAGTTCTTTAACTGAGTGAGGTGTGATAAATTGCTAACTTTGTGAAGGTATATCTCTACACATAGGCAAAGAGTGTTGCAAACATGTAATGTGTTTTGTAGAGGGTGGTTTTTCAAGCTGGAATATCCATTTGGGATGACTTAAATCTTGCTAGGTAGCTCTTAATAGCTTTTGTAAATCTGCAAATTTGCATTTTAATTCTCTATAGTGGTGCATAGAAACGTTTAGAACATTGAGCATATATCACTGCTTGTGGACCTAATGGGTGCAGCCATCTTCCATTTAGGCATTGCGGTGTTAGAATTATACCTTATCAAAAGGGATAGGAGAGTCATATTCATTCTATCCTAACACATAAGCAATAGCATGATAGGGCATATACAAGACTTGGACACATCCAAGAAGATTTGGGAGACCTTGGAAAGATTGTACTTTTCATCAACCAAGGCAAGGAAGATTCAACTCAAGAATGAGCTAAATAATCTTAGGAAAGCACCAAGTTGTAACATAAATGAGTACATTTTGAAGGTTAAGGAGCTTGTAGATGTCCTCAGCTCAATTGGGAGCCCAATCGAAGATGACGATCTTGTTGCGCACACTCTCAATGGCCTAAGATAGGATGAAAGGTGGACAACATTCACCACATCAATTTATTTGAGGGATTCCCTACGAGAATTTGAACAATTAGTCACGTTGATGGTGACAAGGAGATGAACCAAGGAGGTTCACAATCAAAGGACAGTCAAGCCCAAGTTTCCTATCTAGGTAGAGGCAAATGTAATTAAATTTCACAACAACATATACAAACACATGGTTTCCTTGTTCTAATTAATTTGCAAAGCCAAGAAATCATTAGAGAATAGATTCACATTCCTATGTAAAGTAGACCATGTAAGAATGTGATTATGGATAGGAAATATAGGTTTTCAATACTACATTAGTTCAACAAGCATGTACCCTATGGTCTTTGTACAAGTCATCATATCAATGCGGAATGCAAAAGATAAAAACTTACACCATTGTTTAGTGTCTCCATTACAAGTTTCTAAGATGGCTTTTCAAATAAATGGATGAAATATTTCTACTTTTTCATAAGACTTAGGGTTATAAGTAGAAAAATAGGTTTGATGACATGCGAAGAACTCCTTAGTCTCTATCGTATCTAATTCTCCCTCATTAGCAAGTACTTTCTCTATGTATCCAAATCTACAAATAACACCTTAAAGTAAAATTTTTCATACATTATGTGTGGTTTTACATCATAGTGCTCAGCCTTCTAGATGGTTTGTGAGATGTTCTCTTTCAAGTATAATATATATAAAGTTATCATCCTTTGGGAAGGATTACAATGTCTTTTATCCATTTGTGATGAACATAGGAATGATACGTAGGATGTAATGTCTCCCGATGCTTAACACATGAATAAAATTGACATCTAATACATGTATTCACATAGTCTCTTATATTGGCGTACATTCCTTGAAAATATTAGTTTTCTCTATTCTTTTTATTTGTGGTCCAAAAACCCTTTATATCCAACCCATTATGTATCATGCCTACCTTTCATAACTTCCAATTGAAGATTTCTTATTCCAAGCACTCTTTCTGGCTTAATTAAATATGATTTTGAAATTCGAGTGTGTTGGAAAGTGGAAAACAAAACTTAAGGATCCCATGTAGCTTTTAATTTCTCAAAGCTCAATCTTAAATCTAATGTTTACATACACTCTTTTACATGGATCCCACTCGTGAAGCTTTGACTACAAAAAAAAATGAAGTGCATACTAAATTGAAACACGAATAATTCAAATGCACTAGGAAATTACCTAAAAATGGAAAAATGGATGACTTGAACAAACTCTCCATATGTATCGATTGCTTGACGATGACTTCACAGCTTGCACGTGTTCAGTCATGGCTAGCACGTCAAACGATGTCCTCTTACATTTGCTAAGTGGGGCATCATACTTGTGCTCAATTTAGCACAACGAAAGGTCGTCTCTCTCTCTCTCTCTCTCTCTCTCTCTCTCTCTCTCTCTCTCTCTCTCTCCACACACAACAATAGGATGCCAACTCACTTCCAACCTCCTGCAATCTCTTATATATATGATTCAACTTCTGTGTGTTATCTATCAGCGCTGGTCAAGGAAGCGCCTCTCTAACACAGAGATATCATACTTCAACTCCAGCCTTGGAACATCTTGCTCTAGGGCAATGGCGAGCAGATGCACAATTTCGTTAGCTGTGATGCTTGCAGTCACATTAGGGTGCGCCACAATCTCGGTCGCACCCGCGAGCGCATCCTTTTCATGCAAGAGAGAGCTTCCGTGTGGACCGAGCAAGTTCACCTTTTATCTGCACAACACAGTCTATAACCCAGCTGTGGATAATCGAGATCACTTCAACTCCATCTATAGCCTTCCTCCCAATATCAGCTTCCCTAATCCCTTCGCCTTTGGCGTGAGGAACACATTTGAGGATCCGATCACGGAGGGCCCATCCAACAGCTCAATGTCGCTTGGCAAAGCGCAGGGTTTCTACGTGCTCGATTCTTTCACTGAATTCACGCTTTTCCACCTTTTCACTGCTAACATCACCGAAGGCGAGCACAAGGGCATCATCAACATCTTCGGACAGGTACGCGAGGTCGATCCTGTTCGTTACCTTACCGTGATAGGGGGAACCGGAGCGTTCCTTGGAGCCCGCGGCCTCGCTTCTTGCACCCTAGTAGATATCGACCACACTCCTCCTGCTAAATGGACACTCTCGTTTGATCTTGATCTCTACTACTAGACCTGTCAAGCCGAACAGAACGGCTGAGATATTAAGCAAAGCCTACACCGAGCAAGTAGGTTTCTCCTTCCCTTCTTCATGAATAATCAAGGGACGTTGGAATCTCCCTTCCATTCGCGTGCAATTAAATAATAGTTTGTCGTTAGTCATTCAGTCATCTGATGAAGATCGTCCATGGTTGTGATTGTTCTTTTCTCCTCGACTTGGGAATATAGCTTCATAGCCGCCAGACAGAAATGCTTCGCATCCTGCAATTCAATGTGATCTTGATGAAACCGAACAGATAGGTCCATTATCCTGACCACATTGGATCGAAGTTGAACAATTCAAAAAAATAATCTGGCCTACATCGGTTTCCAGAGTCCGGGCGCAACTTCTGGATATGCTATGCATTTCTTTCTCAGATTGTCAAGAGGCATTCCTGGTTTTAGGAGTTCTTTTCAGGCGAATGCTATCTTCTTATTTTACGGAATACAATCTTAATGGCGTTTATCAATGTCTTTGATGTATTTGGTGTTCTTCCTTCTGTTTGGAGCATCTGTCTACCGCTTGGCTTCGTGATTGCTTATTTTGTCCATCGTCATTTTCCGTTTCATTTCTATCTTCAGAGAACTTAATCTTATTGACACTTGAAACGAGTTTTTTAATTCACCCTTGACAGGAACGTAGAAAATGCTTTAACAGAATGATTTTCTGTACTAAGTCTTAATACATTTTTCGTCTTTTGTCGCATAAACAACAGCTTTTCTTCCTCTCTCAACGCGATTCTACCGATTTCCGAGTATATTTGCGGATGTATTTAGCCATAATCCACAATGGCTTCTTATAAGATCTAATGCATTTTATACAGACATCAAACACTCAGTACTCTCACTTGCATGCTTTCGCCGTTCCTCAAAGATAAAATCCCAACACGTGTGTATCTAACAATTGATGAGTATCAAATAGGCTGAACACTTCACTCCTGATGAAGCACCGATAATGTTTTTTCATACTCTTCTGTATAAGGCTCCCCCAATGTGGACAAACCAAGTGCGAGTGTGGAGATTAATAGGCTTCTATGTTTGAGATACGTCTGCCCACACCAGCTCAATTAGTTTGTCCCACCAGTTCAATTGGTTTGTCCCTTCGCATGTCGGGTCAAGGGGAAGAGTTCAACCCCTACTTTCGGTGAAAGATGTCCTTTAACATGCAGGCTTGGGATGTTTGGGTGCACCTTCCTGTAGTACTAAAAATCCATCAAGCTATTGAAACTTGTTGAAACTTCTTGATGGCCTTTAGCCTGCTCAAACGAGGTTACCTTGTCTTGTTGTTGGCCGTTAAGTTGTTTCAACTAGCTACCTTTAAGTTTTTCAAACCAGCTACCTCGTCTGGCCTTAGGATCATCCCTTCCCTAATCTCTAAGTAAGAGGGCATTTGGGCTAGGTATCCTAGTGGTTGCTAGGCATCCAACCTATGTATTGTGGAATAAGGAGAGTCTCATGGGTGTTATGTCTATGTTTCATTGTACTTTAAATTAGTTGAAATTTGTTGATGGCCTTTAGCCTGCTCAAATGAGCTACCTAGTGTTGTTGTTGGCCTTTACATTGGTCAAACTAGATCCCTCGTCTAGCCTTAGGATCATCCCTTCCCTAGTCTCTAAGTAAGAGGGCATTTGGGCTAGGTATCCTAGTGGCTGCTAGGCATCCAACCTATGCATTGTGGAATAAGGAGAGTCTCATGGGTGTTATGTCTATGTTTCATTGTACTTTCAATTAGTTCAAGCTTAGCGTGACTCTCAATGATCAAATTTCCTTGAGAAAAGAATAGGAATAGTCCCCTAGGTGTTGTTTTTCTTTTAGTGTACTTTCAATTAATTCAAGCTTATCACCTAGACTCCTAATCATTGATTCTCCTTTAAAAGAGGATATATAGAGTTTCATGGGTGCTTTGCCCGTTTCTCGTTGTACTTTTAATTAATTCAAGCTTAAGCTAGAATGACTGAACTTTTAACTCATTCAAGCATAGCCATAATCTCAATGATCGAACTTACTTTTGAAAAAGAAAATCCGGTTTGAAGTTCACTTCATCATTAGAGATAGTTTTTTGATGAATTGCACCTTTATTATGTATTAATTGAGGATAAAAAATGTTGGAGTTAGAAGTCTGTGGAAGCACGTGAACAACTTAAGGAAGTGGAAGAAGCTGGGAGCACAACACACAATACTGAATATACTACCACTAGAGTGTACAAAGATAAGCAACCCGTTAGGGATATATGTGTATATACAAGCCGGGGGAAAAAACCTCCTAAAGAGGGAAAAACATGCCCCGAGGATCCTAGTGTGTTCACACACATCCCTACCTAAATATATCAACAAATCCCCCCTAGGAGTGATGCGCTCAACAAGGAGCTAGCAAAGGCCTGCAATGTTCTCTTGCATAGGCACATATGCCAAGCTGATCTCTGCTAGAACCTCTCCCTGACATAATGAAGATGGTGGTGGCAGAAGATTGACCAACACCCAAATCACCAATAATGCATTTGAGCCACACACACTAAACAATTGCTGTGAAAGCTGCCCTATACTCATCACGAGTAGAGGTGGCCTTAGTAGGGTGCTTCTTGCTCAGCCAAGATATGCATGAACTACCAACCATGAAGCAGAAACAACTAGTGGACACACGAGTTGCATAGCAACCAGCCTAGTCAGAGTAAAAAAAACAATGCAAATCTGGCTGTAGTGGTGCTTCCTTGGGATAAAACAACCCAAGTAGCCGGGTATGACTCAAGTAGCGAAAGATGCACTTAACTGCCTGCCAATGCTTAACACTTAGGCAATGCATAAACCTACTCATCTCTAAGAGAGCAAACTGAATATCTAGCCGAGTAATGCATAAGTAAATCAAGCATCCAAGAGCCAGCTAATAGAGAACAACATCAAATGCATCTCCATCATCATGAGGACTCAATCGTAAACCTATTTCAATACGAGTGGCAATAGGTTTACAGTCTTCAAGGCCAAAATGCTGCAATAATGTGTCAATATATTGTTAGGGGAGAACTAGATTGTGCCTTCTGACTACAGTAGACACAATTTTGGAATTATACTTTTTATTACAAGAACACCAACGTAGGGAGAACAATACAAAAATATGTGATTGAAACAAGACTTCCAACAACCCGGGACCAATAGGTATGGAAAACTAGACTAGAGATTATACAAGAGACTACACAACCCGAGATCGTGGATAGGAAACAAGATATCTCAATTTCAAGAATCCCCTTCCGGGATATGAACTAGACACAAGAAATAACTTGAAAGGATCTCGTACTACGAGATTACAATAGGACATGAAAAGATGTCCAAGATACAAGTTTAGACACGACTAGAGTCAGAGACAAGACTAGAACTTGAACTCAAACTTGAAAGTATTCACTTGGTGATCATGACCCCTTGAGCTCCCAAGACTGGCATTGGCAAGACTGAGAATGAATGTGGCCAACCCGTCCTTTTATAGGTGTTCAAAGGTGGTGCTATATGACAGTTACAAATTGATGATGTCATCGACTCAAAACAAGACCTCCCATTGTCAGAATTTAGCAAATAGATAGTCAATCTTGGGGTTTTGCACATTCGAGATGCAATGATAAGATTAGTTTCTCCAAAATTTGAAGCAATCATGAAGTCACATAGAATTTGAGGTTTAGGATGGTTTCCTTTGTGTCCATGATATCACCTCCCCCTCAAGCGATGAGTTCCACGAGGAGCGGTTATCTGACCCTGAGATCCTCTAGAACTCGAATCTTCATAGCTCTTGATCTTTGTAGAGTTCTTGAAAAAGGTTTTATTAAGGATTGATCCATTCTTGAGGCGATCATTAATATATGGAAAGGTCTCGATCTTGCAAATGAGTCCCAACATGACATTGTTTTTCTACATATTGACATTGACAAATCCTACAATGGACTCGAGTGGGACTTCATTCCTAAATGAATGAAAGACTTGGGATGTGGAAAGAAATTCACCAAAATGTTCTCAACTCTTTGGGGTAACGCTTTTGCTTGCATCCATATCAATGGCCTATTATCCCAATCAGCTAGATTACAGAGATCATTCAAAGAAGATTACCCACTAGATCCACTACTATTTGTAATTGCCAGCACTTTATTATGAAATGTTACCATCAATAGCAATACCTTGTTATTATTGTGCACCAATGGTACTATCTTTTGGAACATCGGTGTCAATAAATCCCTACTAGCTCATCGTTAGGTTTCGAGGTTTCCATAGAGCAAAGACGGAACTAGTTTATTACCAAGATCGAGAAAAAGACGCGATATTGGAAACGGATGCATATTAACTTGGTGGGTGTCTCAATGTCATTGACACATTCCTAATAGCATCAATTATTTATTGCATTTCTTGCTAGAGACTGAAATACCTCGAGCTCGCTAAATTGGATATAATGTGCAAAAGCTTTCTATGGAGAGGGGATTATAGTAGAAGGGATACTTTCAAAATAAAATACTTGTTGTTGTCCTAGATGGATAGGAAATGAGCTACTCACCTTGCTTTTCTCTCCAGTTCTGGTCACCCCCAAAGGATCACAGCTGGTGTGTTCATTGTTGATAATTCAGAACAAGATGAAACCTTTCCTCAAGATAAATGATGATTGGAAGTGGAGTGCGGGTAGTTTGCCACATGAATCAAGCTCGTTTACAACTAAGTGCATCAGACCTCTCTATAGAAACAATAGAATAAGCACGAAGAAGCTATGGAACAAAGGATTCCATTTCTGTACTAACTTATGGAACCAAAACAAGGGAAATCGGATTAGCTTCAAGGACATTAACTCAGTGTGGTGTGTGGATTATGATGACTAGTACCTATTAAATAACAGAATGTTAGTGTAGGAATTCTCCATGGCAATGTTCCTCCAAGGAAACGAGACACCATGGCTACAAGGTTTAGAATGGAAGACGGTCATAGTGTGGACTGATTCCCGATTATTCAAAAGAATTTGGACGTCTATACAATGTTAAATAGGAAGTGGTGTATAAATTGGACTAAAATTAGATGGGACCTCAAAATCCATGACTTGTGGCAGCCCTTCATTAAGAATTATACCTTGTCATTTGAGTCATCAAAGTGACCATTGGGTGCACATCTTCAACATTGATAAAGATGGTTGTGGTGAGGTTTTCTTAACTAGGAGACACCAAAATGTTGGGGTCTCTTCAATGATGTAGGTGGAAGACTTACTACACCTCGCCATAAGAGATGTATGCCAATTGTTCATAGGTGCTCCAAAACCCTAGTTGGCTTCCTTCTATTAACTCATTATATGTAGTGGACTCAATGATTCACTATGCACATTTGCATGTTAGTACTTGCAGTTTTAAGAGCTTTTGATGCTAGTCATATGCTCATTTTGAGAAGGAGATCTGGCAAAACGTTTTAGGGTTTTTTCTTTTGTCAATTGTATAGTGGTCAATTGACTCGTGGTACACTTATTGGTGTGAGCACATATATTCTCAAATAATCCTTTTGGTTCATAATTATTTTACATTAATCCATTTATTTGGGAGAATTTGTTGAATTTTTCCCAAATCTAACACTCAGTAACACTTTCTTGAGCCTTAGTGATGTTTCAATTCCTCTAGCTTCATTATCATTCTAGTCACTTCTCTATCACCATGGCATTAGAAATCTAAAGCATGATACATATGAAAAAGTAATGACATCAAATAAAGTGTACTTGATGAGAAAGTTAAATGATCTTTGCATGAATGAAAAACATACCATTGCTACTCATCTACATGGGTTTTATGCCACATTGTCTCAGCTATATGCTCAAAACATGGAGATGAATAATGAAATGAAAGCGCTCTTTTCGCTATGCATCTTGCCATTCATGAGATTAAATTTTCATAGTTATTAGCAATAGTGCATCTGGCACTAAAGTGGTCTATGATGACATATTTCTAGCACTCTTGAGTAAGGAGATCCATTGAAAGTCTATGGGTTGGCACTCAGAGCAGAGATGTAAATAATTTTTGTGATTCTAACCAAGGAAAGATTCTACAACATAGTAGGAGCAAGAACATGGAAAAGAATGGTCAATGGAATAAGAGTATAAGAACATTGAGAAAGCACGATATTGAGTGTTTTTATTGTCATTGGTCATGTTAAACAATTACCTACACCATCTTCCTTGACTATGAACATAGAAGGAAATTATGGTATTTATGATTATGTTGATGTGTTGAAACTAGATGGAAGTGTGCCCACTTAGTCTCTTATGGCTAATTCGTTTCCCATACACAGCTAATAGATTATGGTGCTTCTTTCCATGTCACACAACATAGAGAATGGTTCTCTTGTTATGCAAAAAAGTCTCTTGGTATTGTGATACTTGGTGACTCTTACTAGTGTGATATTTTTGGGATTGGATATGCAATTGTGTAGTTCATTGATGGTTCAGAATTCACTATGCACAATGTATGACAAGTACCTCAGTTATGTGGTTAGCTTGGCTACAAGGTGGTTTCCTATGCTCAGCCCATTTGCACATCAAATGGAATCATGATGATTGCAAAGAAAGCAAAGTTGGCTCACTTCATTACAACACTTGTTAGCTATTACTACATAGGCTATGGCTCACATTTGGCATGGTTGTTTGGGCCACATATCTCATAGGGGAATGGAAAATATTTTTTGTTTTGGCTACTTACCTTTGTTATCTTTCATTGGCTTTCCATTTGGTGAGCGTTGTCAATATGGAAGGCAAACATGTGCATAAGATGCATATTGACTCTTCAAATTAGAATTTAGATCTTTCTCATAGAGATACGAGTGTTCCTATTCCCACATGGTCATTAGGGGGTTCTCTTTACTTTGTCACTTTCATATATGATGCTACTAGAAATGTCTAGGTCTATCCTATCAAATAGAATGATAAGGTATTCCCTACTTTTAGGGAATGGCTTGCTTTAGTTGAGACTAAAAAAGGAATTAATCTTGTTGCTTGAAATTCTGATAATGGGCATGAGTTTACCTCACATGAATTAAGGGTTTCCTATCATTCTACAAGAAAGTATAGAGATTGCAGAGCTTCTTATACCCTAGTACAAAATGGTGTAAGTGAACGGGAGAATATAACCATTCAGGATAGAGCCATTTTTATGATGCATCATGTAATCCTTTCACAAGTCTTAATTTGGGGAGAAGTAGTATTGACTACAACTAATGTGACCAACCTTTCACTTAATACCACCAAAGCTATGAAAGTGGCACAAGATTTAAGGACAAGGAAGAAACCATATTGTGATCATATTTAAGTTTTTGGTTGTCATGCATATGTTCATATACCAAATAATCTTATAAAAACGCTCCACCATAAGTCAAAGAAATGCATTTCTCTTGGATGTGCTCAAGAAGATTGAATGAGATATCTCTTATGGAATCTTGAAGTAGGGTCAATGATGAAAAGTAGTGATGTCATTCTCAATGTGCCTAAGATGCGTAAACAACCCATTAAAAAGTTTGAAATCAGAAGATTTGTGTTTGAGGATACTAGTCCTCCACTTACAATGCATAAAAATGCTATAGAGGAGGATGTTCGAGAGAATGTCCAATAAGACCACTCCTCAAATGCTCCTGTTTAGAAAGCATTGAAACACTCTACACATGTCTCACATCAGCCCAATAGATATGTTCCAGGTTTGAATTTTCTTATTCTAATGTATGTTGGTAGGCCTTCTTGCAATAAAGAGGCTATGTAGGTAGAGGATTATATCACGTAGGAGCATGCCATGAAGAGTAGTCGGATTGTACTCAGGATTTAGTACATTTTCAAAGGACAAGAAAGATTTACTATGTAAATGGGTATCTAATTTCAAAATCACATCAGATAGTGCTTCTCCAAAGTATAAAGCAGGATACTTTTCAAAGGGTTTTAATGAACAACATGGTATTGATTTGGAGGAAACCTTCTACCAAGTGGTCAAGATGAGTACGATGTGCATGTTGCTTGGATTCCTTGCAATAGAGAGCCTAGATCTAATCCAAATTGATATGTAAACTTGTTTCTTGCATGGAGATCTAAGAAATGAGATCTATATGGAACAATAAGAGGGCTATGTAGTTCTTGGTAAAAAAAGTCTAGTTTGTAAGTTGAAGAAGAGCTTATATGGACTTAAATACTTCCCTACGTAATAGTAGCAAAGATTTGATGCTTTTATGAATTTGGAAAGCTATTTTCAAAGCAATGAGAATCATTGTATCTACACAAAGATGTTACGATGGAACCTTCATATGATTGATACTTTATGTCATTGATACGTTGATTTCTAGGAAGTCCTCTTATGACTTGTCATTTCTCAAAAAGAAGCTAAGTGAGACATTTGATATGAATGATTTGGGGGTTTCCAAACATATTCTTAGCATTCATACTCTCCATGATAGGAGTAAAAAATTAATTTACTTTTCTCAAAGTGAATCCATATTTAAAGTACTTAATAGGTTCAATACGTAGAGTGGAAAGGGATTTAGTACACCTTTGCCTACATATGTGAAATTGAGCAAGGATGATTCACCCAAATTGGATGAGGAGAAGTAATTCATGAACAAATGCCTTGCTATGTTTTTGTTGGTAGTCTCATGAATACTATGGTAGCTACGTGTCTCGACATTGCATTTGTAGAGTGAGTTGTGAGTAGATAATGTCGAATACTAAAGAGAATCATTGGGATGCACTCGAGATAATTTTAAGATTTTTGAGTCACACTAAGCATAAGTGTTTGTGCTTGGGTAGAGGAAAGACATGCATTTTTGGTTACACATATTCTAATTATGATGCTTGTGTAGACAATCAAAATTCTACATCAAGCGACTTTTGTTTTTGTTGGAGGTACTATCTCTTGTAGATCTTGTCTTCATGAATGTACAAGTGTTTCCACCATGAAAGCATAGTATGTTGCAGCAAGTGAGACATGTATGGAAGCATTGTGAATTTCTCATCTTGATTGTGATATGAGTCTACCATAGTGTGAACCTTGTTTGCTCAATGATAGTTAGAGTGCAATTGATTTGGGTAAAAATCCTTTCTATCAGGCAAAGACCACATACATTGAGGTGAGGTATCACTTCATTAGAGATTTTATAGCCACCAAGAACATTGTTCTGGAGAAGGTTCATACTCGTGGTAATGATGTGGATGTTTTGAATTAAGCTCCACCACATGATAGCTTCTGGCATTGTTATCTCTTGATGGGAGTTACTTGATTCATTATTTTATATAGTTAATTGATTCATGATCTTACATGACCATTAGGAGGGGGGTATAGTTTGTATACCACCAAAGAGGTATTCTTTATCATTCTTTATTTTATCCCATACTCATTTTCACCATATTTTCCTTTAGTGGAAGATTGTTATTTTTATGGAAAAGGCCAAATTCTAGCTAGATACATTTGTATATGTCATTTAATAAAACATATATTGGCCTAGTGAGCCATAGACTATAAGTTATATCACATTTGTAACAACGAGGAAATTTGTGTTCATGCTCTTGGTGTACTGGTTGTTTTCTCCCTATAATACAACCCCGTGCGGAGTACTCTATGCAGCATCTCGAGCTTGATTTTCTAGTACAAGAGTATTACAGTGGAGCTCTCAAAAAGGAGAATGTTTTCTGGTGCATCAAGACTAAAATATGTCATTAGCCATTGTGTGCATATATCATGCATCGTGTATTGGTAGCAAAAGGGTTTTGGAATATTATGAAGGGTGTTCAAGAACATCTTACTACACCTACAAATATAGTTAGTGAAGGTGATGTAAATGGCATTGAAGATCATGATCTTTAAATTCTTATTTGTGCTACACTTCTTAGTGCAACCATTACAAAGAAACATTGTTGAGATGGCAAAGAGGCTTAAGCACATGTGTTGATAGATTTGTCTATCAACATTCCATTATGGCTCACATTTAGTCCTAAAAAACAACGGATGTTTGGGATACAATTACAACTTTATACTAGGCAACAAATGATGCTCATGTTGCATACCTCCAAAAATAGTTGGAGAGTGAGCACATGATTGAACGCAATTATATGGACAACGTTTTGATAAAGATCAAAGATTCGAACGAGTGCTTCATCTCTATTGATGAATTTTTGTCAGGTAGTTAACTTATGCATTCTACTCTTAACAAATTCATTTCTACTCTTCCATTGACGATGCATGGAAATCGAAATGCCTAAAAAATTGAGGATTAAGTCTTTGTTTTGCTCAAGGGAAATCACTCTAGGCATAAAAACTCCATTATGTGTGTTGTAGATCAAGTTTTTCTAGGTAGTTAGAAGGACAAAGGTGTTGATATATTTAGGTAGTGATGTGTGTGAACACTCTAGGACTGTTGGGCACATTTTCCCCTCTTTAGGAGTTTTTCTCGACTGGCTTGAATATATGCCTAATGCCCTAACAGTTTACTTATCTTTGTATATTCTAGTGGTAATACATTCAGTATTGTGTGTTGTGATCCAAGCTTCTTCTTCTTCCTTGTCATGTTCACGTGCTTTTGCACACCTGAAACTCCAACAACTGGTATCAGAGCAGGTCACTGTCTCATCTAGGGCATTTGCATCATCCCTCCAATCACAATCTTAGAATCATATGAAATTTGGCAGGCATACTTAGGGTGATTAGGAGATTTGAGCTTGCTTCAACCTCCAAATGCACTATCATAGCGCTTGTGTTGGCTATTTCGTTTTCTGCCAAATATATATATAGGTTTTTGTTTGCCAGTGTAAGCATCTGGAAGTTTTCTACAATTCTAGAAGAACTCATTATGATAGTTCTCTTCAACCTTTTCATGTAGACTCATTTTTCTACATCACGGTATTTTAGCTAGTGGTGATGGCTGAAAGCAGTGATGTATTCTGTATGTTGGCTTTTGAGGATAAGTTTGATGGTATGAATTATCCATTGTGGGTTTATATGATGCATCATGTATTGGTTGCAAAAGGACTATGGAACATTGTGTAGGGTGTCAAAAAAAGTCCTATGACACTTGCAAATGTAGTTGTTGAAGGTGATGCAGATGGTATTAAAGATGATCATATTCTTCATGTTCCTCTTCATGCTGCAGTTCCTACTACACCTACTGTAGAGAAACTTTCATGGGATGGTAGAGATGCTGAAGAACATGCATTGATAGCCTCGTCTATCAAGCATACAATTATTCCTCACATTCGCTCTTATAGAGTAACTAAGGATGTGTGGGATACACTTATCACTTTATACTAGGCTGTTGGTGCATTTTTCCCAAGCCTACATGCTTGATATTATCCTCATTTGTAAGTCACATGAGTAGTCATGTGAACACCTCTTGTAAAAGAGTACATTTTATATCTTGTAAATGGAAAAAGAAAAAAGGAAAAGGAAGGCTTACCTCATCCATGATGTAAAAGCAAATTCGTGGCTCTAACTACCTAAGACCACGAAATTTAGAGCTGAGGGAATCATTCCTAACTTTGGGGATCACTTTTAGGTCGAGCCATTCCAATTCGAATTCAAAACTCCCTCCAAGAATAGCTATAAAAGGAGCAAGAAGGAAGAGGCAATTAGCAAGCCTTGTACGTGACCACTTCATGTCATTTTGTAGAGATTGAAGAGCTTACTCCATAGCTCTATCATTCTACTCCCATTGTGCAAAGATTCATTGCCAATGTGGTTGTAATCATATATGAATTTATACATTTATCATCATTCACTTCTCTGTTTTGTTCTCTGCTAAACTCACATTCAGAAGGTCATATCTCGAGTTCTACAGATCCTTTTTTAGTGATTTAACGTGCATTGGATAGCCCTTATGGTTTAGTTTTTGCATATTAAGTTGCAAGGTCATTGGATTTATATTTTTGGAGATATCTGCATTTTGCTGCTCACTGGTCTATCTCTGCAGAGCCCCGAGAATGGTGGGCATGTTCCAGAAATTGATGAAACCTGTTCTCAGTGCTCAGTCCATCATTTGAAGTGTTTTAACTTGGATTGGGAAGCTTTCTAAGTATATTTGCTATGCCCAAAAGGAAGTTTTCTAATTCCTTCCAGGTTGAGAGCACTGTTCATTTTCCAGCAGGTGTATGTCCAAAAATAGCAAGTTTTGGGAGCTAGTCATTTCGCAACTAGTCTGTCTTGACTTAAACTTTTGGGATACATGTTCCAAAGTACTTGGCTGATATTTTGGTGGATTTAGGAAGCTTAAAGGGTCTACTAATCAACTCTGAAGTCTCAGTTGGCTGGTGTGAAGCTGGTTGTAGCAGCACCTACTCATCTTTGGATTGCATCCACCATCTCTCTTCACAGTGGTATCAGAGCATAGTCAAGCAACATAGGAGATGGATTTCCATCAACAATTGACAAATTGGATCGAAACAACTACCCGGCACTGTATCTAAGAATGGAGGCTTACCTTCAAGGGAGGAATCTATATGGATTCATATGCAGAGATGAAGCAATGCCAACCATGAGGAACAAAGGGCAACCATCACATGAAGAAGTGGAAGGACTTTCCAATTGGTGTTCAAAGGATGCACTTGCAAGGTCTTATATTCTAAAGTCAATCTCTGATTTTCTTTTGCCTCATGTCAAGGGATGCAAGACATCAAGAGAGACCTGGAATGCACTTGCTTCTTTCTTCTCTTCCAACACTCGAGCAAGGAAGAACCAATTGTCGATGGAGTTCACAACAATGAAGAAAAGCCCGAAGTAAAATGTGACTGATTATGTCACAAAGATGAAGGCGATTTCCGACCAACTTGGAAGCATTGGAGAGGTAATGGAAGAGGAGCAAATCATAAGACAAATCATGAATGGAATCAAAGCAGACAACAAGTGGGAGTCATTCACAACAGCCATGGATTTATACATGGATATGCATGTAGCCGACCTCAACACACTCATGGGCCAACTCTTCACTCATGAAGCAAAGATTAGCAAAGGTGGTGAGCCCTCAAGAGGTAATCAAACTTCTGCCTTATATTCTAATAAAGCTAAGGTCAAGGACAAGTCAAAGAATAGGAAGAATGAAGATGAAGGTAGCTCTTTCCAAGCAAACTTTGCGGGTAGAGGAAGAGCTAGAGGAAGAGGCAGAGGTGGAAAGCAAGGCAGGGGGAGATTCCAATCATCTCAACCTTGCAACATATGTGGCTTATCTAACCATACTACTGAAGAATGTTTCAGGAATCCAAGGAACTCAAGAGGAAGAGGATTCAATAGAGGTGGCTATGGATCAAATAGAGGTAGATACAATGGAGGCTACAACAACAACAAATACTACAACAACAATTACAACAACAACTATCAAAGTGGCCATAGAGGAAGAAGAGATTACAATAACTATGCAGAGGACCAAAGTCAAGAAGATTCATTATTGATTATGAATCTATCAGCGAAGAAGGGTAAGGATGATGATCACATATTTTACATTGATTCGGGATGCTCGAACCATGTAGCAGGAAATGTGGCTTTACTCTTTGATTTGGAAGATCCTCATAACAAGCATGAAGTGCAGACAGGAGATGACACAAAGCACTCAGTGGAGAAGATAGGTAATGTGAAGACATCAGATGGGAATATGAACCTCTTAAGCAAAGTCTTGTATGTCCCTACAATTACCAAAAATTTAATAAGTGTTGGACAGATTGTTGAAAAAGGATTGCAGGTTAGATTCAATCGATTTGGAGCATATGTTGAAGACCCAAGGCAAGGCTTTCAAAGGATTGCCAAAGGAGAAAAGACAGGAAGGCTTTTCACTTTTGAAGTGGAAGATTCAAAGAACATAGCTTTGTTTAGCTATGTATCTCAAACTCTAACAGAGTTGGAGATATGGCACAAAAGGCTTGCTCACATTGGTGAGAGGACACTCAAACAGATTTGCAGGGACCAAAGTGTACTTGGTTTGCCTAATATCACAAGGCAACACATGATTTATAAGTGTGAAGCTTGTCAACTCGGCAAGGCTCATAGAAAATCTTTCAATAAGAAAGGATATATGTATCAAAATCCTTTGGATCTAGTGCACACGGATGTGTGGGGTCCAAGTAAGGAGCCATCTATATCAGGCTCAAGATATTATGTGTCTTTCATAGATGATTGTAGTAGGTGGACCATTCTGTTTTTCATGAAGCACAAGGATGAAGTGTTTAATTGCTTTAAGAAGTATATTGCTCTTGTTCAAAACCAAACAGGTAGGAATTTGAAACGACTCAGATCAGATGGTGGAGGAGAATACTTCTCTTCTGAATTTGATGCCTTCTTGCATGAAAGAGGCATTAAAAGGGAAGTCACTACAAGGTATACACCCAAACTCAATGGTGTAGCAGAGAGGAAGAAACAGAGCTATTGTCAAAGCAGCAAGGTCCATGCTCAATGGAAAGGGATTGCCAAACTACCTATGGGCAGAGGCTGTGTCTACAGCCACATATCTCATAAATAGACTTCCATCTAAGTCACTAGATGGAACCACTCCATATGAAGTCTGGAATGGAAGAAGACCTAGTCTAGAGCATTGAAAAATCTTTGGATGCTTAGCCGATGCTCAATTCCCTCTCAAGTAAGAGGGAAATTGGATCCCAAGGCAGAGAAGTGTGTATTCATTGGTTCTGATCAAAACCGAAAAGGATATAGATTGTACAATCCAACCAATAAAGGATTTTCTATGAGTAGAGATGTAATTTTTGATGAAAACAAATCATGGTTTGACGATGACAGGAAAGTGAAGCTGCCGTATGACTTGGATGAAGACTTTCCATCACTTCAACCAAAGGAACCAAAGCAGCTTGAAGAAAGTGATTCGGAGATTGACCTAGAAGACTTGGAAAGACTAAAGCTATGGAAGAACAAAGGTAAAGCAAAGATGCAGGATACTACATATGGACCCGAGAGCTCACATCAACCACTTAGAAGGTCTTCAAGGGAGAAGAAGAAACCAGAGAGGTTTGGTTATGATACTTCTTTGGTCACCAAGCACTCAATCTACATTGCAAAGGATTCAACCAATGAAGAACCTACCACATTCAAAGAAGCACAAAGCAAGAAAGCTTGGAGAGATGCAATGGATGAAGAAATGGAAGCCTTGAAGGAGAATGACACTTGGGAGCTTGTACCTAACAAGCCATCTATGAAGATAATCGGATCTCGATGGATATACAAAATCAAGAGGAATCCAGATGGAAGTATAAATAGACACAAAGCAAGGTTAGTTGCTAAAGGGTTTGCTCAAACCCATGGTATTGATTATGAGGAGACTTTCTCTCCTGTTGCAAAAATGCCTACAATTAGGGTTCTCATTAGTCTTGCTGCATCTAGAAATTGGAATCTTTATCAACTTGATGTAAAGAATGCTTTCTTGAATGGATGGATTTTTGAGGAAGTGTATATGGCACAACCTCCTGGATATGAGGATGCACATCATCCCAACTATGTATGCAAACTAAAGAAAGCTTTGTATGGATTGAAGCAAGCTCCAAGAGCTTGGAATTTCAGATTGGTGACTTATTTGCAGGACCAAGGATTCAAAGCTAGCAAGGCGGATACCTCTTTGTTCATAAAGAGGAATGGATCTGAAGTGATCTATTTATGTGTGTATGTTGATGATATTATTATCACAGGCAATGATCTTGAAGGAATCAAATAGGTAAAGAGTCAAATGAAGGAGGAGTTCAAAATAAGTGACCTCGGACCACTCACTTATTTTCTTGGATTGGAGTTAATCTACACAGATTCAGGTATATACATCACACAAAGGAAGTATGTCCATGACATGCTCGTCAAGTTCAAGATGGAAAATACCAAGTGTGCAGGTACACCTATGGAGAAAAATCATAAGCTTAGTGCTTATGAAGGAGAGCCAATTGAAGACATCACAAGCTATCAAAGCTTGGTTGGAAGTTTGAACTATGCAACACTCACAAGGGTGGATATATGCTATAGTGTTAGCATATTGAGTCAGTTTATGCATAAGCCGAGAAGACCACATATGGAAGCGGCCAACAGAGTCCTCAAGTACCTAAAGGGGACCATGAATGAAGGTTTGTTCTATTCATGTACTTCAGATATTGAGCTAAAGGTCTATTCAGATGCAGATTGGGCCGGATCTAGAGATGATAGAAGAAGCACATCCGGGTATATATCATTTGCAGGTTCAAAAATCATTTCTTGGTCATCGAAGAAGCAACCAACCATGGCATTATCTTCTACCGAAGCTGAATATAGAGGTTTGGCTAATGCAACTCAAGAAATCATGTGGTTAAAGTCTTTGTACACAGATCTTGGACTTCATTCTTCAACACCTCATATTTTTGGTGACAACACAAGCTCACTACATCTAGCAGCTAATCCGGTATACCATGCTAGAACCAAGCATATTGAAGTCCACTACCATTATGTAAGGGAGAAGCTATTGAGCAAGGATATTCAACTATCCTATGTCTCTACAGATATGCAATGTGCAGACATGTTGACGAAAGCTCTTGATGGTACGAAGTTAAGTAGATTCAAGTTGATGATTGGCTTGCAGGAAATCAAGGACAATTGAAGACTTATTTGAAGGCCAAGCATTTTAGGCTTGAGGGGGAGCTGTTGGTGCATTTTTCCCAAGCCTACATGCTTGATATGCTTGATATTATCCTCATTTGTAAGTCACATGAGTAGTCATGTGAACACCTCTTGTAAAAGAGTACATTTTATCTCTTGTAAATGGAAAAAGAAAAAAGGAAAAGGATGGCTTACCTCATCCATGATGTAAAAGCAAATTTGTGGCTCTAACTACCTAAAACCAAAAAATTTAGAGCTGAGGGAATCTCTCCAAACTTTGGGGATCACTTTTAGGTGGATCCAGCTATAGAAGGAGCAAGAAGGAAGAGGCGATTAGCAAGCCTTGTACGTGACCACTTCATGTCATTTTGTAGAGATTGAAGAGCTTACTCCATAGCTCTATCATTCTACTCCCATTATGCAAAGATTCATTGCCAATGTGGTTGTAATCATATATGAATTTATACATTTATCATCATTCACTTCTCTGTTTTGTTCTCTGCTATACTCACTCAGAGCAGTACCTTCAGAAGGTCATATCTCGAGTTCTACGGATCGTTTTTCAGTGATTTAATGTGCGTTGGATAGCTCTCATTGTCTAGTTTCTTTATATCCATTTTCAAGGTCATTGGATTAATAATGTTGGAGATATCTGCATTTTACAGCTCACTGGTCTATCTCTACAGAGCCCCGAGAATGGTGGGCATGTTCCAGAAATTGATGAAACTTGTTCTCAGTGCTCAGTCCATCATTTGAAGTGTTTTAACTTGGATTGGGAAGCTTTCTAAGTCTATTTGCTATGCCCAAAAGGAATGTTTCTAATTCCTTCTAGGTTGAGAGCACTTTTCATTTTTTGGAGCAGGTGTATGTCCAAAAATAGCAAGTTTTGGGAGCTAGTCATTTCGCAACTAGTCTGTCTTGACTTAAACTTTTGGGATACATGTTCCAAAGTACTTGGCTGATATTTTGGTGGATTTAGGAATCTTAAAGGGTCTACTAATCAAATCTGAAGTATCAGTTGGCTGGTGTGAAGCTGGTTGTAGTAGCACCTACTCATCTTTGGATTGCATCCACCATCTCTCTTCACACACAGGCAAGGAATGACACTCATGTTGCTTACCTCCGAAAACAATTGCAGAGTGAACACATGAATGAAGGTGATTCTATGAACACTTTTCTCACAAAGATCAAAGACTTGAAGGAAGATTTGATGTCTACTAACGAAGTTATACCAGATAGTTGACTTGCACAGACTGTTCTGAATGATCTTCTTGATTCATATCAAAGTTGTGCTTCCACTCTTCATTTGATGATGAAAGGAAATCCAAATAGCTTGAAATTTGAAGAGTTAGTCTCTAATCTATTGCAAGAAGATCAATCTAGGCAGAACAAGTCCATTATGCATGCTGCAGATCAAGCATTCCTGGCTAGTCAGAAGGGCAAAGGTAAATGGAGCTCATCTACTGGTAAGCACAAATTTGCAAATGGTGCACATTCAAGGAAGAGAAAGATGAGAAGAAATTAGAAAAGCATAAATTCTTTTGCAAGTACTTTAAAGGAAACGATTATCTCACAAAGAGCTATCTAAAACAAGCTACAAAAGAGGTAAGGAAGAAAAAGGTTGGAATGGTTGTTGTAGACGTCTCTACACCAAAAATAGAGTCTCCTAATCTTGTGCAGAATGAAGAATGGGTGTTTACTACTATGTGCAATTTTGACCAATCTTCGCATGAGCCGTGTATGTCTATAGGAGACTTAGATGTTTGGTACTTTGATAGTGGGGCAACGAAACATATCACCATGCAGTGTAGTTCTTCAGTTCACTTGAGCCTGCCCCTATAGGGAATATTATCACATATGCCAACAACTCCTCTTATCTTGTTATGGGAGTTAGTAAGGCCATTGTGAATACTGCTGATGGTAGTTCTTTTATACTGTCGGATGCTTTATTTATGCCGGGGATCAAGAAGAATTTGTTATCAGTTTCAACTTTAGCCAAGATTTGCCTGGATGTGAGATTTGTTGATGAGAGATGTATAGTTCAGAATTTGTCAAATGGCGACATGATTATTGCTTCTAACATTTTATTTTGTGGGTTGTATAAGCTCATAGACTATGCAAAATCTGTGAATGATTTGGCATGTGTAGTACATGATTCTCAGGCTATGTCAGATGCAAAGCTTTTGCATGCATGCTTTGGTCATCTGAATTTGGCTAGTTTGCTAAAGTTGCAAAAATCCAAACTTTTCCCAAACTTGAGGAACCTGGTAAACATGTATGTGAAGGCTGTATTTTGGGCAAAATGCAACATTCCTCATTCCCAAAAGATGGTTTAGTTTGAGCTACTCAAAAATTGCACCTTGTTCATAGTGATATATGTGGTTGTATGTAGACACTCTCTTTTGGGAACTATCTTTACTTCATAACTTTCATCAAAGATTTTTGTAGGCATGCATGGGTGTATCCATTGAAAGCAAAGTCCAAAGTTTTTATGTGATTAAAAGAGTTTTTGGTTTTGGCTGAAATTGTGTCTACATGTAAAATGGGCATCTTCCATTCTGATCGAGGGGGTGGCAATATATGTCTTCTGACGTTAATGCATTTCCAGCTAAACATGGGATAAAACATCAATGTATAGTGCCGTAGACACCTCAACAGAATGGACTTGTTGAAAGGAAGAATAGATCACTCATGGAGATGGCGAGGTGTATGGTCAAGAGTCTGGCTTGAGGCTGTTATCTGTGCACCATATGTACTTAATGGGTGTCCCACTAAATTTCTACAATCTATCACTCGATATCGCAAGCCATCTATTGCACATCTACGTGTTTTTGGTTGTTTAGCATATGCATTAGTGCCTAAAAAACAATGCAAAAAATTGGATGATAAAGTAGTGAAATGTATTTTTGTTGGGTATAGTTCAAAAAGCAAAGGTTATCATCTATATCGTCAATAGACCAAATGCATTTTGGTTAGTCATGATGTTGCTTTTGTGAAAGATGCTATTCAGCCACTACTTTCATGTACCAAGGAGACACATGTTAGCTCCAAAGACATGTATGATACTTTGCTACCTCTTTTTATAGGTGGACAGTCTAGTGTTGGTCTGAATGAGGTGACTTCTTTGCCTTTAAAGGTTTCATGCGATGATGCAAATTACTTCATTTTTGATGCAGATTTACATGATGCACTTGTAGATGAGAGAGCTGAAATTGAGGAGGCAAAAACCATGCCAAAATGGTTGGTGCAAGATTTTCTTGAGATCAAATTAGATGCATCTATGTCATATCCTACTCTTTCAGGTTCTCATACATCCTCTTTTGCATCAAATTGCTATGTTATGGATGCTTCTAGTATCTATGATGAGAAAGAGCCTTTTTTTTATGAATCACAAAATTCATTTAATTGGATGCCTTCTATGCAAACTTAATATGATGCTTTAATGAAAAATGGTAGCTGGTCTTTATGTGACTTGCCTCTTCGTAACAAGGCCATTGGCACTAAGTAGGTATACAAGCTTAAGGGTAAGCCTGATGGAATAGTTGATAGGTATAAGGCTATGCTTTTTGCAAAGGGTTATGCTCAGGAAAGAGACATCATTTTTTATGAGACCTTTGCTCCTACTTGTCGAATGACTACTGTTCATAGCATATGTGCACGTTAAGATCATCATGGTTGGAATGTACATCAATTGGACATAAAAAATGCATTTTTGAATGGTGATTTGCATAAAGAAATGTATGTTTTTCAGCCCCATGAATATGGTGAGAAAGGGCATGAAAACTAGGTGTGTAGGTTAAAGAAGGCATTATGTGTCTTAAAGCAAGCACCATGTGCTTTGTATGAAAACATAAATGCCTATCTAATTGCACATGGTTTTGCGAAGAGTCCAATTGAAAGCACCTTGTATGTTAAGGGTGCTAATGATGTGGTTCTGATCATTGTTGTGTATGTTGATGACATGCTTCTCACTAGTCCTCATGAGAAACATATTGCTACTTTTAAGGCTAATCTACATGCCTCATTTAAGATGTCAGATTCGGGGCATTTGCATCGTTATTTAGGCATTCAATTTATGAAAGTTGATGGTGGAATAGCTCTGTGTCAAACAAAATATATTGAAACTTTATTTTAGTGTTTTGGCCTTCAAGACTATAAACCTATTGCCAGTCCTATGGAGACATGCTTACGATTGAGTCTTCATGATGTTGGAGATGCGTTTGATGTTGTTATCTATCAAAAGACTGTTTGATCCTTGATTTACTTATGCATTACTCAACCAGATCTTCAATTTTCTATCTCATAGATAAGCACGTTTATGAATTGCCTAGGTGCCAAGCATTAGCAGATGGCTAAGCACAACCTTTGCTACTTCACAAGTACTCGGCTACTTGGATTGTTTTATCCCAAGGGGGATTACTACCTCCAAATTTAGATGATTTTTATGACTCTGACTGGGCTTGTTGCCATGATACTCCTGTGTCTACTAGTGGCTCTTGCTTCATGATTTTTAGCTCATGTATATCTTGATTGAGCAAGAAGTAGCCTAGTGTGGCCACAATTATGAGGCTAAGAATAGAGCAGCCTTCATAGCGATTATTGAGTGTGTTTGGCCTAGATGCCTTATGGGTGATTTGGGTGTTGGTTAGCCATTTGCCACCACCATCTTCATTGATAGTTAGAGCATGTTGGTAGTTGCAAAAAAACCCTATGTTCCATGCTCGCACTAAGAATATTGAGGTGCATTATCATTATGTAGGGGACAAGTTCTCTGTTGGAGAGATCAGATTGGCATATGTGCCCATGCAAGAGATTAACATTGCAGACCTTTTCACAAAACGTTGTGCCTAGCCTGATATTGGAAGCTTTGTGCAAAGCTTTGGCCTTACTTCCTTGATTGATTCCACATAGCTCAGCACTTCCTTATACATGAGTGCCATCTCCTTATTCACCCCATCACTCCCAAGGAGGATTTGTTGATATATTTAGGTAGTGATATGTGTGAATACTCTAGGATTGCCAAGGAATGTTTTTCCCTCTTTAGGAGCTTTTTTCCCCTAGCTTGTATATATGCCTATTGCCCTAACAGGCTACTTATCTTTGTACATTCTAGTGGTAATACATTTAGTATTATGTGTTGTGCTCCAAGCTTCTTCTTCTTTCATGTGTTGTTCGCCTGCTTCTAGAGACCTTGAAATCCAACAAAAGGTAAATGGAGCTCATCCAATAGTTAGAATAAATATGTGCATGTTGCACGCTTGAAGAAGGAAAGAAAAATATGAGAAGAAAACAAAAACACAAAAATAATTTTGCAAATATTGTAAGAGAAATGGTTATATCTCAAAGAGTTGTCCGAAACTGGGTGTAAAAGAGGCAAATAAGAAAGAGGTTGGATTCGTTGTTGTAGAGGCCTCTACTTGTAAAATAAAGTGTTATAATCTTGTTATAAATAGAGAATGTACATTTAGTACTATATGCAAATATGAACCATCTTCGCATGGATAGTATATGTTTGCAGTAGAGACAGATGTTTAGTACTTTGATAGTGGCGTAACCAAACATATTAGATAGCATAGTAGTTTCTTCACTTCACTTGATCCTTCCCTTAGTAGGAATACTATCACATGCACTAAAAAATTCCTCATATCATGTAATGAGGTTTGTAAGATCATTCTAACTACTACTCATGGTATTTCTTTCTCATTTTCATATAATTTGTATCTTATAGGGATTTTTTTAGCCAAGACTGGCTTGGTTGTGAAATTTATTGATCATAGATGTAGAGTTCATGATCTCTCAAATGGCAATGTTATTATTTCTTCTAGAATTTTGTGTTGTCTGTTCTATAAGCTCATATACTATGCAAAATCTATGAATGGTTCAACATGTGTTAATCAATATCATGAGGCTATCTCAGATGCAAAGCTTTGGCATCCGTTTGCTACGTTTATAGAAATCTCAAATGGTGTACTCTCTACTATGAGGGTCCTTGTAGACATGTCTGTGAAGGTTGTATTTTGGAAAAAATGTAGCATTCTTCATTCCTCAAAGATGGTTCAACTTGAGTTTCTCATAAATTGAAGTTTGTTTGTAGTGATGTCTAGGATCCTATGCAGACAAAAACTTTTGGGAACTACCTTTACTTTGTGACTTTTATTGATGATTTCTCAAGGCATGCAAGGGTCTATTCATTGAGAGAAAAGTCTGAGGTGTTTATGTGATTCAAAGTGTTCTAGTTATGGATGAAAATATGTGAGCATGAAGACTAGACACGCTTCATTCTAATGGAGTGGGAGAATACATGTCTTTCAACGTTAATGAATTTTTGGTTGAGAGAGGGATAAAACATCAATATATAGTGCCATATAAACCTAAAAAAAAATTAAGTTCTTGAAAGAAACAATAGTTTTTTCATGGAGATGGTGAGTTGTATGGTCGAAACTCACGCTTTACCACGTAGCTTCTTGCATGAGGTTGTTATGCATGCAACATATGTGGTTAATAGGTATCCTAGAAAGCACTAAAATCTATCACTCCATATGAGGGTTGGTCAGCCTGTAAGACATTTGTTGCTCATGTGCATATCATTGGTTTTTTGTCTTATGCATTAGTGCATGAATAGTCATCCATAGAACAAACACATTTTTGTTATACTTGATGTTGTTTTTATTGAAAATGGAGTTCAGCTATTACATTCATGTACCGAGGAGACTTCAGTTAGCTTTGGCGATGTGCATGAAACTTTGCTACCTTTATTTGTAGGTGGATTTCCAAGTGGTGTTCCACATGAGGCAATTTCTTGGCCTTCACATATTGGGCAACAACAAAATCACATAGGAGGTAGAGAAGAGTTTTGAAGCAGGAGGAACCAAAGAGGCGCAAGAAATTTCCAAAGAAATGATTCAAGTAATGGTAGGCGGGATGCTAAAAGTGTGGTAAACCTAGTCACTTTGAGTTTGATTGTAGGTTGAAGAATCAAAATAGAAAAAGCAAAAATAACTATGCATCCACAAGTGTGGATGATTTGAAGATGTTCATGGTCCAACATCAAATGATGAATAGCATGTCTGTTGATGATTCAAAATCGAATGGTAATATTAGGAATGTTGATTGACGTGCATGACCAAGCATGCAAAAAAGTTTAGTAGTTATGAAAATTGTGTTCCTAGATTTGTTGAAACAAGGGATGACACATCACATCCTATCACAAATACATGAAACAAAGCACTATCTATGGAGGACGACAAGTTAAAAATTCTTCTTTATGTATTGCATGTTCCCAATAGAAAAAAGAATCTAGTTCCTATTGAAAAAATGGTTGATTGGGATTACAAGTTAGGTTCAGTGCTAATGGTTAATTTGTAGATGAGTACAAAAGGAATGGAAGGTTGGTCACCAAAGAGAACAACATTGGGAGGACGTTCACCTTGAATGTAAAAATTCCTAAAATAAATTGAGCCACATTTTCAAAAGGTGAAGAGATGATCCCGGACATAGAGATTTTCACAAGAAATTTGAAGATTTAAATTTGTAGAGGCTCAAATTGATGGAGTCAAAGGAGCTTGTTAATGGACTACCAAATGTCAAGGCTTCACATTTTTGTAAACACTCAAAGGCATCATTTTCACATGACAAGCATGTTATAGAATATGCTACAAATCGTACACATAGATCTTTGCGTTCCTACAAAGACCACGTGTAAGGGAGGTTGCATGTTTTATATCCTTTTCATTGTTGACCATACATGAAAGCAATGGGTGTACTTCATGAAAGAGAAAGTGAGTTATTTAATCAATTTGAAACTTTCAAGGCTATGGTGGAAAATCAAAGAGTGAGATCTATTCAAACATTAAGATTTAATGGAGGAGGTTAATACATGTCAAAGGGCTTAGGAGTCTTCTAAAATGTCATGGAATTTGAATGTATTTTTCATGCAAATACACACCACAATAGAATGGGATCCAAAAAATGAAAAAAGACATATTCCAAAAATAGAAAGAGTGTTGATGGATTTGGAAAATGTGCCTCATTGTTATTGGAAAAACGTTGTGCATATTGTTGTATATGTCATGATTAGAACTTTGACTACAGTTGTACATCAAGTCACACCTCAAGAGCGTTTACAATTAAAATTCCAAAATTATCAAATATGAAATTATTTGGTTGTTTTGCATATTTAGATGTCTGTGATGAGTTGAGTAGTAAAATTGATCCAAAAGCAATAAAATGTATCTTCTTGGGTATTCCCTTCAGCAAAAGGGATATAAATGTTACAACCCAGACAAGTGAAGGTAGGTGAGATATGATATTTAATGAGATATCAAGCTTCTAAGGAGATACCAAAGAAGGACTCAATCTTGACTCAAAATACAATAGAAATGTTGAAAACATAAGTGCAAAATCTCAAGTTTTGAGTGAACCTGATGTACCACCAAGCAATTGTTCTACCTTAAATCCATGGAGTTGAAGATTGCACAAAAACTTGAATCTAGCAAATTCATTGACTACATCCACAAAAGGAAAAGAAAATATTTATATTGCTAATAAAACATCTGCATATTTTGCAGATATTGATGGAGATTCGAGCATTTCACAAAAGAGCCTTGATGAGGAATTTGGATTTCCCACTCTGAAGACTCTAGGAGTAAGAAAGGAATATGCAGATGATACAACATAAGAAGTGCCCTACAACTAAAAGGATGTGGGAGGATGAAGAATTCAGTGTAGGGATTGACATATGATAGTTACATGGCTCGTCATTGTACCTACATGAACAAAGTTATACAAGATGTTGAACCTTCTTGTTTTAAAGATGCAATTGGAAATGTAGATTGGGAGAGATATGTGGATGATGCGATGGGTACACTTTATGGAAATTAAACATGGAAGCTCGTTCTATTGTTCCAAGGAAACAAACCCAAAGGTCGTAAGTTCCCAAGAAACCACATTTAGATTCTTTGAGATGCACTCTATGTTAATTGAGTGCTAATTTGGATTATGCATTGTTTTCTAGCACTAATCTAGAATAGCAAGCTCATGGATACACCCATGTATATTGCACTAGTATTATTGTAGATAGAAGATCTACTTTTGGCTTTCTATTTTCATTTGGGAGTGCGAGTATTACATGGAGATGCAAGAAGCGACCTACTATTGCTTTTTCAAGTCGAGAGGTCGAGTATAGAGGTGTTGTAATTGCAACATGTGAATCATCATGCTTGAAGTTGCTACATAAGATTTCGGAGTGGGAGTACACAAGCCTACCATCATTTATTGTGATAACCTTAGTAGCATTCAATTAACATGAAGTTTTGTTTCTCATGCTAGAACAAATCATATCGAGGTATATTATCACTTCATTAAAGAAAAAAAGAAATAAGGAGGTGATATTGATCTTGTTTATATGAGGAGAGATGAGCAGGCTGCTGATATTTTCCCAAATGTGCTTGGAGAAAAAATAATTTGATGAAGTTTGAAAAGATGCTTTGATTACAGGATATGATGTGGTGCTTGAGGGGAGTGTTAAGATATCAATCTCAACATGTGATGATCCACGATGACACATATGCCTTTCTCTTCTCTCTAACATGTATTGAGAGTGATGGCACATTTGTTTTCTT